>JBAMMX010000006.1:2367500-2967500 GCA_037126225.1 Dillenia turbinata
CTATGCTGTTACAAATGCCTCGCCAGATTGCTGAGGACTTCGCCTTCTTCTGATGCTCTAACAAGCTACCTCATTTAAAGTATTTGCTCTTAAAATTTTGACTCCAGAGGGCTTAATCCCCTTTCAAAATTCTATGATCTAATTTAGTCATCAAATAAATGTTACATTCCCTCATGCTTCCAATAACTAGGCCTCATCTTGTTTAGACGCACACACCCTATCCCACTTCACAGGTGCATCTCTTTCTTCTCCTCACTGTTTCCCTAAAGAAAGTTCATATTCATTTTGTCTAATTTCTTGCGGATACTCTCTGAAAGCCATGAGGACTGCGTTGTATACAAGGGAATGGCTGCTATAACAGATTGATTCAAAGTCTTTCTCTCAATGGTGCTAAGCAAATTTGATTTATAGCTAGTTAACTTGTTTTGAATCCTTTCTGCAACTTGATAGTGGGAGTTCTTATTTACTCTCCTATGTATGGTTGGAACCCCCAAGTAGTTGCCTAAATTCTCTATGAAAGAGAACTCACAGCAAGTAACAAGCAAAGCCTTAAGATGCTTGGGGGCTTTTGGAGAAATCCACATATTAAATTTATGAGAATTAGCTTGCAGCCCACTTTCCTATAAGAACTCTTTGAGGCAATTCAAAATGTTGCTAAGATTTAGATGCTCGGCCTCCGCGAACAACATAAGATCATCCATGAACAAGAGGTGAGAAACTTTGGGCCCTTTTTTGGAGGTTGCAACAGCATACTACACCCCTTTGTTGATCTTTTCCCTAATCATGTTGGAAAGCCTCTCCATCACCATTAAAAAGAGATAAGGAGAAAGGGTATCTCCTTGTTTCAACCCCTGGCCTGACTTGAAAGGCGAAAGGACCTCTTCATTTCAAATAACGGTGGTAGCTCCACTCGACATTGAGAACATAATCAACTTGGTAATACTAACAGGCATATTGAACTCCTGAAGAACCTTAGCCAAATATTCCCAACTAACATTATCATAAACCTTTCTTAAGTCAATTTTAATGATCATAGAGTGATTTTTACTCTTGGCCCGCCTGATGGAATGCACTACCTCTTGAGGAGCAACAATATTATCAAGTGTGCTCCTTCTTAGAAGAAAATTGTTCTGATGAGGACCGGTGAACTTTTGGAGGAGAGGCCTAAATCTAGCCACCAAACATGTACCCAAAATCTTGTAGGAGGTGTTGAGCAAACTAATAGATTTGAAGTCTAAAATCTCCTTTGGGTTGTTTGTCTTGGGAATGAGGATCACATAAGTTTTGGCCAACTATAGATGGAAATATCCATCTACCAAAGCCTTATTGACGAAATTACAGACCTCCCTCTTAATTGTATGCCAAAATTATTGATAAAAGATGGGTTGGATGCCGTTTGGACCAGGGATTTGAGACCTTTCATAGAGAAGACAACTGCTCTAGCTTTATCTTCTTCAAATTGTCTGCACAACAGCTCGTGGTCAGCATTGTCGATTCTCTCTCTCCTAGCTAGAAATCTATTGTTGGGCTTCGCAATTCTCTTACTAGAGAACAGATTCATAAAGTAACAAATTGCATGATTCCTCAGCTTTTCTTGATTAAAACACCTTGAGCTATTTATCTTCAGGCCAGTAATTTTATTAACGCTTCTCCTCATCTTAGTTGTGGCATAGAAGAAGTTTGTGTTTCTATCGCCTTCCATAAACCATTTAATCTTGGACTTTTGGAATAAAAAAAAATCTCGTCGTACTCTAAGACGGTTGATAGTTCTTTAAAAGCTTTAGCTCCAAATCCTGTAGGTATCTAGAATGGTTATACTTTTGTGATCTTTGAATGCCTCTCAACCAGGCCTCTAACTCCTTATGCTGCATAATGTTAACAAACACCAACTTGTTCCAAGCTTTGAGCTCCTCCGTCATCACCTATATAGTTTCTCCAAGGGACCATCAACTCCTTTCTAAGCTTCTTCAAAGACTTCTTTAAAATTAGGGTAAGTAACCGAAACTACTTCATACCTAAAGGATCTCTTCTCTTTATTTGGGGGGAGACAATAAACTAAAATTCCAACTTATAGGACAATGGTCCCTATGAATCCTAGTCAGATTAAGGACTTTCATTTAGCCATCCTTGTCTCTAGGTTGTAGGGCACCCTATCCAGCTTTTGATGGAGTCTTGGTTTCCTTAACACCTCATAACCCAGGTGACTTCAGCCCTCCTGCATAAGTGTCCAAAAAATTACACCTCTTTCATATGTTTCGAAACTTTTGACTCCTTTTCCAAGTATAATTGTTCACAATACTGGTCTCTTCAAGTCCTACAATATTATTGAAGTCTCCCATGACCATCCATGGTCCAGACACCCTCTCCGCAATGTCAGCAAGACTATTTCAGCACTCATCCTTGCAGCTGTTATGGGGTTGACAATACACACAATTTAGAAGCCAACTCCTATCGCTCACCTCAATGCTGCAATGTATCAGTTGATTTGTATAATGGACAACACGTAGATTAATTTTGTTGGGATTCCAAAACAGCCACAGCCCCCTTGAACCCATCTATAGGCACAACAAAATCTTCTTATAGCCCCCATTTCTTCATGAACTTTGGGTAGTGGTTATTCTTTGCCTTTGTCTCTAGATAGCAGAAGACATCTAGAGCCTTTCTTAATCAAGTGTCTCTAGATAGCAGAAGACATCTAGATTCTCTCTTAATCAAGTCTCTACAAGCTCTTCTGAAGCCACAGCTCCCTACACCTTTGCAATTCTATGTTATATGACCTTGGTATTCATTGAGATAGAAGACTAGACACCCCACTGGACCTCCATGTCCTCTTTATCCCCCCGATCTATATCTCTCTCATCCTCTTTGTCTACTCCTTCATTACATTCCATCCCCACCTTTTCTTCCTCTGCATATATTTTCAGAGTTCCTTCTCCTCTGCTAGACATTGTGTTTGAATTGTCCAAAGGTCTCTCCCAGATCAAGGGCATCTGGATTATATCCACTTACGGAACGGACTCTCATAGGGGCCATTCAAAATTTTGGGCTTCCTCACAAACAATTGGCCCAGTTTCCCTTAGATAATTGTTCTATAAGATTCCAAATCTTCGACCTAGAGGTTTCCGGCCCACGAACCCATCCTCCTCCTATTACCTTCCTTTAAAAGCTCGCTCAATCTATCCCAATCCAAATCGTACCTTCCGGAGCCCTCCATCTCTTTCGTGCTAGTTATCTCGGGAATCCTCAATCCCCACCCATTTTTTTCACACTACAACAAACGTTTTCCTTTATTTGTCTCTCCTTTTTTCAAAATCAAATTAGTACTTTTCCCCTGCAATTCCTTGTCTTGCTCTGACATAACTTCAAATTTGCAAGTTTCTTCATCCAAAGCCTCCATCACATCGTCCAACACCCCTTTGACTTTGCCCAAATCAATGTACCTATTATGATGAGTGTATACTTTCTTTTCCTTGCCTCTGGAGTTTCCATGTTTATTTAACCTTTGTCGCCTCTGGACCACCATCCAAGGCCCTAGACCATCATCCTTCTCCGCCATGGGCTTCACCATGACTAGATCTTTCAGATCTTGAGTAACGGTGAGAGTTTTTTTACCTACTTCTGATGGGTTTTCTATTGAATTGCCCCTTCGGTCACTACAATCCTTTGTTTTTTGTGACCAACTTTATCACATTCAAAGCATATTATATGTAGACCCTCATACTCAATCCTTTGAACCCTCTTCTTGATTTTGACCCTAGAGACCAAGGCCTTCTCTAGGTCAATTTCGACACAAACACTCGCAGACCTCCCCTTTAGAGCATTTACAATGTTTGCATCAATTTTAATAGGTTTGCCAATAACTTTAACTATCTTGAATAGAATAGTCTCATTAAAAAACCCAATGGGGAGGTGGGGGAATCGTATCCAGACAGCTGTAGTTCTGATCTTTTCTTCTTCAAGTAAGAACCACGGTTTTCATTTTCTCACCATAAGGTAATGATCATGGATGAGTCGTGATCCTTCTTTCAAGACATGGTAATAATCCAGTTTGCTGGAGAATTTAGTGAGAAAGTAGCATTTTCCAAGGTCTAGAAGTTTCAAGTTTCCCAAATCTCCACATGGTTGTCACCTTTGTTAGCATTAGCTAATAACTTATGTCCTTTCCTAGAAAGTTAATGGTTAGCGTTTTTCCAAGATTTTCATAGATCCTTTAGTACCTCATTTGATACTTTGATCTCCAAGATACTCCCTGACCCATTCAACGTTTCTTCCCCCCCTCGGTCCAACAATTCCTCTTCATCATCTGAATCCAAGTCCTCTGTAACGTTTGACCCCATATCCTTCTGTCCCACCAACATCTCTTTAACAAAGATTTTGGTTGCATGCCTACTCACCACCTTTACTTTTGCTTTCTTAACACTTATGGATACATGATCTTCCTCTTCCGTCGCACTTTCAGTTTCTCTTTTGTGGTTTTTGTAGATCTCCATAGCAGCTTTCCTTGGTATATTTTGGGATAAGGTTCTTGTTGAGCAAACTGATCACGAATGTATTCTCCCTGCCATATTAAGCCGAAAAGAATTGGATCACCAAAATCACAATTAAAAAGATTGAAACATAGAAGATCTCCTTTTTGGTGTTCGATCAACCGGTATCATATAACCAATTTATTGATCTCGACTAATCCGTCTCCAATTGACCGTTGAACCCACTATGAGACGAACTCTTATAATATTTATTTTTTTTATTTTCGATACTCGAATCTAAAAACTTGACTTTTGTTGGTAGTATAAAAGATCTCCTTGTTTTCATTCCAGGTGCATTGTTTGAAAGCATCTGATGGGTAAAAGGCAACTGACCGGGGAGCATATTTATATCAGTATACGAAATTACTTCCATCACCACATAAATGCATCACTTTTATCCCTACAAATCCAAAATCCAACTCCAAGCTGAGTGGAGAGAGGGGTATTGGCATGATAGTGCTTCTATTGAGATCTCAACCTTTTCTTCTATCATGATCAAGTGATAGCTGTAGTCAATTAGGCCAAAATCTACACTTTTAATTGATGTGGCACGAACTACCGTACACTTCGTACTCAATCACAGAACAATTCTGTCTGCCCTGTTCATATGTCTGATTCATTTTATTCCACACTGAAAGCACGAAGAAACAAACGAAGAACGAACAAAAAGTTTTTTCTTTTATTTCAAAGAGTAGAACAAATGTTGAAGCTGTTGTACAGGACATGACTATGTAGCAATTAGCTAATAACCCCAAACAGATCAAAATTTGAATACAAGTTAGTGTTGTATGATTTAATTAACCAGGAGCTAAACAAGGAATGGGGGGAAAAAAATATAGCCCGCCCAATTATCCATGAGCCACAGCCCTCACCAAAACCTTCCCCAGTCATTTTACCTGAAATCACAGTCATCGGTGATCAGCACACATACTGATCTGCAACAAATTGGCAAGTGCACTAGTAAAGTCTAAAACACTCAGCATTTCAGAAAAGAGAGTGGCATAAGGTCGCACTTACCCATTAACTTTTTACAGCTCTGAAGCTCGTAGAGTGTAGCATGACAGCCCCCAAACAAACAACTCTCCTAGATTAAATATTAACTCTATTATTTGACTAGTATGTACATATACTCACTGCAGCCAAATGAGAGAATCATGTAAAGCTACATATTCCAAGGAAAGAGTAATATAAATGGTTAACTAATTCAAGACAGTTTTACAATTATACGCACCTAAGATAAAACAACTAAATTCCCAAAACTATACAAATTGGATGGTGTTCAATTTTTATTGTCTATAACATTGGCTCATTCTATCTACTCCTCTCTAATCCGAACATAAAGTATTAGACACCTGCCCATGTTACAAGTATGAATAAGAATAAAATGAGTACCGAACATAGGAAGTAAGACTTGTACACAACAAATGATTAGAAAAAATATAAGTGAAAAATAAAAGAGAAAATGACTTACTTGGGACTGCCATCTGTTTTACCCTTTCAATGTAGTTGAACCACGAAATCTACCACATTCATTATTTATACTAGGTTAGCAAGCTTGTGCAGTTGCTGGCAACATCCCGACCTTGAGGTTTCTTCAAAGCAGGTACCAAAAATGTATTAACAAAGAGTGCTAAGCTAAATTCCTTGCAAAAAAAAGCCCAGACAGAAGCTAATCTGTCAATAAGCATCCTTTCCAAGCCAACCAGGGTTGCTTTTTAACTATATGTTCTTTCGGCTTTAAACACTGTTTTCACTGTATATCTGCATCTTCATTTTTTAAGTAGGGCAACTCTGCACCTTTGGTTTAACCATGGAGTCTTTTGAAAAAGCTGAAATGATAAAGAAGCAAACATCCCAGAACCAATCAACTGCACCTCCTTAGACACCACCTGAACTCTCATTAAAATATGTAACAAAATTGTAAAGCTGTTCCATGTTGTACCCATCTAACAGAAGGCACTAACCCGGCCATGGACCATTACCAAGAGAAATAATATGATAACAGCAAAGATTCAAGCCACCTTTTTGCTTCCACTTCTTTTAACGGTTCGATACTCAAGGAACAAGCCACTAAGAAATCATTCTCAAGGGTCAACAGAATTTCTTTTCAGACAGTACTTTAGCGGTTGATGGCCTCCATTGCAAGCCTTACCAAACGTAGTAATCCTTCAACATCTTGAAAGTTGAAATCCAAAGCCCTCCTAATGGATGAGAAACTGTCCCTGTGTTGAGCCTCTTCCTTGCGTACATTAGCAGCTGCAAAAGCAATCCTCGATTTCTTTGCGGCTTCTAGGGCATATTCCACATCCTGTGCCTGAAACACAACCACATTTGAAGATATTTATATTTCAATGTGTTCTCATATAGAGTTACAGAGTGAAAACCAGACAAACTATGCCAGCGGTCAAATGCAAAGCAAGGACCAGAAACCAAAATAATATAAGTTTATACATTTACTTTCCAAATAGAACTTTCGACTTCAAAGGGTACTCATACTTCTTTGACATTTTATTATCCCAAAATCCTTTAGGCCATCTGAAGTTCCACAAAGGGAGAGGTAAGAACAATTTGTAAAATCCATGAACATTTCCCCCCTTTTTCCTGATAATGGTAAGAATCTCAACCATTACACTTTGGGTGGGCAAACGCTCTTTAAGGGCTTCAAACATTCCTAATTCATTTCCAAGGATCAAATGTGCCTTGCCTAGAGATGCAACCTACCAGCTAAGGCTTGGATTCGGATGCATAAAATCTATAACATAGTGACACCACCAATGACATAATCTTAACAAGATCATTCTCTGAATACCAAAGGTGGTGTAGCTTATACTTAAAGAAAAAAGACTAGCAACAGACTTACAAAGTTGCAAAGCCGCATAAAGCATGAACGATTTCGAGCAGAGATGATATGATTTCCAGTGACATGAGGTGTGTTTATTCCTTTAGAGGCAGTAACCTTATCCGCAGCAACAGGCATGTTCAAATTATCAACATCAGAGGCAGATGACGAAGGAGATTCGCCTGAAAATGTAAACAATTGCAATAAGAAGGAAGTCAATAGAAGAGTCTCATCTTATTAGAAAGTTCTTGCTCCTTGCAACTAAAACAAGCACAGTTTCAACAATTGGTTCCCATAATAAAAGACCCTTCTAGCTACTTCTATGATGTCGAGTGATGACTCTCTTTCACAATCATAAATATAGTAAAATTGTACAAGAACTGCAATGCTTCTAAATATTGTCTTCAAGTATGTAAAAGTAAATGATCGCATTAAACAATTAACTTGTCGAGCTGACTCACATCTCACTCAGGCTTTGTTCCCACTTGTCTTTATATTTTCTTCCTTAATGTGAAAACAAGGCAGAAAAAGGACTTCTTCTATAAACATAGAACTTTGCAAATCATTGTATGCCTATACCAATTTGACACTCAGGAGAAAAGTGGGAAAAGAAGCCTCAGGCACAACCACCTTTCCTAACCACAGGAAGAATATTTTACCAAATGAACTGCAGTGCAACAATTTGGTTGGACACGGTTGCCATTTTCGATAAGGGTTCAGAAGAGCACAAGCAATATTAGTTAAAGATGAGGTTTAAAATGTTCCAAACATAAATTCGTGTTTCTCAGACACAAAGTTCAAAGTCTATGCATGGTGGGCATGAACTTCGGAGAAAGAAAGAGAATCCAAAGGTCATAGGCACAGGAATCCACCAACAAACTATTGGATTCGATACAACACTGCCATGTCTGCAAATACCTGTGGGAACTATCTGTAAAGCCATCTGAACCTTCTGTCGATCTCTAATTGCACTGGCACGTGAGGAATAAATTACCCTCATGTAAGCAATCTCCATGCATTTGTAGGCCAGAGCAGCAGCAGCCATGTCTTTGGATTTCTCATATTCACGAGCACAAAACCTGTAGTGGGGAGGATTAGCAAAAAGATTGAGAGAATTAAGCAATAAAATTCTGTTCAAATTTCACCAAAAAAGAAGCATCAGGAGGGGGGAAAAAGCAAAAGACAAAAAAGACCAAGGAATACAATTGGGCTGGTTCAACTGGTAGAGACGTCTGTCTTCTATGCCTTTTTGGTCAAATCCTGGATAAAACTTAGAAATCTGGGTTCTAGGGGGTTTTCTCAGCTGGGGCTAACATAGTTAGGCATCCAAACAATGTTGGAAGCAGAACTAATGTGCTAAAAAAACATGCAACCAATACAACATTACGTAACAATGCCCTCCAATGAACAAAAACTACTAGAAAAAAACAGAATGCGAGAACCAAGATTTATCAATAAGAGTGGCAGATTAAATCCTGGCTTTCAGCTGGCAAGCAGTAGAAATGAATTCTTCCACGGTTGTTGCTGAAAGAACTTTCCATACATTACAGTCTTCTCTTAATGGGCACGTCTCAAAATGAAAAGCTCACTTTAGTCAGCCACTCTATTGGCACGGAAGAAATGAGCAAGTAGGATATCTGAATAAGCACAACATCATCCAAGCTCTCCATGAAACCAGACAAAATCATTTAGTATACTAAGATACTATGAGGCAAGAAAGAGTGGTCCCAACATCACAGGAAGACCCAGAACTCCCAGTTATCCTTATTTGACCCAGTTAATATAAAGTATCTGGTGAATATAAGCTCTAACCTATTGGCTTCATCTCCATCATGGGACTTGGGGAGAGTCTATTATATTTTGTTGGTATGAAGAAACTTTTGGAAACTGAAATCTAAGTAATCTCGTTCCATCAAACATAAAATATAACAAGAAATTCTCACCATATCCAAAATGAAATATAGCATCAATTCAGATATTGTAGAGTTCTAATTTAACTTAAACCACTTCAGAGAAATAAAATGGAAAGAAACAATATATCTAGTGCTTACTCGCAGAGTTTTGCGGTACTGCTATATATTTGCATTGACTGAATCATCTCACTATGTTTGGCACTCTCACTATGGCTGGACTCTAGCAGAGAAGCCCCATGAAGGAATTTTAGGGCTGCCTGGAAGTAAATCCCCGTACTCTCTTGATTTGAGTTCTACAAAGATAAAAAGGGAAATTGAGTGAGAATAATAATCACAAGAATAATAATTCCATGATTTTAAAGAAAGAAGATTCTAGAAACCTTGAGACGATCAGCCAGGTGCTTCAGATCCTTGGCTTCTTTTACAGCATTATTAGCAGCCTGACTAGAAGAATCTCTCCTTAATGGGCTTGGGGCATCAGGGTCCCTAACCCTCCCATTGGGAGTGGGATGTCTTGAACTGCTGTGCTGATTCCCGTTCAGGCTATCTGCCTTGTTGATCTCTTTTGGCACTTTCAAACCACCCTCACCACCCTCAAAGGTGTCAGAGGGCATATCGGAGCTATTTCCCTTGTGGGAACTGGGAACAAGTCGCGGATGAGTAGGAATTTCGTTTTGACCTGCTGAAGAAGGTGGCAATGGTTGTGACTTCCCTTTCCCTGTGATGGATTCCATCCGATCCATTTTGTCAGAAGATGACTTCTTAGAAGATCTTTCAATGTCACCACTGTGTAACACATTCTGCCTTTGAGAAGATCTTACTTCCTGTCTATTGAGAGAATCCACCTTAGCATTTGAAAAATCATGGCCACCAGCTTTAGAATTCGACTCTCTTTTATGACTTTCACTTGACAATTTTCCGTTAGGATCTCTTTTTCCAGTATAATTATTCTCAATCTTATTAGATGTGGTCACAAACTTCTCTTGAAACTTAATCTTCTCATCCCTTGGTTTCTCTTCATGAGAATTTACATGATCTTGATTTTCACTGTGAAAATCCGAATTCTTAGTCTTTCCCCGATCAAATTCAGACTTAGAACTCCAGATCTTGTCCTTGGATCGTGACGAAGATCCTTTTCCAGACTTCCTTGAATGAGACCTATTAGCATGGTAATGGCTGTCACTCTCTCTTCCAGTATTATGAGATCGCTCAGACGCCTGTGGTTCAGTAGCACAACGAATACCTTGGCCATCTTCACCGGTCATAGAACGGCGATTCATAAATTCAGGAGAATTTTCTATTCGTGCTTTAACTTTACCCTCTGACAAATGACCAGAATCCCTGCCTTGAAAATCAACCAAAGATGACTTCAAGGAACCCCGATGAGTTACAGCACATGTTTCATCCTTCCTTACCGTCCCAGACCTGTCACTGCCAATATTATCTTCACCATCTGAACATCTTCGAGGACTAACCATTGCAAAATAGCCAACATCCCCAGAATCATCTTTCTCCACTACATTCCCTCTTGCCAATGTAACCTTATCTGGATTAGAAATCCTCAAAGGAGAAGAAGAAACCGATTCTACGGGTGACCCTTTCACTTCCTGGAAATTGCCTTTGGTTTTATGGGTGCTAGAAACCTTGGAAGAGCTCGAAGTTGCCGCAGCTGAAGGATGTCCAGATCCTAAGTCCCTTTTCAAAGAATCTATACCATCCAAGCTCCTTTGAGACAACGTGCTCCCTCCATCTTGACCTAGTTGCTGATCCTTTGTACTTCTCCCTTTCTTGTCCACTCTAACATTGACTTTACTTGCAGAAGACTGTTTTCCCTCATACTTTGAAACCCTGACCTTCTTGTCCTTCGTAAGGTCATTCTCGCTACTCTCCTCATTCAGCAGCACCCGGCTTTCTTGGAGATGACCCATACTCGGGTCTGGCACAGGATAGATTTGATTACCCTCAAACTGGCTAAATTTTCTTTTCTTAAGAGCAGTATCTCCGCTTTCACATTTCCCCATCTCCATATGCCCAACATCTAAGGGACCCAGCAAATGGTCATTTGAGTTTTTAACAGACACTTGAAAGCTGTCCCTTGTATCAGACTTTGAAGAGCCACCATTCTTGGACCAGTCCTTCCCAGCACTTGGCAAACCGTGGTCAGATGCCGAATCTTCATCCAGGGATCGCATATTATCAGTCTTAACTTTCTTGGCAGCTCTGGTCGAGTCATGATCAGTGATCCTTTTGCTTTTAGACTTGGAATCTCTTGTATCACCTACAAACATGTCATAGAAAAGAAAATTACAGAGAATGGGAGAAGGAATATGGCAGAAACAAATGTGTGGGTTGAACACAATACCTCCATCCGAGTAGCCATCAAGTAATTTTTGCTTCTCTTTCTGCTTATGCCTTTTCTCCACAACTAAACCATTAGATGGCGTTGATTGCTTGGTGTCAAGACTATTTACCTGAGGTGACTGGTTAATATCATTCAAGCTTCTTCTTTTCATTGATGAATGTACAGTCTTCTTCTTGTAATTAGACAATTCGGTGGGATCATCTTGGCTAGATGAATATGATAATTCTTTTGATCCATGTTTTTTCTTTCCACTGCTAGGCATATTGATACTAGAATGCTGGTGGGTCTGGTCAAGATGCCGAATATTAGTCATAGTTAACCCAGATGCATTCCCATTTAGTTGGCTCTGCATGTTAGTTTGCTTCTCTGGCACAGCCACAGGTACTTGGTAATATGCAATCAATGCTTTTGTTGTCTCCTCTTCACTGATACTGCAACGGTTCATTCCAGGTCTACATATGCATTTATACAGGGATAAGCTTCTATAAAAGCAAGAATAATGGAAAAAAGATTTGCTATTTTCAGCAGTGCTCAAAACTGACTCCAAACAAAAATGATCATTACAGAAGAGGTCTAATTTCTTGGACATGGCCCTGTTATGTGTTAATGTATGCTTTTAAAATATCAAACTATTCCGTCAATGTGCCTTCTTCTAGCTTTGCGTACCCATGTTGCATCCACACTTCCATGTCAATGTTGTGTTCATGCCGGACAACGCGATATGGCACTTTATAATTTACAAAAGAGTGTAAACTTTTATAAGTTTGTTGTGTCGTGTCATATGCATAATAATAATGAACTAACAAAAGCAAAAACCTCCTTTTTAATAATAATACATAGTACTAAAGCTTTGCGGAATTGTGCTAGCTAACATGACATTCCTTTGGTGTATTTGGACATACACAATGGTCTTTGGTGGTTTGAACTTCAAACTGAAGATGCATCCACAATGTTAAGAGGGATTTGAGGGCTGCCATTGACTAATTTGTTGTTTTCCATGGTATCTACTCAATGGTTCCATTTGAACCCAGTCATCCTTTGTAATTTGCTTCAAATTTTCTTCTTGTTAGAATAACTACCTTTCTTAATGTAAAAGACAAAACTAAGTATAGAACCTTGTATGCAAGTGGAACTTACAGCCAAGTAAGCATGCTGCACAACCACTTCTCGGGAAGGCTCTCTGGATTTGTGCCAATGGGAAGAAGCCGCCACTTTTGACACTTGTCACAACAAACCCAATTTTCTTCTATGACCACTGGCATGACTGGTGGAGCTGCATCAGTGGCTGGCCCATGTTCCATTTTAGGAGCAACATTTGACACTGCCTTCTGATATGTCTCTGCATTAATTGGCCTTTCAGTTTTCTTAGAACTTGATCTTTCCTTTGAACCTATGCTGATTGAATTTATATTTCTTTCAACCAAATCAGACTCCTTAAGCTTGTCTTCAGAAGGAAGCTCCAAAGGATCAATTTCTTTTTCTTCCTCTTCTAGCTCAATGTCACCAAAGAAATCTCTATATCTATCCTTGGCCTTGATAACATCGTTTTGCATTTTGAAGTCATCTACATCATTCTTCGAAATATTATTTTCTCCATGACCACCTTTCTTGTTCCTGGGGAAAGAAGAAGAGCTGCCCTTCGAGACTTCTTTTATTGCTTCTGAAGTTAAATTACCATGAATTTGGCTTCCTTTTGATTTCTTTTTACCCTCAGAAGACTGGCTTTCTTTCATAGGAGGTAAATCAGTACCATCTTGCTCCGAAGGTGTCCATTTACAACTACCCACGAGCTTCTGAGAATCTACAGGTTCTGTGTTTTGATTTTTGCTTGCTCTAGAGACATTAGAGCCAGCTTTTAACGAGTCCTGACTTCTTTCTCTCTTCTGACTACCACGTTTGGTCAGATTAATGGAAAATTCATTTTGAGAGTTCTTCTCTTTACTTTCCTGAAACTTTCCAGCCAAACTCATATGTCCATTTTGCCTCTGTGGTGAGATAGAATCTTCGGGAGACATTGACCCCAAGAGTTCTTCTTCAACTGTATCATGAAAGAATTTGTCTATCCCAGCACCATTAGTGGCTTTCTGGGAAGGAATAGGTGCCCTAACAGGAACTTTTGTAGAGTCAGCAGCACCATCTTGTGAATTAGACAGAAGAGGGAGCCTCAAAGCATTTGAAACAATCTCCTCACAAACCAGTGAATCAATATCCAGTTCCTTCTTTGAGCGAACATCAATGCCACTCCAAGCATCCTTACCACCACCCTTTTTCACATCAAGTACAAAATCATTTTCTTCCACCAATTTTTTCTTCTTTTGCCCCAATCCCTTTTCATCAGTCCTTATTGAATAAGATCCATCCACTAATGAGACAGAATGATCTATACCACCCTTAGCCACAGGCCACAATAGACCATCTTTGAAAAGCTTTTTGTTTTCAGTCAAGTGCATTAGATCATCTGGAAGAGGTGACAATAACAGGCTACCATGCACTGGAAATGATGTCATAATCTGCTCGCAAAAGAAATCCAGAAACAAAGAATTAGAAATTGATCAACTCAATCCACTATAACAAGGAATGGAAGTAAAGAAAATACATAAAGATTGTTCACCTGAAGAATACTAGTTGGAGATTCATCAGAGGCATGAATATCCTGCCGCTCATGAGACAATCCTTCACTCTCCACAGGACTGTCATCCAATGATGAAGATGGCGAGACATCGAGACCCAGACCACTGTATATTGCAGCATTCTTTTGAGTCGACAAATTATCTACACCCACTTTGATCCGAACCTTCAAACTTTTCTGATCAGGAGGATGAGAAATCTTTTTTGATGGCAGACATTTCAGATTAGAATCCTGAGAAGAATGAGTCGAAGACAAGCATGCATCCCGCTTGACAAAATGGCTGCTCGGGGGTGCCTTCAAACCAGCACTCTTAGGAGGAGGATAGGGTGGCAATGATTGAGGGACACCTGATGGAACTGCTGCAGAGTTGTGATGCCCCCCCTGTACAACATAGAACAAAATTTTTCAGAAAACAAAATATATTCCTCCTTCACGTGGGATGAAGAAATTTGAAAAGCTAAAATTCTATGGAGTTTGAAATATCTACCTCCAATTGCTGATTGTTGGGGGATCTGGCTGCATTGTGGTTTTGGACTTTGGGTGGAGTTCTTGGATGAGTCCAAACAGGAGACCTCTGATAGGTAGGTAAGAATGAACCATACCCTCCAAATTTTGCACCTGTGAAGATGTAGAAATCTATCAATCATCAGTTCCATCTTATTTAACCATGAAACTGTTGTGCTCTTTCAGATCTCAGAGTCCATGGTTTAAATTTAGCTTACCCAAGTTCTCTGCAGAGACGCCTCCTTCAAAATCCTTCTGGAAATGTCCCAAAACATCTTGAAGTTTCTCACCCTTAATTTTCACAGAAAAGTGAAAGCATGCACTCATTAGAATGTTGCCTTTGAAATAGAAGATGAACAGAAATAGGAATTAACAACATCGATTCTCCCGCTAATTAGCGTTTTTCCATACTGCAACAGACGACAAACACTTTATGACAAAAAAGGCATAAACTGTTATGGGCAAAGATAAGCATTCAGGAACATGTGCTAACACAACAAAACCTCTACTGTATCTCTTAAAAACTGTCTGATCTGTAACTTTACAAATTTAAAAAAGTTCCGATGGAGCATTCTCTAAAATTTCACGCAAATCTCAAATCCTAAATGCATAGGTGTGCCACAGCAGCGTAAAACTAAACAAAGGGCAACTTCCATCTAATATTTATTGAACTCAACCAAGCAAAACAAGATCCAATCCAGCAGCACTTTGATCATTAAATGACTCGAACAGTCATCCTATTTCAGTTGACAACTACAATACAATCCACTTGACAACTCCAACATGAAATCAAAAAACAGAAACAGCTTCAACCATCAAGAGCCCAGAAACCCTAATCAAAACCAAAAGCTCAGAAAATTCCTTCTAGAGCTCCTAACAAGTGCATGCAATTGTAACATCAGAATCAACCAAAATAATTCACAATTTGTCCATCCGCTAGGTACCCGTACAAGAGATCAATCGAACATGCCGAAACTCATTCTCAACAAGAACGTATCCAACCAGATTACGTCCAATAAAACGCAAAAAAGGAAGCTTGTAATAGTGTTGAGCTATCATCACAAGTTTGATTCCAGAATTGAACAAACAAACAAGTCAACAAAATACCTAAAGTTAAACACCAACAAATAAAATATAGAATTCGTTGAAAAATACTTACTATGTATGAGAGAGCAATATCAGGGTCAATAGATGGATCATCTTCTTCGTCAGGGTAGGAACAAGCCTCGCCTTCTTCAAGCTCGGTAGTCCCTTCCATCTGCTCTCCACCACCAAACCCTAACCCTAGCCCTAACCCCTTCCTTCCATTACTAGTCCCCACAGACAGCATCAAAAGGATCCCAACTTTTGTCAAACCCTAATTCAAAATTCCACTCCTCACAATCCAAGAACAATCAAACCCTCAAAATCTCACCGACCCATTTGACAATATAGACCAAAAAAGAAAACCCATCGAGTAATTTTCTTAGCTTTGACGAGATCGGAAGGAATCAACAGAACCCACATCGATTTCACCAACCCTCATTCAAAATTCAATAATTTTTATGTCACGGATTTTGGAGAATACGATCAAATGATATCAAATATCAAAATTTTCAGGTATAATAATGTTCAGATCTCCCTCTCCCTCTCTCCCTCTAGCTCAAAACAATTAGCATAAACTCTGGTTTTTGATGTTCAGGTACAGCACAGCCGCGTTTTTTCATTTTTATTTTATTTTTCTCTCTCCTCTCTCTCTCTCTCTCTCAACGTTACTGGATTTTCTCTCTCTTTCTTCTTGTCTCCTTTTTATTCCTTTTTGGGTTTTTTTCCCTTTTTTTTTTAGTTAATTGAAAAAACTGACCAATCTGACCAGAAGACGGAGGAGGAAAAGGATTTTACCGATAAAACAATTTTTCAGGTTTCCGGTTTTCCCCTTACGATTCTCTCGTTTTTACACCTCGGACATGTCTGAAAGCTATGTTACCGCGTTAATCACAATTGCACTTTAGGGGAGTGCACAACACGCGACGTTTCAAGAAAGACATGAACATTTCCATTTTTATTTTTATTGTCATGCATCCTGTTTTGGGATCTTAGTTTTTTTTTTTAAAAAAAAAAACCCAATTTCGACCAACTCTGAAATGATTAATCATTATAGAATAAAAGTATCATTCTCCTCGTCCCATGTTTAATACGAGAAAATTGTAATAATATGATAATAATAGATCAATTTACTCAATTAAATATTATTTAATATATTTTCATAATTCGATTATATAAAAGTTGAATGTTTTTTATTTGATCATTAATATAATTATAATATAACGAAAGTTTAAACTTGTCATACTAGGGTCGAGTCTTGCTTTATCGCAGGACAAGGTAATAGAAACGTCATATAAATTTATTAAGAATTTAAAAATAACAAATTTTAAGTTTATCCAACTAATTTTGATAATAAAGGAGAGTAATGCATTAACTCCACGTTAACAAAAACTTTTATAATTCAACTAATAATGGAAATTTTGCAATCAGCAATAGCATAGCGTTATTGTTTATATTTTGAAAAAATAATAATTTTATTTGAATAAAAATTATCCTTAATAACCTTGTGTATAAAATCTTAACTTATCAAATGAATGACGATTTTTTTTTTTTAAATATCATATGATATTGTATTTAAAGATTAATCAGAAAGTGGAATTCTAATTTTTTTTCTCTCTCTGCCCTATTTAAATATTATTTAAATAATTATAAAATTTAAGTTATCTAACAATAACCATTTCTGTTACGTTCAGACATTTGAAAAACTTTTTCATACCAATCTATTTAAAGGTTGATAGTAATATCAAACGAACGGTGAATAAAATTTATTAAGAATATGAAGTTGTAAATGTTGCATTTGTCGAGTGTTTTCAATATAATTTTGAGATTTTATCGACATACTCAAGATAAATTTAATTAATTCATCCAATAAAATTTTGTTTATTTGACATCATTTTGTAAACGTAATTTGAATAAAGTTAGGGACCATTTTACATGTCCATTTGAAAAGTAAAATATTTGCACTAAACAAAATATTAAGAATGTTAGTAAATCTCGAAATAATATATAATTTTAGGAATAAAATTATTTGTCATACCGCAATCACGATGATATATTATTTTTATAATCTTATATTAACATAATTATTTTATAATTCTGCTTTGTTTTGGTCAAGGTAAAAGTACATCCGATGTTACTCCATCAGTGCGTGCCTGCCAGTGTTCCGGGAAAGCGCGTGAGCCTAATAATTCTAGTTGTCTAAGAGTTGTGATATGATCATGCCAGGTGCAGGATTCCAGTAGTCATCCGTGTTGATCTTGCCAAACACGAATTTCTCTCTCTATTTCTCTTTTTAACCATTTTGGATAATTTCCCAAAAAACCCATTTAAAAAAAAAAAAAAAAACTTTTTGATGAACTCAAAATTGGAAAATGGTGAGGTTGCACACATGTGCCCCACCAACACCAAGTCCATTTGAGGGTTTGGTAAAACAGAAAGCCCTTGGAACACATTGATCCCAAAATACCCCTAATTGACAATTTTGCCCTTGGGGTTGTGTGGCTTCGAATGGGACGGCTGAAGGGAAAAGGAGGGTATAAGTGGGAACTAAGAGATACAAATTCTAAATTTAGGCTTTTCAATCATCTACAAAGTTTTGGAATGATTCAAGTTGGGGCGATGTTTGAGATATGGACAAGGTGTTTGATGCTTGCATTTTATCAACACATCTCTCAAATGATCAAGACCCTTTTCTAATTAATGCCCGAATTCTTTATTAATCATAAAATTCACATGACACTGTTTATTAACTGACATCGTCTTTTTTTCCTTTATAAAAAATCTCAAGTTTGAGTCCGTTACGTATCAATTCGTGTACGCTCCTAGGTTTTTATTCTTATCACTATATTGATATGTTAATTCGTGTCCAAGCCTTCAAATTGATACCACAAAAATATTTTTGACAAATTTGAACATTTTATTCTTTAATTATTAGAATGTTTAAAAAATAAAAAATAGTACTAACCTCGCAATTAGAAGTGTCAATACGAGACTTCCTTCTTGTCAAATCCCTAACTCATGTGGGCTAAATCTTCAAAGGCTCTTATTTTTTTAAAAAAAATAAAAATCAAATTCCCAACCTGTCCCGACCCTCTAAGGGAAAAATATTTTTTAAAATAATTATTGTTGTACAAGGAACAAATTTAAGCTTTAATTATTGTAATTGATAGCAAATCCTCGACATGCTGCATAAATTAATAAGTGAATTAAAGATTAGCAAAAAGTTAATATTAATTTTATTTAGTTAACAATCTAATCATTGATTAAATATGTTGGATTAATTGTTGTTTACAGATATGGAAACTCTGCAATGTGTGTTAGAGAAAAGGGTAATGTTGGGAAATGCTCAGCAAGAATGGGACAAAGAAAAAGGCCATTAAATTAGAAGAAATGGGGTCATTGGATTCTAAGAATAATTCGTTAATTACTTTTTTAATTAAAATATTAAAAATATTAAAAAATATTATATATCAAAATCAAATTAATTATTAAAAATATTATTATTCGAATATATTAATAATTATCTAATTTTTTATTTTTATATTTGTATATTTTTTATTTTTTGTTAAATCACATTCAGGTTAAAATCGGTAATAGAAAGTATATTAATTATGAATTTTATGAGCTTTCAAAAAGAATACAAGTTATAGTATTTCACGAAATGAAGTCTTATTCCAATTTTGTAATAATCAATATTTTTATCTAACATTTTTATTTCACCTTTTTAATATAATAGGGTTTTTTTTGTTTGACTTTAATGATATTTTAATCAATTTAAAATTATGATAGGATTTGGTTACAATAATTTTAAAAAATACCATATTAGTCAAAAAAAATGAGATGACAGAATTTTATGTGTTATTCATCTTGATATATTTTAAATTTTTTATATTTAATTTAAAAATATTTTAATTAATTCAAAATTATGCAATTATAAAAAAAATTCTTTTTATTTTTGCCGATCATTAGGAAAAAGTTTCATCTACTGAGATATTAACTTATTTGCTTTCCATATCATTGTAAAAATAAAATAAAATCTCATACCATATTTGATGGTCAATTCATTCTATGCACTTGTCCTGAAGAATAGTTATAATTAAAATCTCAGACATGAAATTCATAAAATCCTGTCTGCTAAATGGAAAGAATTGTATATATATAAATAATAATAATTAATTATTGATTTAGTAAAATGAATATTAAATTTTTTAATTAAAATTTTAATTTTAATTTTAAAAATAAAAAAAATTATATTAAAAAAAAGAAAGGGACTCGACGGTGACACCCTTCTCATCGTTAGCAAGTAATCAAAAGGTTTCACTCTCATTTTCAAAAGCATCCCAACCGTGCCGGTCCTTGGCACGTGAACCACCTTTTGATCGTCTCGATTCTCCAATCAACGGTCCAGATCGCCTCTGTCACTACATGCCCATCGACATCGTATTCATTTAGTACCTTAGCCATCAAAAAGTCAAAATAACATTTGATGACTAGATTTGGTACTAAAAGGTTTTACACGTGCACTTTTTTTTTTTTAATTTTTTACAATTATTGTCTTCATTTCATAATAAATATGCAGCACGCAAACATCTAATGTAAATCTGTCCCAACAATATTTATGAATTACTATTTTAACCATTTTTAGTTAAATATTTATTTAAATTTATCAAAATATACAAATAATCTGATTAAATACCGATGAATACATAGATATGAACTTCACATAAATTTTTTATAATTATAAATTGCTACTACAATATTTATTCATGTATTGCAACTATACATGAGCTATAGCAATAATGGTTTCAAATCTTGGGAAATTCATACCATTGATTTAGCGTGATGGAATATTAGTTCGTTTAATTAAATTTTATATTTAAAATTTTTAAAATGAAAAAATTATACTCAAAGAACTGCTTTTTTAAATAGAGTTTTTTGCAGACGATTGAATCGAATTAGTTGTAATATAATTTTATATATCATTAATAAATTAAAAAAAAAACAATGACAACAACCAGGAAAAATGTGTATAATATGCTTATTTGAGAACCCACTTGCTATTGAATTTGCAAGGGGTCCTCCTTTGATATTTATTAATTTCTTCAACCATTATAATGCCCCCCAGCATTGAATGCAGTGCACCAAATAATTCCAACTTTCAAGCCCATACAAGATAATGTTAAAATCTTTATAATATATATCAATTTGGGATGTTGATATATTAATTAAAAATAATAATTGATTAATTATGTATTTGAATTAGCTTTGCTTAACTCTTTCGAGAGTAAAATTTAAATTGAGGTTGAGATAAAAAAAAAATTATTTTTGGGAGTAAGTTCGAGTAAAACAATATCTTCTCAAAGCAAAAATCAATTTTAGAAAGGAACTTTTTTAATTAACTACTTTTTTTAAAAAGAAAAACTTATTTTTAATATATTTAATTAAAACGATCTGGTCGATCAATTGAAAATTAGAGACTTAAGAAAATCAAGTTATATATAGTATTTCAATGTAAAAAAATTATATTACTATAATAATAATTTTAATTATTTTGAAAAAAATTGATATTTGTTATTAAAAAAATTTATATTTTATATCATTTTTAAAATTTTGTTGATAAATATTATAAGAGTGTAATAAAATAATATAGAAATTAAAAGAGTAGATAAAACATTAATTTTTTTTTTGGGTTCAAAAAATCTTCCAAATTTCCAAAAATCATGAATATCTCAAAAAGATGAAATCAGCGTCTTCTCTTGACAAATGGAATTGACAGACAGCAGGAAAGGAAGTTGCTTCGCGAGTTCAAGAGCGTCTTACGTTTGACTCGTCCTTTGACATTTGAAAAGTCAAACGGTCAACCTCTTTTAAGCAAACTCAATTTTAAAAGTGTACGTATCTTTTTGCATGCAAACCTCAATTTATTTGGTTTGGAATTGGAACGTGGAAAATTTGGTATTTTGGATTATTCGATTTGAATTATTTAATTTTTAAAATTTAAAATTTTTAGTCGAAAACTAAATCAAATCACGTGATATCTAAATTAATTTATCTAAATTAAATTTTGAATTAAATGATTTAAATTTTATTTATCTAAATCAATTCTATAGAATATGAAAATGATCGAAAACCCTGTTTAATTTTAAAATAATAATTTATTCAAACTAAATTATCCGATTCAATTTATCTGAATCAATTTTATAATTTTGTTAATCGAGTTTTGAACGAACGAATGATTTGACCTGAATAATCAACACCACTATTAGTTTTGGTTGGAATCCTCATTCTTAAAGTCAGTTCTTGATTCAAACCAAAATTGAATTTTGATTTCAAACGTTTTTTATTTCATATAATTTCGATTATGATTCTAGAATCAAAATTATAAAAATTAAAGAAAATGAATAATGATTTTTAAAAGAATATATAAAAATACAATTTATTAATGACAAAATGAATTTAATTGAAAACCTTTTATATATTTTTTGTTGATAGAATCGTTACTTGATTCAATAGGGAATATTGAAAATCCATTTTGATGTAGCCCATAAGGACAATAAAACTAGTATAAAATATAAAACTCATATATATTTGATAAAATCGTTACTTATTATGAAACTCGTATGTATTTTTATAATTCAATTTTAATGATTAAGCTAAATTCAGCATTAACTAAACCCTAAACTAACAATAATAGTTTTTCAATATTTTCAATTTTTAATATCTGTTATTTTATGGTTAGTAAATTAAAAAAATATATTTGAAAAAACTTTTAATTCAAACCGACGGTTCTTGGTGGTTTAAATTGTCGATTCTCAGTTCTTTAAAATAAGGAATCAGAATTGGATCCTTAAACACGATTTTGATTTCAATTCTTAAACTGTAAATCTGTCCACGGTTCTTTAAATTATTGACCACACTCCATCTAAAATGGATCTGACAAGGACAGAAAATTTGGGAATGTAAAATATTATATTAAGAGAATTATCCTTTAAAATGAGTTCGACAAATACTCAAATATATTAATTAAAATATAATTCTGAATATCGAATAATATAGCGCAAGAGAGAGAAAACAACTTAGCATCCAAAGTAGGATCAGAGTTTAAGTAGGAATTCGTATTAAAAGCTTAAGATTGCTTTAATCCAAAGTGGTTAGTTTCAACTGATACACTTTTGAATGAAACAATTTGTTACATTCATTCCATGATCACCCAATGAGTGCCCTCAGACCGAGGGGCATGTCTACATGTGCCCTCCCCTCATATCTGCCAACCAAGGTGTCATTGAATTGTCACTACCCTGACTTCTAATAAGACAAACTCCCAATCAATTTGCAATTTGGAGACGTAATTAGAAAAATTTCAATCGCTTAATTATGATCAGAGTTTCAATTCGTTATAAAAATGTAAAATTCGATATTGAAAGATCTTTCCTCATAAAAGACCCAACGATAAATTGATCTGAATTAATCAAAACACTCTAGATATCGAATGATGACCAAATCAAAAACACAAAAAAATAATACAAACTCTCTCTCTCTCTCTCTCTATCCGACAGCAGTAGATTTTTTTTTTTTTTTGAAAATCCCACAACGTGAGATTTATTAAAAAAAAATAGAAAACCTATCATACGAAATAAAATCATCTTCAGAAATATCTGATTTAACTGCGTTGTTACCACAACTATTACGTTCTCGGTGACCCAAAATTCAATGAACAATCACTTATAAATTTGACTAAATAATTAAGTTTTTGATGTACAAATTGATAAACCATCTCTCTCTAAGGTCCTTACAAGGGGTTCCATTCCACGAAGACCCTACAACGTAGGGTCCCAAACACAGTCATAATAGGAACAACCAAGAATATTTCTGTCCGATCCCATTGCATTGTAGGGGAATTCCTCTCCATCACATTTCTTTAAACAGTACCTGAGAGAACAAACACGAGATTCACGAGACACACGAGGTTGGTGAAAGTGTTTTTTCATTGTTTGCTTGTCACTTGCAGCCGTCCTAACCCAACTCCTGAGCCACAGACCTTGTCCTTAAAGTGAAGGGAAAGACATTCTCCTCACTATCCCTCACCTTAGTCTCAAACACAGAAATACAAAATTAGTATTATTAATACCAAAAATCAATTATTAAAACACAGATTAGGTATACTACAAATGTTTTAGTTTCAGCAACGAGTACCCACAAAAGTTGTATATATATGATAATGATTGATATCAAGTAATGGTCAATCTAGGAATAAATTCTTTGGGAAAAAATGCCGGGATATTCCGGCATTGCTGGTTTTCAATTAAAGTTGATGATTCTTTGAGAAACAGATACCGTAATCTCAGAAGCTTTCATGCAGACATAAAGAATTTGCCATGTGAGAAAGCAACATTATTGTAATGCGAACAAATGGTAATGGAGATTGACGTCAGAAAGAGAAACTGGAGGAAGTCCAGAAATCTGCATACGTCAAGCAAAGAAATCTTTGGTTGGGAGGAAAGCTATGGGCTTGAAACTCCGCCAAACATGTGAAAAATTAATAAACAAAAATTGCCCAATATTTTGCTTGCATTCATAAAAGAGTAGATCACTACAGTGATTTGCTTAGTTCATATTTTTGAATTATTCAAAAAGGGACAAACATATTAACCATAAATATGGTATATGACCGACGTCCGATCGACCTAGAGAGTAAACGTGTTAGATCTTTTAATTAAGTTTTGAATTCGAAATTTGAGAATAGAAAAGACTACGTTAGGAGAGTTACTCCTAAATGGATCAGACAATATTTAAATCGGATTAATCGAAATATAATTTTAAATACCAATCAATAATATACTAAAAAATAAATAAAAATAGAAAACATCGTATATCATCCGGCACTTTCCCATTCAAAGAATCATTTCTGTGTTTAAGACAGACCTATCATTATAATTTATTTTCACTTACAAATACTTTTACTTTATTCAAACTCAAGGCTTCTCATTATGAAACTCATTCACTTTTGGATTAGCTTTACATTGCACTCTATCTACCATTCTTATTCTAATAGATTTCATTCCTACTAGATTCCGCGACCAAACTAAACAAGGGCCCATCTTGGGATAGAGCTCATACCACTAAATGTATGTCTCTTCTCGAAAATACCCTAATGTTGGGATGGAACCCACAATCCCATTGGATGTTATATCATTCAACAAGGTGTTGTAACATGTGGAATATACCTATTTACACAAGCCAAGAATATGCCTCGACTTATGCGGCCATTTTCTTCACTAACATATATATATATATATATATATATATATATATATATATATATATATATATATTATAAATTGGTGTTATAAGAATTGGCATATGAAATCAAATACCGATTAATCTAGTTCGAATGATTGTCGAACCTATTTTAAAGGGATAATTCTCTTAAAGTAGTCTTTTTCATTATTAAATTTTAAACTCAAAATTTAATTAAGATATTTAAAATCCTTATCTATTAAACCGAGGATTCGTTGTTTACTTCGATGCAAAACATCATTAGAAATAAGAAACACAGGACACTTCAAAACTGGGCCAGCACTGAGGGGCTTAATGCCGGTAAACTCAACCCGTTGGAAATGGAATTGCTGAATGCAACATGGGGAAGAAAGACACAGATAGCAGCAGTAACCAGGGTGAGTAATATTTGGTGATAATCGAATATCCGATCGATTCGAATTAAATTTGAATTCAATTTTTGAATTTGAATCAATTTTCGATTAGAACCGAATTCCAAATTTGATTTTCGATTCAACTTTCGAATTGACATTTTTAATTCGAATTCAAACCGAAAACCGAATTAGAATTTTTAATTATTTTAATTATTTATTATTTATTTTATTTTATTTTTATGCAAACTTTGATTGATAATTTTTTTTTTAAACAAGCAATAAAATAGTAATTAAAAAATTTATTATTTTATCGATTCAAAATTGGTTAAATTAGATTTATATGAAAATTTAGATCTCAAAAATCAAAATCGAATTATTTGATTTATTCGATTCAATTCGAATTCAAACCCAAAACCGAATTTCGAATTTAAACGAATTTGGTTCGATTTTCGGTTTGAGATTAAAAAATATTAAACCGAATTAACCGAACCAAATTAATCGAAAAAATCAAAAACCAAACCGATAAACACCCTTAGCAATAACAAACCAGAAATTTATTGCTAGCTACTTTGATAGCTAGATTAAGATCACAAAAACTTGGGTTGGCATATACAGTGCTTTTATTTAAAATTAATCTACAACTTCAGCTTGCATTCATTATATATATATGGGCATTCCGCAGATCATTACAAGAAGTAAAATACAAACAGTTTTCACAAGGGTTTACAAAAAAATTTATTTTGAAGCTCCTTCAAATTGATCTCGCAGCAGCTCATACTTCTTGAGCTCGGCAAGAGAAAGGGAGGGAGAGAGCCCTACTAAGACCTGCAAATTGAAGGTATTCAGTTTAGGCAAAGAAAGGCCAACCAAAGTACGACGTACTCACTGAAAAATGTGTGTGTGTGTGTGTGTTTTTCTTTTTTTTTTTCCTCCCTCTCTCTCCCCACAAGTGTTAACATGTCGGGCATGGGTACTAGCCTCATTTTGATAAAATTTCCATTAAAATGCAGTGTTTAACACCCATGCCCCACCTATGTCACGCCCAGTCAGTGGGGGCAGGAGTAGGCAAGTGAAGACTCCATGTAATATAGACTACATGTCCAGTACAAAGCTCATTATGTATTAGGGCGTCCTTAGTAATTAATGCCGTTGAAAACTAAAGCCTCAGATTGTTGCGCTCTCTTGTAGTATCAACTGAGAAAACATGTAGACTAGCCAAACAAACCGAGAAAACATGTAAATCATACCTTCAAAAAATCACGATATTCAACAACAACATAGTCTGCTTGATCCTCTTTGTTAGAAGAATCTGACTGTGAACTTGAAACCTACAAAAATCAGTCATTTTCTTAGAACACCTTTTCGACGCACTACACAAGTTGGAGATTAGCACCAGAAGATGATGACGAATCAATGTAGAAAATCTTTGGTAATATTTTCTATCAATACTGTAATTATGTATTTATTAGCATATCACTAGCATTCTCTTTGCTTTGGGCCATTTTTATTTGTCTCTCTTTTTCCTTTTGTTTTTATTTATCTTTTTTTCTTTTCTTTTTTTTCTGGGGGGGGGGGGATGCTATAGTTTGCAAAATCTAAATTGCTTTCCGTGACCCGTCCATTCATTTTCACAGTAACAAAATAACAGGGAGAGTCCACTTTATCAATATTTTAAAAATCAAGCAGAATCTGATTTACTTTACCTTGCGCTTTGCAGCATGAAACCAAGCATCTGCACATAACGCATACATGTCTGCCCCAGTAAAATTTGGAGGGCATTTTTTGGCTATGGAGTAAAGAGATACATCTTCGTGCAGTTTGAACTGACGAGTAAGGGCTAAGAGGACGCTGCAAATGATGATACCACAATGGCTAAGAGAAGATTGCTTTTTCAAGGAAAATAACAGGTTCAAGGCATGAGGATACTAACCTCTCTCTATAGGATGCATCGGCATTAACACCAACATATACCAGCTTGTCAAATCGACCAGGCCGTAGAAGAGCTGGGTCAATGAGATCCGGTCTATTGCTTGCCCCTATAATGAACAGGTCCTGCAATCCAGAAAGCAAGTCCACATACTATTGCTAGACTTGAAGATGCAGTGAAATCCACTTGGATGAAAGTAAAAGTGAAAGAATAAAAGATCAAATAACCTGTGTGGAATCATTTAGACCATCAATCTCCGCAAGCATCTAGCCATAAGTAAAAATATAGATTTAGTTGGCCATTCATGAAGAGAAGAACAAATCTGTTAAATTGCCCTGACATCCTTTTACCTGAGAGACCACCCTGTCCATTACTCCTCCAGAATCACCAGAGGCCCCTCGAGCTGGAGCAAGAGAATCAAGTTCATCAAAGAAGATGACACAAGGACGGGCAGATCTAGCCTGCAAAGAGAACACAGTTTTGGCACAATAAGTCGAAGTCCAAACAAAATACTTATTCAAAGCAGAAGAAATCAATGAATGTTTATAAACTGTTGGATAGCAGAAAATGGTGAACAAAATGAGAAAAATGGAATTTATACCTTCTGAAAAATGTCACGGACATTTTTCTCAGACTCTCCTATGTACATGTTGATCAGCTCAGGCCCCTTCACACTAAGAAAATTCAGAGAGCACTCTGTTGCAACAGCTTTTGCCAATAAAGTCTGGTGGTTGCAAAAGGTATCATTATTTACAACATATTCCACGCCAACATGAAAACTGGAAACAGCAACATTAATTACAGAAATTTTTTGATCTTGATTCATCCAAGTGGCATTAGGATGTTAACTTGATGGGTTCAGTTTGATTGTTCTCGTTGTGTTTCCTGATTCGGTCACATTCTCCATTTTATGTAGCATAAACATCAAATTCTAAAAGATGGACAGATGTGAAACATAAAATTATCTGATATATGTATACATATATTCTTTTATTAGATATTTAAATAGGATAAAATAACATCATTAAAAAAGGCTATGACATCTAACATTCTCCTGTCTCTCCCTCCTAGCTTGATAAACTAAGTAAATGGATGAATGGTGCCAACGAATTTCCAAACACAATTCCGTTTTAATTAAATCAAGTTTTGTTAACAATATATTATAATAATAGCATGAAACAAAACCATATTAGGACGTGAACTTACTTTCCCTGTTCCAGGTGGACCATAAAGAAGAACACCAGACCTTTTGCGCAGGCCAGATGAAAACAAATCCTTATGTAGGAGAGGAAGCTGGACACATGCCAAGTAAGAAAAGTAAAAATGGTGAGTTGCTCCTTTGGTGATCTGGACTCTTTGCAAAAATGCAAGGGGAAGGCGGCATATATACGCCCACCCTCCCCCTAACTAAACCGGGGAGCACTTTGTGCACCAGGTGAGCCGTGAGTTCATAAAGCTCTAGCTTTAAACTGCAGGTATAAAGGTAGCCATAGACTAACCTGAACAGTATCAAGAATTGATTTCTTCACATCCTCAAGCCCACCAACATCTTCCCATTTCACATTGGGAACCTACAGCAAAACGAAATGGACTAGACATTCACACAAAAGGCAGTGATGAATTTGGTATTAAAAAAAAAAAAAAAAAATTGTAATGGACATGCAATGAGGATTAAGGATGCAGCTTTATATGGAAAGAGAAGCAAAAATTTTGGTATAAAGTGAATTTTTTCTTGCTAGAGTTACCTTTGGTGTACCTAATGCTGAGGCATTCCTTTTCTTTGACCGTTCCAATGCTTTTGCAATATCATCTTTATACATCATTTGAGGTGTATCCTCCAATGAACTATTCTCCCCTTGCTGATTAAATATAGAATCACTATGGGTTGCGTCTCTGGGCCTGAGGTCGTCATTCTGAATTTTGTACTTGGGAACTAAATTTGCACCGGCATCAGCAACTAAAGCACGCAAATCCCTGGGCATAAATCCAGATGTCTGTCCAACAAGATCCTTTATAATCGCCTCTGACCCACTCTGCAGAAAGCAATTCCCAGACTCGACAAAGTCAATACATATGTCCAACACAAATCTAAAAAACCAGTACAACTAATAAAAGTTAAGTTGCCAAATCCTTGTCACCAAACTTCCAACATAAGAAGATTTTGTTTTTCTTCTTCATTCCATTTAGGGTCAGGTGGGGGGTGGGTTTAGACATGGTGTCATATGGCACTTGAAATGCAGGCTCTAGTGAAGCATCAGTTTTAAGGATAAAGCTAAAATTAAGGACAAACAAAAATCAAGCTTGGTTTAATTATCCACAGGTAAAGATGCACCAGGCATACAAAATCAAGCTCCAGATTTCCACACAGATCCAATGATAATTTGGTAAGCATTGCATACATAACACAACTGACAGTCATGCACAATCTCATTTAAGGCTATGGATTCAAATGTAAATAATTAATGGAGTTCAGCAAAGGAGGCAAAACGTATATTCTCAAGTAAAACGAAGAGTGAGTGAACGTAAGCAGAAAAAAAGCATTCCTAACACCTACATTGATGAGAGGCTCAGATACTCTCTGAAGTGATTGCGAGAGCAACTCCTTCCTTTGTTCTTCGTTCAAAGGACTCATACTGATTTCATGGCTAAAGCAACGGCGTATATTAGAGGGTAGACCTTCAGAAGTCTCAGCAGCTGCAACTAATAACACCTTGGGCTTGCTTGTCCTTTGCTTATCACGTACATGCTGCATCGCAAAGTGAAAGAGTAAGAATTGACCTAGGGCTTATGAATATTTCCCAAGAAAATACATACTCAACATAAACTTCAAAAAACCATCCTTTCCTTGCTAGACTACTTAAAATTGATACCAAAATCAATACTCGCTTTGAGAAGCCTCGAGTCTAAAGTTCTGAAACCTTAAAAAGATTGAGAACAGCTAAAAATTTACTCTTTTGCTAGCATTGCTTGAGAGGTTGCGCCTGAAATGGTAGTCACTACCAAGCTTAACGGTGCTGTACCTCCAATCTAGAACCCCACAATATTAGGATCCTTATATACTAGATTGCTTTCTTTTTTACCTTCCTTTCATGTATTTCCAAACATGGGTTATTGAAAGATTCATGCACAAGCTTCTTTTGGATCTATAGATGCTACCAGTGAAATTTTAGCAAGTCTTACTGAAAGCACGAGGCTGTTCCAAATTGGGGCTACAACGTCATTTTGTCATCCCTTTATATGAGGATACTACCTTCAAACATTCTCAAGTAGAGTTCCTCAATAAGTATGGCATAAGTGCCTATTGTACATGTGCAGGGTAAGAATTCCTCCTTTACTGGTAGCTTGCCTATTGTATTCCAAGGGCAGGAGAATACCCTAAACGTTCGAGGCTATTTTTAACCAACCACCTTTGGATAATTTACATAAAGATGATATCCTGTTATTCAATCCAAAAAATGCTCCTTTAAAGTTTCATCTCAAACTTTCTCCCTCTTGATTTTGTATCTCTCAAAATTCTTACCTGACACCTTTCTTATACTACATTTCGTATTCCCTAGTCTCATACCGTAACATCACTGTATCTAGGTAGCATCAAAGAAGAAGAAAGAAGACAACAAATACAGCTGAAGATACATAAGGGTATCCGATACACATAGAAGCAATCTTTCATGAACAAAAGAAAAATGATGTTGCGTCTTACCAAATCACCATTGGATTTTAGTCCAGAATGAAGGCCCTCATCCTCAGCATTAGGTTCAGTGAATTCCCTGATAACAGATGCAACCTCAGAGGTAATTCCCACCAGATCAACTTGTGAACCCTCATTAGCCAAATCCCGAAAAACATCAAAATGTCGAAGAAGAAGTATGGAAGGCGAGTACCTGGTAAACAGATGAATTTCAGTATCAGAAATTGTACAGAAAGATATTAACAAACTTACTTGGTGTGGCAAAACTACATTCCTTCTATAGTTTATTCCAGTTGTTCAGTAGAACATATTGTTACAATTGACGATGATAAAGTCAACAGACCATCAGCCACATGTTAGACGCATAGGGAGCAACAACAACTGATTTGAAGGAAATAATGGCAAACTTAATGAATTATAGCTGCACAATAATTACAAGAGGGAACTACGTCAGTCTCTTGATAACCCAACTTCTCTCATTCCTCTCTCAAGCATTCTCTCCCTGCCGCATGGGAAAATGAAAATTGAAGTCAATAAAAGTTACTTTCTGGTATGTCAGGGCAGCACCAGAAAGGAGTGTGGATGATGGATTTTGGTGGAAGGCAGATGCCTTATGTGTGTACACTGGAGGAAGAGGAACATTCATACTTTTTAGGGAGTGAATTTTTCTTAAGTTCAGTTTTCTTCTTCAACAATCTACAATCGTGTACGCAGTTTTGGGTAACAGTTCCTCGTTATCATTTTTTTGCTTCTGCTTGATTCTGAACTTGAAGTCTTTGTGAACCTACCTTCTTAGTTTTATTTACTCGGTGGGCATTGCCTCTACCAAATAGTTTTTTCTCTTGGCATCATTTGGGTGTTTGTAATTTATAGTAAAATTTTATCAATAAAGAAACAAAAGAACACCTTGCAACATAACGAGCTGGACAGGCTCATCCCGTTGTGAGTACCTTCGAGCTGTAACAAATGCTTGAGCTAGTCCAGAAGACATCCTTCTTTCAGAGGATGAAATCAGATTATGACAGCTAAATTCCACCACATGCAACCCCAACCGGCGAGCAACATGTCTAACAACAGTCCTCTTCCCACACCCTGAGAAAAGTATAGGATCAATACCAATTAAAAAAACATGCTGACACGACAGCTCATATGGCAACCACATAAATCTGACAAAAAAAGAAAAAAAAATGTGGACACATGTTTGTGATGCTGGACTTCATAGAGATGTAAATCATATGTAGTGCCTAGAACACTTAGAAGGTAATTTCAGAAAATATCAATCTGGAAAAATTGCAAATGGAAAAGAAAATATATTTGACAAAGAAAATTTACCTGGCAAACCATACAAAAAAACCGCAACTCTGAATTTTGAGGAAAGTGCTGATGGACATAGGGGTGGTACAAGTATAGCCGCCAAAGTCTTTACAATGTCCCTTTGTATAGGTGCCAACCCTTTACTTCCACCAATTAACAAATCTGGGGGAAGGGCAGAAGAAACACTTCCTCCAAGCACAAGGGCAGTTTGAATATTATTGACTAACAGAATGGGTTCATCAGATGGTTCAATAGCCACAACCTAAACATGTAAACTGCCAAAATTTCAAAAGATATGGCACACTGAGCATCCTTGCCACCAGGAAGGAAGGAGATAAAGAATTTTCTTACCTTGAAATAAATAACCTCACAACTGGATGTTCGCTTCCTGTGGGAACAAGGGATGCACATAACAGAATTGCAACTCCAATTTATGCAAATGTTAAATAAATCACCTCTTGCAAGAAGCCTGTCAACTTCAAAGTACTTTTTTAATGCCAGATCAATCATTTCTTGACGATCTTCAGCCTCAATAGGTGAACTACCTTTGAGAGATTCAAGGGTGCCACATTCTGGTATCTTCACAAAAGAAGCTCTTAAATGTGATGCATATTGCAGCTTTTGAGTCCAAGGTTCAATTCGCAAGTTCATGATAGAGGCCTCGACTTTTTTCCCACACATCTCATCCTTTTCATCCTCAAATAGAGATGCTAAACTTTCTTTTCCTCGGTGAACAAGCACTTTAAAACATGATATGTGCAAGTCAAGGTTGAATGCTAGGAGAGGGCATATGTAGGCAACTTCTCGTTCCAACAACACATTTTCACTCTCTGGGAAATTAAAGGTAGGAAAAGTAATCATTGTATGACAACAAACGGAGATGGGTGACCTAATATCAGATGACTTCTCATGAGAATTAGGAGGATCCAGCACAAAAACCTGAGCTACTCTCTGGACACTTGCATCCAAATTTCTGACAAGCACCTAATATAATTACAAGAAAAGAAACAATATAAGCCTAACCTTTAAGGGTATGTTAGGAATCTAACGATGTCAACTGATCTATACAAAATTTAGAATGCTCATCTGTTAGCAACGGATTCATTACCCAGAAAAACAAAAAACTCAAGAATATTTTTGTTTACAAATTCAAACGAATTAAATTCATTTAACAACTAAGTAGCTCCTAAGTAAAAGAAACCAATTTATGTCTTAGACCAAAAGAAAAGAAGCAAAGTTTGGGAGGATAATATAAGAACCATGTTAATTTCTGAGACTCATGTAAATAACGGCCTAAACATCCTGTCTGGCAATGAAGAGGTGGGAAGGAAAGATTAACAAAGGGCAATGAGAACTAAGGAGTTGAATATCCAATAGATAGCTTAAAACTACTACATCCTCAACCTGCATACTTTTAAATGTTATCAACCATAAAGCAAGAGTTGCCCTTTTCGGTCCAAAGGTGATCGAACCGAAATAGGGATGACTGTCCCCATACCCATAAACCCCCAATCCCACAGGCTTGATTTGATTCCAGAATCTCAAGTTTCCAACTGAGTTAGCTCACACCTACAAGTTGCGCAGGTTTTAATTCCACAAAAACTCAATCTTATTGGTGAAATTTTCTAGTTTGTGGAATTCTTCCACTATCTATGAAAAGGTTGAACCATTTCCTTAAGTTTTTTTAATTATTATTTTCTTTCGAATTTCCTATAACTCAATAATGATGACACATTCAAGAAAACAGCCATAAAAAATCTTAGCAACAGACTTTCCTAGAATATCCACTACTAAATGAATTGGACTATATAAGATAAACATGAATACCCTCTTCTATTTCAAGCTTACCAATGAGCCTGAAGTGATAGACAAACGCTTGAGAAGAGAAGTGGAAAGGCCAATCAAGGAAGAGTCATCGAGAGAAGCCAATTTAGGGTTTACACTGATTGCCTTATCCTTCGAAAACCGGAGAATTCCAGCCGGCAAAACGACTTCATTTGAATGACTTTCTCTCTCGTTGAATCTCGGCGATGTGAGTACACTGTTAATTAGGGCTTTAGTTGAAGATAACACCAACGGTTTCCTTCTCTCCACCATCTTCGAAACCCTAAATTACACAGAGAGAGAGAGAGAGAGAGAGAGAGAGAGAGGGTTTAGCAAATCGATGAAGCGGGAAAGAATGGGATTTGGTAAGGGGAAGATCAGACGACGGCGCTAATGTCGACTCGACTGTTGACGTAAATGTTCCCGTTTTTTGGCTACGCTCTGACGTAATAATTGAACCGCCCAGCGCATGTGAAGTCTACGTTTTAGTCTTTGCCAAATTACAGCAGAAAGGAGAAAATAAAATTTTAATTTGGATTGGAAAATTTTTGGATCAAATGACAAACGTGTTCTCTGTTTCCTTAAAAAAGAAAAAGAGGACCAAAAAGCCTCTCCTCCATCCCTCCCTCCCCTGCTCTCGCATCCAAACGTCATTAACGTTCATAAGGAAAAAAAAAAGTGTGTTAATATTTTTTTAAACAATCTCATATTCGGTTATCAGATTAACTGTGTGTTTGAACACTGTAAAATTTAATTTAAATAATTGATTCTTTCGATATTTAACTTTTTATTTTTAAGACGTTGAAAATTGTTTTAAGAGAGATTAATATTTTGTTACTAAACTCATTCAAAATTATCGGTATACGTTGAACATTATATTAGGTAACTTTGTCCCACATCATCAATTAAGAAGTGTCACAACATGTCCCGTCTTTGTCCACTAAATAATGTTGGGTTTCAAAAATGGAAGTATATAGAATATGTTTAATCAAAAATAGAACATGGAGAGATGTAGAGAACATGATTGAGCCGTTGCTGTGGAAGTTATGGAAGTCACGGGAAATGATAGGAAATGTGAGTGTTGGGATAGAAGGAGAGGAAGAGAGAATTATAGAGAAAGAAAAGAAGAGACAGAGAGAGAAGAAAAACAGAGGGAGAGGGAGAGAGAAATCACAAACTCATTTTCCATTACTCTTTCTTTTCATTTTCATCCATTTATTTATACAATTTGTTTAAGTTATTATGTAACCAATCTAACCAATTACAACTATCTAGCAACTACTTAGCTTTTATAGTTAGAGCTAATCATTTTGTTAGTTGAAGCCATTGAATCTTATTGGAAAATGGCCGTTGTATTTGAATGTTGCAGCTTGCTATTACAATTTTTCCCCTCTTTCGAAAACCATACTTGTTCTCAAGGATGGGAAATAGGAATTGAGCTCTTACCCTTCTCCTTTTCTTGCAAACTTAAGAGATTGTTCCTGTAGTAAAGCAATCTCAAAAGTCTGCAAAAGAGTTGTTGGTTTCGTCATTCTGAGCATGGGTTTGATGTCTTCCCTTACTCCATCGATGAAGCATGAAATGAAAATTTCGGAAGTCTTAGATTCTTGATGAGCATGATTGCTCATAATTTCTCAAACTTTTCTTGATACTCTGCTAAGGATCCTTTTTACTACAATTTTTTGAATTCTTTCACTTCATCTTGCATTCCTTTGTTCTCAAACCTTTGGCATAACATTTTTGAAAACTCCTTTTAACTAACCTCTTTTTTTTTTTGTCAGCTTCAACCTTTGGTACAAGACTTCAACTCTTTCTTCTAGGTACATTTCAATTGTTTCAATCCATTGGTGATTAGGTATTCGACACACATTAAAGAACTTCATCCACGTGCGTAGTAAACATGTAGGTTTTCCCCTACAAAGATTGAAAGTTCAATCTTTGGGGGATTAGGAACCAGACTTTGAGTCTGGATGTTTTTCTTAGCCACTTGTGGATCTCCTTGTACTCTTATTTGTCCATCACTAGAGGTGGGTAGTAATGAAGAACTCAAGACTCTGTTAGTTTTGGGTTCTTCATTTTGGTTTCGATGATTTGATCTTAACAGTGTACCAATCTGGGCTTCTATATTAGCTATAAAGGCTTCCATTCTTTGGTTTTGCTTGTTGATCTTCTGGTTGATTGCTTTAACTTCATTTGCCAGTTCTTTAACTTCATTTGTCAATTCTTGTATGTTGGTGTCTTATTTCTTGATTTGATCATCATTGTGTTTTTGACGAGTGCCTTCTGCCATTGATTCTACTAGGGTCAAAGAGTTGAGGCTTTGATACAAATTTGTCACAATCTGACCTACTTTTATTCACTAAATGACGTTGGGTTTCAAAAATGGAAGGACACAGAGGATGGAGAGATGCAAGGAACGTGAGTTGAGTTGTTACTATAGACTTCGATGGAAGTCACGGGAAATGATCGGAAATGGGAATGCTGGGATAGAATGAGAGGAAGAGAGAATTACAGAAAGAGAAAAGAAGAGAGAGAGAGAGAAGAAAAACAGATGGAGAGGAAGAGAGAAGTCACAAACTCATTTTCTATTCCTCTTTCTTTCCATTCCCATCCATCTATTTATACAATTTGTTTGAGCTATTATGTAACCAATCTAACCAATTGCAACTACCTAGCAATTACTTAGCTTTTACGGTTGGAGCTAATCATCTTGTTGGTTGAAGCTTGTTGAATCTTGTTGGAAAATGGCCGTTGCATTTGAATGTTGCAGCTTGCTGTTACAAGAAGCTGTGGCCTAGTTGCGCACGCTTGCAACTCGAGCGAGGGCAATAACGGAGGAACTGAGAAGGGCCCAAACCTATCACTGGGTTCAGGCCCACCTGTGTAATAGGCTTCACGTCGGTATGGATCGAAAATCCTAGTATCAGTATCAGAAGCCCCAGCAACCGATCTGCCCAGGAGTCCTAGTAAAGAAAATGCCAGCACTCCTGGTGATTGGAATCCTCACATGGACACATAATAGGGCTATGAGTTCTCGTAGTCAACCAGGCGAAAGTCTGATGCAGCTAAGTTTTGTTCGATTTTGTGTAGTTTTCTTGATTTAAATATCATAAGTAACCACAAGCCTGATAGACCAATACTTGAGCTTCGCCTTTTTAAGTTTCTGAACTCCTTGAAATTTGAGATGAGAGCTTGGCTTCACAAGCTGATCTGCAATGAGCTTTTAAAAACTCAAATTCAAACAATTTGAGTGGGTCATTGTTTTATAGTCATAGATGCTCTTAGCTCATTGTGGTGGAGGTTCTCAGAGCTGTGACATTGTTGCCCGAGTCATGAACACCATGGACTATGGCCAATATTCACATAAGAGCTTACAATGCCGTGCTTGTTGAATTTTACAATTTGATTGGCGCCGCATAAGTTGCTTAATTACACTTAATGTCTGAGCTGAACACAGAAGTTATCAGGGAAAATGGATGATTGTAGGAAAGGGGAGAAAATGTTCCACCAGAAGACTCTTTTTGTGGTTGCTCGACAAGTGAAGCTGATATTGTAAAGGTCATACATATATTGCTATGCTATGTATAATGCTCACTCGAGTAATTTTTTCTACAACGCTTCCAGGAGTAGAACAAGCATGATAAAGAGCCAAGAAGAAACATAGAGCGAAGGAAAGACGGGCATGATACTCCTGGGAGACCGAGGCACAAGCAATGTTATGTGATGTCTATTACCATCTATCCTTGATGAGTTTTCAACTTCCCGTGACGATGAGTCATCTTGCAAGACACTATCCAACTCTTGGACATTTCATCCCAAATACTCTTTAACAGGGCCATGGCGCAGCTTGGTCTTTGTGCTTTTAGGGTCGGATTAGTTGCTGAAGCACATGGTTGCCTTTCTGAATTATAAGCAGCAGGAAAAGTAAAAGAGTTGCTTGCACAGGGCATCTCACAAAATCGATATAATGAAAAGACTCCTGAACAGTTACTTTCTTAATTTTCTTAATCTTAAGTTTGTCTCCATAGTGTGTGTTTTATATTATTTTATTTTATTTTCCTCTTTTGCCTTGTCTCTGTGTTGTGAGGGTGGTGGGGCAGTGGGTTGGTGAGAGTTCTGCTTGCCTCGTACCTTTCTCAGCCTTTTGGCTAAGATCAAGAGTTCTGCTTGCCTCTACAATCTTATCTTGATTTTGGTTCTATTGACTTAGTGTTAAGTTCACATTTCCGCCTGCGGTTTAAACACAAACTCAATTTTTCTGTTCAAATTTTTCTTGAATAATGCACATTTTTATGCCATGCTGTCTTAGTGGTGGGGTCCATGGGTTTGGAATTTTCCTGTCTTAATTCATGATAATGACGATGAGGAAGCTGGCTTCCGAGATCTTTTTCTTTTTCCCCCTCCCACTTTTGATTGGCTCCTAGGTCCTGCATTTTGTTGAGAATCTGCCAGACTGTTGCCCTTGACACACACAGAATACGACATTCAGCCTCTTGGTCCTCCTTTTTTCCCCCCATATATTGATTCTTATTAAATAGTTTGTATGCCTCTCATGATCACCTTCAGTGATGAGCTTGGTGTAATTCCAATATGCGTCCTTTAGCTTCTTTCCAGTTACACGTGTCTGCGATTGCGTGCATGCAGGAAAGCGTTTTTAAAATTTTCGATCTTGCTTCTCCCTCAGTAATGCATAAACCAAGTGTGCAAAAATCCTCATGCTGTTTCTTTCATAGTTTTCAGGGGTTACACCATGGGGTTTCATCCGTAGATATGAGAATCAACTAATACTTTTAATACTCTTTCATAGCTTTTCCACTGCTGATATCGGAGGGTCTCTTTTGCCGTTTCCATGTGACTGCTTATTTTATTCTTTGTATCTTAATGGCGCTTTTGTTTGGTGGAGCTGAAATCTTAATAACGTGTATAAATATTTTTTCGTGCCTTGGTTTCCTGCAAAAACCTTCTAATAGTTGTCAGTTGCAGAATGATCATGGCACATTTAGTGGCTCAGTCCATGTTTGTTTCCTAAATGAACTCTTATTAAAGAGCTGGACGTTTATCTATTTGATGTCTCATTTGATTTGAACCCGATAGATATAGAAACCTTAGAATCCACGAATAAATTAATTTAGTTTAAAAATCATCCCAACAAATTCACGAACAAATTAATTTAGTTTAAAAATCGTCCCAATAAATTATTTGAACCGGTAGAATTAAAGACCTCAACCTTTGGCCTAAAAGAAGAAGAACCTAAGGTATATGACTTTATACTTGTTTCTCACTAGAACAAGAATTTTGGTATAAATATAGAACAAATGACGTCACAATCTAAGTGGTTCAAAGTCTAGATTGATAAGTCAAAAAACAAAATAAGACTCTTATGTTGAATAAGTTCAAAAGTTCTCAAAAGAACAAAATTTATGTAAAAAATCTCACAATTTTATTAATTCTCTCAAAATTGTCATAACTTACACAATGTATAATGACCTATTTATAGGCCAAAGGTAAAGACTAAATTGATAATTAAAAATTTAGTAACTTCCTAAACAATTAAAAAATATGAACTAAAATATAAACTATAAAGAAAAATTAGGAAACTAAATAAACTAAACTATTTTGACCAAATCTTGCTGTTATTTTTCTTTAGTTTCGTCATCCCTTAATTTTGGATAGTTTTTGACCATTTATTCTTTCAATTAGGATTGTATGAGTATAATTAAAGGTCCCTTTTGATTTTTCATTCATTTGGATTCAATTTCTTGTTGTAAAACCCTCTGAATTAAGTTATTCAGTATTTTTTTGAAGCTTTTAACTCGAATCTTTGTTACCGATTCATCCGAAACTTAAGTTGAATATTATAAATTGCTTGCAGTCTTGATGATCACATCATCACTCTGGTATATATGACCAATTTCCATCAGGAAAGGCCGGAAAGGAGGCGCCAAATGCCATACCATATGCATATAAATCTCGAGCTCTTGGGGGCTGTCCACCTTATATGTGCCATGCAGCTAGAGGTGCCCAACATGGCAGCCAACAAACATGACGCAAGGCGCAAAGTCATAAGCAAGACATTCAGGCGATTGCTTGACATGAGTGAGAGGCAAACTTTCACAGGACCCCCTGAAAATGTTAAGAGATCATGTGATAGCCGCCAGCAGGGCCCTTGGCAGGGGAGCTTTTGAAAAGGCATTTGAGGTGATCAAGTCCCTTGATGCGTGGAAGTTTCTAGGGTACCGGGATGAAGTTCTTGAGATGCTCCGGACAAAGATCAAGGAGGAATCTCTGAGGACCTACCTATTCACCTACACCGCATCCTACAATTCTCTAAGCATGGAACAACTCACCAATATGTTTGAGCTGTCAGAATCCAGGATTCACAGCATACTTAGCAAGATGATGATAAATAGGAGCTCCATGCCAGCTGGGACCAGCCAACCGAATGTGTAATCTTTCACAAGTAGCGGAGAAGCTATCAATTCTTGCGGAAAGTAATGAGAGGGCAGCAGAGGCCAGAATTGGCGGTGGTGGGTTAGAGACTGTAGGGTTGAGGAGAAGAGGAGGTCAGGACTTTGCAAGTGGTACAGCTGCTGTTGGTAACAAATGGCAAGAAGGTTGGTCTTTCTCTCAAGGAAGGGAAGGCAGTGGCGGTGGGCGCTCGCTATACGGCGGAAGATCCTTGCCTCCGAGTCAAGTTGGACGGGCTGGTCAGACACGAGGAGCTGGAGGATATTCCAAGCAGTTACCAGTCTACTGGGTATCAGGGAAGGAGTAATTCGTCTGCATCGCAAATGGTTAGTCTGAGCAAGAGCTGTTCGTGCTTAGGGATGCACCAGTCCTCAAAAAACAAAAAAGTCCCCCCCCGGGGCCCCGCTATGACCCTGTTTGGCTTGCTTCTTCCTTTTTTTTTTTTTTAAAGTTTTTATTTTTACAATAAAGTTAGTATAAAAATAAAAATTCAAATGATAAATTATTTGACAATTTTATTTAAAAGTTTTTTTTTTCTGTTTTAAGTTGTAAATTTTAATGAAATTACAATAAAAGGAAATGTCATTAAAGTTTAATAAATAATTTATAAAATAAATAGTTTTATAAATAATTTTAAAATATTTATAAATTAAACATAAATTTTATTATAAATATTAAATAAGTGCTTAAAGTTCATACATTTAATTTTCAATGATTTCCTAATTTCATAAAAGAATTAATAAATTAACAATTTGTATTTTTCATTGATGCAGAATTATCAGTTTTTTTTTTTTAATTTATATATGTAACAAAATTGTAATAAATAAAACAATTAGAAGTTCAGATATCTTTAGTGTTTGCTTTATATCGCAGAGTGTGTGTTAAACTCTTCCTGAGATTAATCGATGTGGGATACAGGATTCTCTGTCTCTCTCTCTCTCCTGAAAAAGCCGGGAGGGGGTTGAGAAAGAGCAGACTTCTGAGAGCAGAGAAGTGAAAATTTATCAAGTAGCATGAAAATATTGATTGTCGAGCTATGACGAACAGCTTCTCAGAATTTAGAAATGAACTCATAAATGTGTTTGTTAATTTCTTGATGGTTGAGAAAATGAGCGACTCCTTCCAAAACCACCACCTCCTCTGAACCAGGAACATCCCTCTAGAACCTTCGTATGTACTCCTTCACTCCTGGAAAATTATAGGTTGTGTCCAGATCTCCCCCCACAGACTGTGCCGGAGTTTTTATCCGTGCACCTGTCCATGCCAGCATTGACTCCCAGCTCCTACAAATTATAACAAGAAACCTCCCTAATGTAATGTTGTCAGCAGAAGAGGGAAAAATAAATATAAATTAAATTGGGTTAATTATAGAAATATTAACCCAGCTTTGTGACCCACTCCCCGTTTGATCCCAACCACCACCACCACCTTCTTATTTTTTTTTCGTTTTGATTGGAAGGGCCACGCCAACCCCATCTCTCTCTCTCTCTCCCCTCCAAGCCATTCTATTAATCATTATAATTATGATAATAGTGTGAGCAGTGCAAGTTGGTTTTAGTGTTGATAAGAATGTCACCTGGTTTAGTATTTCAGAAGTCAGGGTACCTATGATGTTTAAAATTCATGCCAACATCAATTTTATTGTACTCAATTTATCGGTTAAACAACACTGCTCCATGTGAGAGTTCGATTATGAATAGACCGGACTCAACCCTCATCCATTAATACATTTAACATTTACTTTTACATTGTTGTGAAAAGCTTATCAAATGTACCACTAGTCTTACCCAATTACTCTCTCTCTCTCTCTCAACATTGAAATCCTTGATGTTGTTAGGGTTTGGGAAAATGTATCAAACATTTCTGATCAAGTGTCCCCATCTCAAATTTAATTTTTTGCAATAAGGAGACTCCAGTTAGTTGCCACTCTGCCGTACATGCGTGCTAAGTAAACCTTGGATAGAATAAGTAGGTTTTACCAAGAATTAATGCATAAAAAACATAGAAATGAACTAGAATACATTAGATTAAGAACAATGCCCTTTTTCAGTAAATATTGATTTGGCCAAAATACGTTGATTTATTTGAAAAAAAGGGAAAAAAAAAAACCACTTTATTTGCAAGGAAAATAAGTCACTGTGTACAAGTACAACCCTAGCTCAGGCTTCATTAACCAGGTCTCAGAAAACGCACAATTCCTCTTGGAAGTACGAACTAACCGGACAGACCGTACAGAAACAACAGTCTCTCATGGTATGCTCGAAAAAGACCTTAGTGTATATCCTAAGAGAAGGTTTATCGTCCGGGATTCTCAGCCTGAATATGATCCCACCAACTCCCATTCAATGGAGGGTAGGATGTTTCTGAGAAAGTAGAGCTTTGAGAGACTCAGAATCATAAACTGGAGGACTGCATGTGAAGTTTTGGCAGACGTGAGCTACCGCCTTGTCTGGTGAATTATTCTTCGCCATGACAGCTATATTTCCATTATTTTCTTCCCAGAAGCTTAACTCTTCAGCATTGCCATGGTTGACATGAATTATCTGTCATGTAAGAATTTTTAAAAGCCGTCTGAGAAAAATTTCAAGCTAAGCGTAACATGCAAGACATCTTAACTAAGCCAAGTACTACATACGGTTATGTTGGGGTTGTATGATGCATGGGCAGCAACAAGCATGTCCTCAAACTCTGCTGAAGAATGATGCCCAACCAAAACAATTTGCTTACGAGAAGGAACAGTGAGCATGTCAGCCGCACAACACATCAGAGGGACTGCCATGGCCATGTCTTTCAATCTCGTTTCGAAAACAGCCTGTGAAACTGACAAGCATTTATGAGCATACTTATCGTATGAACCTTCAAATCAAACCTCTAGCAATAAAGAGTAAGCACTTACCAGGGTATGCTCAGCGTTCTTTTTGTATTGCTCCGATTGGCCTCCTTCAACCATAGATGCCAGTCTTATAAGGTTAATCACAGAAACTGAATTGCCTGAGGGCTCAGCCCCATCATGATCTTCTTTCACCCTGAGGAGCACAGAAGGATCTTCCCCTGGTGTGTTGAAGTAGCCTCCTCCAACTCTGTCGAAAAACAACTCGTCCTGCAGAGATGTTATCAAAGATCATTAAGATTCAGGTATGCATTTATCAATGTAAGGCAGGACCTAACTGTTCTTACCTGAGTATCTTGAAGTTCAGTTGCCCAGATGAGCCACTTTATCTCGTCACCTGCTTCGTAGAGGTCCAGTAGCCCAGAAATGAGAAAGGCATAATCATCTAGAAATCCAGGTGCTGAGGATGGACCATTTCTAAAACTGTGTTGCAGTCTGTGAGTCTGCTCATCATAAAGTTGCCTCTGAATGAAAGATGCCGCCTTTTCTGCAACTTCCAAGTACTCCTTTGGCTGTTGGTAAATAAGAAGAAGATCATATTCATAATATGAAATGATCAAAAGGATTTCATGTTTCGCAAGAACAAGTTGAAGTTAACATGTCAGTTGAATGGAGATGTTATAGCAACCCAACACCTAGGAAATAGGATCATGAGGGTACATCAAAGGAAATAAGGATGTGTCCAGGTAACACTGGGACCAGTCAACCACAGCAAGGGGGACGATGTACAGATTACTTCACAAAACATTGGCATAGAAAGGAAGAAACGGGAGACAATGTTTCAAAGGTAGCCATTGAAAGTATTTAAAAAAAAAAAAAAAAACAGTTCAATCATAATATGTCAAGGTAGGGAAACCTTACATCACAGCCAACTATGGGAAAGTTGAACTTGGTCCCTTTTGGTTCACTCTTGAGAATTTTAGAAGCTCTTGCAAAAGCTGAAATTGCTAGTCCGTTCCACGAAACAATCACCTAACAAGAACCTGATCAGTTAAATATGCAGGACAAGTAAGAGGAAAGCTTACAAGAATATAATATAACTCCTTAAATCCATATCCAGCTCCTGAACTAAATACCTTATCATCCAAATGAGGCCTTGGCCGCCTGGATCTTATGTTGTGAAGTTTCTGTCTACATTCACCCAGAATACCATGATATTGTTCTATGGGCATGCTAAGTTCTGGTGCAAGCTCAGAAGGACTTCCTCTCTCTATAAGCACGTTTTTCCCCTTGAATTCATTGTGGGGATCACTCATCCTAGAAAGGTCACAGTTCCCCGGTGCTTTTACATAGTAGTGATCCTTAAAAAGTTTCGCATGCTCCCCAACTACCTCATCAATCTAAGAGGACCAAAATGGAAACAGAACAAAGGAATAAAAGCAACAGTGTCAGATGAGATGGAACTGATAGTCAAGTTCTCTATAAACAAATGTAGTGGCCCATATTGCAGCTTAAGTTCTGTCTGAAAATTGTGGAAACCTGCCTTGTTGGAACACATTAAAAATCTAAGTAAACATGAATAACTAAAACAACATCATGCCCAAAATGTTGAATAAAGTAAATTAAATTCTACACTACTTTAACTTTGCAGAGCAGCTTGCTTTATACGCTTACACATGTTAAATCCAAAACAAGCTAATGAAAAATGAAATTCAGGAGGCATAAATATATGACTAGAAATGATATGACCTCACTGCTTGTCCATATGTAGAAGGCTCCTTCCTTCTTCCTAGTTGCACCTTCAGATTCTGCACTATCAGCATCCTCAGCAGAAAAGATTTCACCTTCAGGGCCAATAAGATCCCTTCTTAGATAATCAAGAATGTCCCGAGCTATGGATGAATAGAAGGTATCTTTTGTGATAGAGAAGGCATCTAGATAAGCATTGGCAAGCTGTCCCTGATCGTACAACATCTTCTCAAAATGTGGAACTGCAAGGAAAATGTAATTTATTTGTAACCAAAGCAACAACAGCAGCAGAAAAGCAGGAAAAAAACAACACCTCATCAACTAGCCAAGATTATGAAAATAATTTCTTCCTATTCAGTTGATTGATTGATGTCATTCTACATGAAAATAGCCAACCCTGCAGCATATGCAGAAAACAAATCCAATATATGCTTTCCATCAATTAAAAGAGAAAGCATTATTATAACCAATAGAGATCCCATAACAAGGTTTCTGTACCATACAACAGTTGAATCACTGAAACCAAGTGACTAGCTACTTATACAAGTTACATCCAACAACAAATCCATGTTCAACATTTCCTTAAGATTTATAAATTTTTGCTAACCCAACCCTGTTGAACGGGGGTTCTTTGAACAACAAATAGTTACCACTAACTTTAGCGCTCTGAGTGGAATTCTTGTGACGCAAATCTCAAAAGTTTTTTGCTGCAAAAGATATAAGAAAGTATACAATCTTATGATATAAAAAATTATACAACCTTACTTTCTTTCCGAAGTCCTTTGTATCTAAACAAATGCAAGACACCTCATAAATGATCAAACATCATTCAGAAGCTGGAATTCCAGAGACATAAAATAAGCAATAGCTTTAGTCAACTAGAACTTGTGTCTGAATGAGGGTAGCAAAAATTGCAAGCAGAAAATGATCATTGGGATCCTTCTAATATAGAACCTAAACTTGCTATAGTGTAAGAAAGAAAACTTACCATGCCAGCACTCATCAACACTATATCTGTGAAAGCCACCTCCAACATGATCATGGATGCCTCCCCTTGCCATGCATTGCAAGCTAAACAAGACCTTTTTCAGTGCTTCTTTAGCATCACCTGATTTGCCTGCCTCCTCCAGTTTTTTAAAATAATAAAGCATCAATTGAATCTCAACAGGTCTAGGAAACTTCGGAGCTGATCCAAAACCCCCATGGACGGGATCGTAGCTCCTGGAAAGCTATAAAAGAAATTGTGTGAGAGTTCTCCATCAGTAATTTTATACCTTAAGCAGGGAAAAAGAAGGTTTACAATGAGAGACAGAGAGAGAGCAGACATGTTGGAATTCTCATCTCATCATCACCAAAGGCAATGATGGAGGGTGGAAAACTATTAATAAAGGCATATAAAATACTCAACAAATAAGCTGAAACTTGGATAAAGAGATCAAATGTAAGATAAAAATGCATAATTTCCTACAGAAACATGGATGCCGAATTTGATCAAAATCAATAAAGATATTGAAGGAAAGGACACAGTTCAAGGACTAGAAGTTAGCAAAATAAGTTCTCTAACAGAAAAACCAAATAAAACCATACCTGCTCTGCACATAGGCGAAGGGCATTTTGTGGCAGCCCATCTGGTAATTTTTTCGAACTAGCAATGGCAGACAATGCTTCTGACAACTGCTCGATGGCAAAGGCTCCACTCTTAATAAGTGTGTCCCGGTTACCCTCCCAAGCTTCCTTCACCTTTCTAAAACAACAAAATGACAACTTAGTCAACTAGGACTATAAAAGATCTAAAATCAATGGAAAATCTCTAGGTAACCACGACATTCAAGATTTCAATCTCAAAAGCTTTTGCAACTCAGTTAGGACCAACTCTAAACTACTTGAGGCACCAGAAGTATTCTCCTCACTCACCTGAGCACAGTTTTAAAACCTGGTCTTCCATATTTATCATCAGGAGGAAAGTAAGTTCCACCCATCAAAGGCTTTAAATCAGGTGACAAGAAGACACTCAAAGGCCAACCACCACCGCCATATAAAGCCTGAACATATGTCATGTACACCTGCAAAGAGACTTGCATTCTCAGAACAGTGCATTCTAACAGACAAAACACGCACACACGATCTTTGGAGATCCCATGAGGGCTTTACAAATTACCTTATCAACATCCGGCCGTTCCTCTCTATCCACCTGTCACATGAACTAACTAACTAAATGTTCACCAAATTGGCAATTTCTCAACACATCACTAGAAAGTGCATTACACATATATTAAGGGATGTGTGCTATTCATCAGCGACTAAGATTATGTAGCAAAATTTATACCCTATTTTGAGCACAAAAATCTGTGTCATTACGTATAATAAAGTTAAAAATAAAAAATAAAAAAAGTGTGCGAAAATCTAGAGGTTGGTGGCAGACGAGAATATTTTCCGAGAGAGCTCAGTAAAGTACTCATTAAGTTACCTTGATGCTAACAAACCAATCATTCAGTAACTTGGCTACCTCTTCATTCTCAAAGGATTCCACCTCCATCACATGACACCTTTACCATTGTTTACCCAAAATATATTAGTCCTCATTCATCCCTCACTAAAAGATTATAAAAACCAAATCTATGGAATGGAAATTCAAATCAATACATACCAATGACAGGTGCTGTATCCAACTTGAAATATGAAACCCAATCAAATTCCACCACAAAAAAAGATAATAATAATCGAATCAATACACCAAATCCTAGTCCATTGTGGACAAAACTAGGGATTTGTCGAAAGGCCTAAGATTCAATAACAAATAAACAAAGACACAACATACTCGATAAGAAGATGGGGCAATCTTTCCTCTTTGCTTCCTGGAACGCTTCTTCGTTCCATGGGTACCAATTAACCTGAAAAATAAAAAATTCAAAAACCGAGGATTAGGATCCAATTAAAATCAAACATTTTAGAGGAAGAACTTTGAGAAACAAAAATTGAACCATGATTTAAAAAAAAAAAAAAAAGAGAACCGCAATTGAGTTTCCATCAAAATAAAAAATTATGGAGGAATGAGAGAGAGAGAGAGAGAGAGAGAGAGAGAGAGAGAGGTAAATAATTGAGCTATTAGACTTACTGGGTTGTGAGCATGCTGGAGAAGGTAAGGACTGTGCTCAGATGCGAGACGATTAGTGTACTTGTGAGATTGAGAGGCTGCCATAGCCCAGACCTTGTGGGTGTTAATGTTTTTATGAGGGTTGAGAAAGAGAGAGGAAGAGAGAGAGAGGATTTGGGGGCGCCTGAAATGGTGGAGAGAGGGTATAGAGTGGGAGAGAAGTCTCTTGAGCATAACAGAGGTGGGAGGAGAGAGAAAGGCGGAAGAGATGGTTAAATGGGTTACCAGTGCCGTTGTGGGGAGAGAAAGTGCCATTTGGAGAGAGGTCTGGATGGAGATGAGCTCTGACGGTCAAGCTGTTGCAAAAGACATGTGGAGAGGCCCCGATCATGCCACGTCAACTGATGCACACAATTCCATGAATCTCTAGTGAAATCTGATCCGATGTTTTCAATGACGCAATCATGGTACTCGACGCTTTGGTCTCAATTTCCTCAACTTTAAGGTTTCAGTTTGAACGAAAATCGAATACATACGAGTAATACTATTTAAATTGATACAATCAATTTTTAAAATTATTAAAATTTATGATATTGCATTAATTTACTTATCTTTTTTATATATTAAAGAAATTAATTTTTTAGATCTAATTATAATTTTAATATAAATAAAATAAAATGATAATCAAAGTTTACATATTATTTTTTTGATAGGAAGATTTTTACGGTCGTGACGAACCCACCACATACATAAGCTTTGGAAATGAAGAGAGAAAGCCACTGAGCCCTAAAATATCCATGTCAAATTAATTGAAAAATTAATCGAATAACCTAAATATCGATTGGTTACAAATAATCAAATTAAAAAAAAAAACCACATACTGAGGTCTTCCAGGGGTTCTGACCAGACTAACTAGCCGAGCAGGCTTCCCACCGGCAGGCTTCGCGAGCCAGAACATTTGCCGTTGCCAGAAATCTTCGAATCTCTAACCCTGATGTAACTTAAACACTTTGGCAATGGCCAAGTTATTGATACGTGAATTCACATTTTTAGGTATCCAACTATCAACGAAAGGGGGCAATGTGTTGCCATTTACAAGTGAGAAATTCTTCCCAAGGAATCCGTTTTTCCTTTCCCACTGTGTTGGTTGGTTGCAATCTGCAGGACGCATTCAGGACTCTGAAGGGCAACTTCGCAAAGGGTGGCTTTTATATATAGGTTTATGCAAAATTTGGGATTAAAGTTCAATTTTTTTTTGTTGTTGTTTCTCTTGCTCACCTCCTTGAATCACCAAAATTCTCCCTGCTTCCTTAATCTATACTTTTACTCTTTTATCCAAATACATAAAAATCACACTTACTTACTGCACAAGAACCTCAGCAAAAGGGCATTCTATGGTCCTATTGTGGCCCATAAACATTCAAAATATGTTGCGAAGCCATAGTCCATACCAAGTGAAGGAAGAAAATATGTACCTTCAAGCAATATATTTCTTGAATCCATAGGATCACTAGGAAGAGGCAGAACCTTTTAATGCAGAAAAAGGACAATGGTTACTCACAAAAACAAACCAAGGAAGAGGTGACATTGAAGTGATCAATACCCAGTATGTTGTAGTAAAACACTAGAACAAAAGCACACAACAGTATTAATAAGAATTACCTTAAGCTTCTCTTCTAACTCTTTCAACTGACTGGATAATGTCTCAATTTCAAAAGCTATCATCTGTGCCATGTCTTCATCGGCACCTTCCCATTTTGCCAAAGCTGACATGAAAACAATGTGGGTAACACACGAGTGACTTTTAAGAAATAGTAATCAATTTGTTGAATAAATTTTAACTCAAAAAAGTTGGCAAGAACCTTTTGTTTCTTCTAATTGTTTCTCAGTGTCTTTAAATTTCCTATAGACAGACATAACCTACAACCTCATCAGAATGCCAAGCAAATGCTGTAAAGATTTTTATCAAAATGCGGAAGGAAAAATAAAATAACAACTAAACAAATTTATTGGACATTTACAACCTCATCGAGCTCTGCCATAGATTGAGCCAAGTTTTTGGTATTCACTAGGATTTGAGACAACATCAGGGTCAGCCAGCTTGACCTACAATTGATAAGATGCATCAACATTTAATACTATCTTAAGGTTCGAAACTAAAATGACATCAAAATGACCATACGTACGCCGCTAAACATACTACAAAGGTGCATAGATACAGAGGTATGGTATGAGGCTATAAGTCTGCGACATCATCAATAAACAAGAGGCTATACAAATTGCATATAGCAGGAAAATGCACCATCTGAGGAGTATACAGAAAACCGTACGCTTCGGATATTGGGCCAAGTCACAGATGAACTCCAACAATGACGTATCACTTGAGGTTATAAACCTAGTTAATGAGGAGGTTATATTTGTATTTAGGGTTGCATTATCCCATTTTGCTCTCTTTACCAATGACTAGATTCACATTAAACATACTAAAGCCCCTCAAAAGACAAACCCTATCTATTCTCACAAGAAACCACAATACTTCCGAATAAAAACCAACAATTACCGATAACTCCTTCCAAGTTCTCTCTGCAGAGTCCAACTTTGTAATCAAGTTAGGCTCCTGCAACATCAATCAGAAATCAACAGAATAGAACCCTAACTAGAAAAAAAAAATCATATAAACTTGCAAGAGGAGGGACGAAGTGCACGAACGGACCGCCATACAAACGAGGATTGAAGCCCTGCGACGAGTCGCTGGATGTGGAATCGCCGGAAAATAAGCCTTTCGAGATTTGAGTCGCGGAATTGAGAATTGGTATCCAAATGCGGAGAATCGAGTTGTGAAGTTCGGAGTCATTGTTGTCATCCTTCCATGAGAGAGAGAGAGAGAGAGAGATTTATCAATGGATATGGAAAGTATTATTTCTTGTTTAAATGGAAGGGACGAATGTGAACCGTTGAGAAAAGATATATATATATATTTTTCTAAGGAAAGTAAGAAATTAGAAGGTAGTAATAATTATGATGACGTTAGGTGTTACGTTCCACCTTCCTCATCTCTCTTTCTCTCTCTCTAGAGATCCTACGGGCTCGGGCTAGGACATGGGCTTGGTGTTGGGCCGAACCATAATCGTAAGAAATTAGCAACAAAAGAAAATGCATAAATACGCAGGAAACCCTGAGATTTCTGGCTCCCTCCCTTCCTTCTCGTCGTCTCCCTCAGTTCAAACTTGCTGAACACCGCGGCTTCATTCAACAAAAGGTAACCTCTCTCTCTCTCTCTAATCAATTCGTTTCCCTAGTAGTGGATTTCATCCGTCCGCCAATGTATGAGAAGAGACTAATCTTCGATCCCCTGAATAATTTCTTCCAGATCTCTTAAACAATTTTCGACCGCCTCCATGTTTGTAATCTGTAGACATTTTTTGAGATTCGAAACTGAGAGCGAGAATGCAAAATGTATTCTCTCTTTTAATTGCCTAAACTTTACTTGTTATGACAAAGGTTTAATTCGAGACTTGTTGCTTGGAATCTCAAAAGAAAAGGTGGGGTTCTATTATAATTTCGCAAAAGCGTAGATTTTTAATCCACCCACCAAAAATTGGAATTCTGAATTAATCTCTATAAGTTCTCGTATGCCCTACAGAATTACTTCACGAATCATTGTATATATCAAATTTTGGAATTGCATTTTATACTTTCTCAAGTTATTTTAAGCAGAGGAATTATTGGTTCCAGACAGTAGTTTCCTTTTTGTGTGATCTTGGTTTTGATAATATTTTGTTGCTGAAAGTCCGTATAAATCATTTTTTTGGGGTTATTTAGAATTGCTAGATTTGTTTATTTTGATTCCATTACAATGGCAAGTTCTAATACCAATATTTTCTTTTAGTGCAGATTTTTAAGGTTCTTGTAATCACATAAATTATCTGAGAGAATGGCATCTCGATTTTGGAATAAGGTTATTAATTATTAATTTTGTCCCCATTTATTTGTTCTTGGTTACTCAATTCATGTATTTATTTATTTATTTATCTATCTCGGGTAAACCATGCAAATTACTCTTGTTTAAGATTTTATATTGAAGTTCCTGCATTCCAAATAGGGTGATAGTGACACAGAAGAGGAGGAGGAAATTGAATATGAAGATGAAGATGAGGATGTTGGAGCAGGTGAATCCGCTGGAACAAACGTTAAGAACCGGTATCTGGAAGGAACTGGTGGTGATAGCGATGATTCAGATGATGAAAAGCGTGTCGTTCGGTCTGCAAAGGACAAACGTTTTGAGGAGATGTCAGCTACTGTTGATCAGATGAAGAATGCTATGAAGATCAATGATTGGGTCAGCCTGCAAGAGAGCTTTGATAAGATCAATAAGCAGCTGGAGAAAGTTATGCGGGTTATGGAGTCTGAAAGGGTGCCAAACCTTTATATTAAGGCCTTGGTTATATTGGAGGACTTTTTGAGTCAGGCATTGGCCAACAAGGATGCGAAGAAGAAGATGAGCAGCAGTAATGCCAAGGCTTTGAATTCGATGAAGCAAAAACTGAAGAAGAACAACAAGCAATATGAAGATCTGATTGCTAAGTGCAGGGAGAGCCCTGAGAGCGAGGATGAAGGGGAAGCGGATGAAGAGGAGGAAGAGGATGAGGATTCAGGTTCTGAATTTGAGGAAGATCCCACTAACATTGCTGATGATGAAGATGAGGGTGAGAATGAGGAAGATGAGGACAGGGATAATGCTGCTGAGGTTGGTGGCCCTTGGGAGAAGATGGGAAGTAAAAAGGATAAAGCTATGGAGAAACAGTTCATGAATCCCGCTAACATCACTTGGGAGACTGTTGATAAGAAGTTTAAGGAAATTGTGGCAGCAAGAGGCCGCAAGGGTACTGGTAGAGTTGAGCAGGTTGAGCAGCTCACTTTTTTGACAAGAGTTGCTCGGACCCCAGCTCAGAAGCTTGAGATCCTCTTCAGTGTTGTCTCTGCTCAGTTTGATGTTAACCCAAGTCTTAGCGGCCACATGCCAATTAGCGTTTGGAAGAAGTGTGTACAGAACATGCTCACGATTCTCGACATTCTTGTGCAGTACCCCAATATTGTGGTGGATGACATGGTCGAACCTGAAGAAAGCGAAACAAAGAAGGGACCTGAGCATAGTGGAATCATACGGATTTGGGGAAACTTGGTCGCCTTCCTTGAGAGAATTGATGTAGAGTTCTTCAAGAGCTTGCAGTGCATTGACCCGCACACTCGTGATTACATTGAGAGGCTCAGGGATGAACCCATGTTTTTGTTTCTGGCCCAAAATGTCCAAGAGTATTTGGAGCGAACTCAGGATTTCAAAGCTGCTTCTAAGGTAGCACTAAAGCGGGTTGAACTCATTTACTACAAACCACAAAGTGTTTATGATGCAATGAGGAAATTGGCTGAGCAGACAGCCGATGGAGATGGTGAATCTGAGGGAGGAGAGGAGCCCAAAGTGGTGGAGGAAACCAGAGGCCCACCTGCATTTGTTGTTACACCTGAGCTTGTTCCTCGGAAACCTACATTCCCTGAAAATAGCAGGACATTAATGGATTCTCAAGTTTCCCTCATATACAAGTTTGGAGATGAGCGGACCAAGGCGCGTGCAATGTTATGTGATGTCTATCACCATGCCATCCACGATGAGTTTTCGACATCCCGTGACTTGTTGTTGATGAGTCACCTGCAAGACAACATTCAACTCATGGACATATCGACCCAAATACTTTTTAACAGGGCCATGGCACAGATTGGTCTTTGTGCATTTAGAGTTGGATTAATTGCTGAAGCACATGGCTGTCTTTCTGAATTATATGCTGGAGGAAGAATAAAGGAGCTGCTTGCACAGGGTGTCTCACAAAGCCGCTATCATGAAAAGACTCCCGAACAGGTATTGTTCTTGCCTTCTTCAGTCTACTTAATTTTGCATTCGTCTGTGTGGTTTCATTCTGAGGTTAACAACTCAATTTATTCTTGATCTTGTCCTTGAATAATTCAAATCTTTTCCATCTAAATTGATGATGATGATGATGAGGAAGCTGGATTCCTGGGTCCTGCCTTTCTTTCTTTGATTTTTGTTAGAGAATCAGATAGACTAGAGCCTTTGGCACCTAGAGTATTATAGGCCCTCTTAGTAGCATTGTTAGTGTTTTGTTCGAGGCATTGTGGATGATAATAGTACTTTGTTTCTTAATTGGCATTTCGTTTTACAATCTTCTGGCCTATTCTTGTGACAAAACCTGCAGTCTAATCTGATAAGAGATATTTTGAAGTTTTCACTTATTCATGATTATATTTCAGAAGCTGTGGAAATTTCTTTGTTGTTGTATTATTATCCCACATTTGCTTCTTTTACTAGTGTTTCAAGAATTCCCATAGGATAGTTGACTAGTCAGCCTTGTTGTATTCCTATTAACTCTTATTAACTTTCCTGCCTTATGTAATCACCTTCAAGTGTGCTGGCATTGGTTTCTTCTCTTATATGTACTATTCTGAGCCCAAGTGTGTATGAGTGCATTTGTATTATCTTGCTTTTCGCTTTTATAATGCATAAATAAGTCTTCCAATCTCATGTATTTTTCTTTTCTTCCTCTCTGATACGAGACATTCTCATGCAATTTTCCTTGATGGCTTCCAGGAGTTATGCTATGGGTGTTTGGGTCAACCCTGATGTTTAAAAGACCAATTGAAATGAGATTATACTAATGCAAAATTTTCTTGCATAGATTTTCCAAGTATTGATGTCGGAATGCCTTTCTTGCCCTTTCTTTCCTTGTATGGCATTGCCTTGTTTCTAGTATGCATGACAGTGCTAAATGCTGTTGTAAGGTTGTTATGGTACTGGGTACGTTGAAAATCTTATTTAATGACTCAAATGAATAAAACTGTAATATGACGGAAGAAATACTACTAGTAGCATCATAACTAGGTGAAAATATGAGCAAATATTGTACTACTTTATAAGTAACTTCCTTAGGGATGAAAAGATAAAAGTAACATTCATGAACCGAAATATGCATGAAACATTCCGGATTTTGTTGGTGCAGGTGTTGACTTTTGTGCTCTAATGGTTTTATTTTGTACCATGAGGGGATGGAAACTATTCTTGGAATTTATCATTATACTAGTCTTGTGCTTAATTTTTCAGCAATGAGATATTAGTATGAGATGATCCAGCCATCCTTTATGGTTCATAGGCTAGAATTTTGTGTCCTTTTTATGTCATCTACATCAAAGTAATTGGCCCCTAGCCTGGAAAAATGCAGTGTTACAATGTTGGCCTCTCATTTCAGACTGCAATAAGTATGTTGGTGGCTGAAAAACTGAAATGTGATTATAAACTGGTTTGACTATATACTTTTTTTCTTCTCTGGTTTCCTGCAAAAACCTTGTACTGATAATCAATAACAGATGTCACGTTTGGCGTCTTGGTACATGTTTATTTCCTATATTACTTCTCATGAAGCATGAGGTTTCTTTATTTTGATGACTTACTCTGGTATGACTGATTTTCATCAGGAAAGGCTCGAAAGGAGGCGCCAAATGCCATACCACATGCACATAAATCTTGAGCTTTTGGAGGCTGTGAACCTTTTATGTGCCATGCTGTTAGAGGTGCCCAACATGGCAGCCAATAATCATGATGCAAGACGCAGGGTCATAAGCAAGAACTTTAGACGATTGCTTGAGGTGAGTGAGAGGCAAACTTTTACAGGACCCCCTGAAAATGTTAGAGACCATGTCATGGCTGCCAGCAGGGCCCTTAGCAAGGGAGATTTTATTAAGGCATTTGAGGTGATCAAGTCCCTTGATGCGTGGAAGCTTCTAAGGGACCAGGAAAATGTTCTTGAGATGCTAAGGACCAAGATTAAGGAAGAAGCTCTGAGGACTTACCTATTTACCTATGCTGCATCCTACAACTCTATAAGCATGGAACAACTCACCAAAATGTTTGAGCTGTCAGAGTCCAGAATTCACAGCATAGTTAGCAAGATGATGATCACCGAGGAGCTCCATGCCAGTTGGGACCAGCCTACCAAATGCATAATCTTTCATGATGTGGAGTACACGAGGCTGCAGGCTTTGGCTTTCCAATTAGCAGAGAAGCTATCAATCCTTGCAGAAAGTAATGAGAGGGCAGCGGAGGCTAGAATAGGTGGTGGTGGATTGGAAACTTTGGGCGCAAGGAGGAGAGATGGTCAGGATTATGCAGGTGCTGGCAAATGGCAAGAAGGCTGGTCATTCTCTCAGGGACGGCAAAACAGTAGCAATGGGCGCTCAGTATATGGAGGAAGGCCCTTGCCTCCTGGCCAAGTCTCTAGTGGAGGCCTTATGAGAGACCGTGCAGGTCAGACACGGGGAGGGTATTCTGGGAGAATTAAGCAGGGGGATTCATCAGCAAGAATGGTCAGTCTTAGAGGCCTTCGCGCTTAAATGAGGCTGCTTGGCCGGACTGTGTACAAATGCAAGAGTCATCATTTGTATCTGTCTTGGTCCCTGAGTTATCACACTTGATCCTCTTCTTAATAGACCTAGAATCAAGTTGGAACCAGAACTTAACCTTTACACAACTACATAAACAAATTGAAGTCCTGTTATCTATAAGTTGAATGTACGAGAGTTTTGTTTCTGTTTTGAAACAAAGTTTGTAGTTTCTATTGAGCATTAATTCGTAGACGATAAATCAGGTCATTGCTTTACATTTTACATTTTTCTGACAGTTATTCTCATACACTGCGCAGGTCTTTGAAATTCCAGAGTGAATTCTGAGCTTTCCTGGAGTTCTACATTTTGAAATGGAAACTCCTTTAGGATTGTAGGGTTTGTTTAGCAATATTTCTCAAAGATGATCGGAGAAGGTTCTAGCAGAGTACTAATCAGTGGCCAATGCTTGAAGAACACCCACTGAACTTTATAATCACAAAATGATTTTGCTTCTCTGCCTAACGGTCTCTGTAATATTTACCTTTTTATTGCTAAATTTAAATGGCCCCACACCAAGATGTTAACACATTGACAATTGCAATTTCTACTTAATATCTTCCCTAAAATGCAATAAATATAAATAAAGACACAACTGATGTAAGAGGGTAAGAGGCTACAAAACTATGTTACTTGGGGTGCAAAACTAAATGGGACCAAGTCTAGTGAGAAAACGATAGATATCACTTGAATTTGATTATTAGGAATGGAAATAAATACATTAGGTGAGTTTTCCCTACAAAGAGTCTAACAGTAATTCGAATTAGATCAGTTAAAATATGATTTCGGATATTGATCGATCAAATTAAAAAAAAGAGGGACTAAATGGGGCAAAACTGTATCCAAAATCAGTATTTGCAAAAAGGGTTATTCTAGGGCAAAGCCAGAGCCCCCAGGTAATGAAAATATTGTTTAAATTGATGACATGGATATTAATAGAAATAAAATTTTACTAAACAGTAATTAATGAGGAATCTGCAAATTAATTAGTTTAATTGGGGAATGAAGAAGTCAATACTAAGCATCTGAAGCCTTTCTTTCTTATGCTGATGTGAAACTACGAGAACAACATATTGGCTCTTTATGAAAATATCACAAAGTGGGTATTTACTGCAATACTAATGGTATGACAAATGAAATGATCATGAATAGTGAAAAAAAGAAAAACATTGTATATGGATTATTTGACTTTTGCATTTCCTTTTTCTTGAATGGAAAATGACTTTTCTTTTTCTTTTTTATAAAATTTTATTATTAGTCCCATTCATAATTTTTTTTTTTCCTCCACTAATATTACTTGAGAAAGCACTCTCTCTCTCTCTACTTTTTTTTTTTCTTTTAACATCATGAGCCCCAAATCCAAATAAAGAAAAAAGGATTATGATAAATTAACAAGGTAAAACTTTTGTTAATACCAAAATAAGATATCCAATTAGAAAATTTGTTTATTATTATTATTATTGTTTTTCTTTATCTCTCTCTTTGTTGTATTGGTATTTCAAACATTCAATTTAAAATTTAAAATTAAAACTTAATTTATTATTATTGTAATATTAACCGTTTTAAAAAGAAAATTTTGGTGCAAAATTAGGCTTATAATTTTTATTTTTCTTTTAAAAATAATATAAAAACATTCTCTACTATTTTTGGGTTAATTTTAGATAGCGAAACTTACGAAGCACATACAATTGTTCACAAAAAGAATTGTTTATGGACAAAGTTACCTAGTATTCTAAAATTTCACCAATTTTTCATATTTACCTCTCGTGGGAAAGTATTTTATCTCCGATTTTTTTTCCCTTTTGTAGTAAAAGATTTTTGAAATTTATTTCTGTAGTTAATAAGTGTAACAAAATGATAAAATTTATTGTAACCATGTTTAACACATCCACCCTCTAATAATATCTCTATCAGTTTTTTTGGATTGAAAAATTTAGAAAGAAAAGAAAGGATTAGGGAAGAAATTTATAATTTTTCTTTCTTTCTGGAGTTTAGATAAAAAAGAAAATGAGATATTTAAAGGGATTCGAGATATTTCTAAATTTAAAATTTTTTCTTTCTCAAAAGTAAAAAGAAATGAAAGAAAGAGAAAATGTTAGAATTAAATATTTTTTATATCTTAAAAATATCTTTTAAAAGTTGAAAGTAAAACTTTTTATTTCTAATGAATCTCATTTTTTTTTCATAAAACTCCTAAATAATAGGAAGAAAAAATTATAATTTTTCTCTTCTTATCTTAATTAATCTTTTATTTTTTCTCTAAAATCTTTAAACATACCGTAAGAAAGTATAATTTATTGTATTTTTTGAGACTAAATATATTTAAAATTATTTTCTCAATTGTATTTGACTGTACTCGAAATCAAAATTTGATTTTTACATCTATAGTACCAATTTTTAAGTACTTCATCAATCCCTACCACCTTTTGATATCTCCCACTAATTAAATTGATTAATAAATAATTATCATCCCAACCAACCATAGCAATACCATAAACCAACAAGCATAATAATCCACTTCCAATTTAGGGTTACAGAAAGAGCAAAATTTGAAAATTAGAGTGAAAGCTTGGACTATACCAAATGGGCAAAAGCCTATAAAAAGGCCAACCTAGTAGGCCGCCCAATAAATGTCCGCGAAAAATCAAAACACTAAATTTCGCAAATAATGACAAAAATAAGGACCGGAAAAAATAATAAAAAAAAGAAAGAGAAAAATTGTGAAGCCAAATGACAAATTTACCCTCATTCGGATCTTGCTAGTTTGAAGCCGGCTGGCTCATCCCACTCCCACCTACCCACCCAGCCAGCACACCTTGCGCATGTTGGCATCGAGGGGTATTTTTGTAATTTCAATAAAAAGCATTGTCGGTTGCATATTTAACAATTATTTAGAAATGATAGGGAAAAATATGGAAATGGCTCATAGTTTTTGAGGTGATTAATTTATTGTAAGATCTCTCTCTCTCTCTCTCTCTCTCTCCCCCCTCTTTTTGGCGGGTATGGAAACAAACAGACGAAAAGTGCATCCAGAAGACAGAGAAACAGGAAAGAGAAAAATCAAACATTAAATTTAGAAGAGAGAGGAGAGAGAAAATCAAAATATGTAGACTTTGTAGAGAGAGAGAGAGAGAGAGAGAGAGAGGAAAAGGGGAAAAAATAAAACAAAAAAAGGAGAGAGAAAGATCAAAGGGTTTCAAAAACAAAAAGGGAGAGAGAGAGAGAGAGAAGTGAGCAAAGACAGGCCGTACGGTCTGATAGGGTGATAAATTAGGAGAGAGAGAGAGAGAGAGAGAGGAGGGGCTTCATTGGTTAGAGTTTCTGAAGTGATTTCTTATCTATTGATTTGAACCTTTTGATCTTGGTAGATTCTTCTTCTTTCTATTTTGATTGAGAGAGAGAGAGAGAGGGGGAGGGAGAGGGACTTGTATAGAAAATTTTGCTGCCAGTAAAATATTTTATTCTGTGATAATGGAACTGTACGGTAGGACTTCAGTCAGAGAAGGGTCGGACTCGGATCCTCCACCGGAATGGTCTCCCGGAGTCACTTCCCAAACCACCCTCGAAGGTCTCTATTAACTGCATTTCATTTTGCTTCAATTTCATTACAATTTCAAAAAATTTCTAGGGTTTTGCAAATGCATACAAAGCTGTTTGAATTGTGGTTGCTATAGATTCTATGTGGCACTTGCGATTGAGGTCTACTGAGTCATACCCGGAGCGGCCAGGTGCATCGGACTGTGCCTACTATATGCGGACTGGGTTCTGCGGGTTCGGTAGCCGATGTCGGTTCAATCACCCTCGTGATCGCGCTGCGGTAATTAACCTCTTTTACTTAATCTTGATTGGGGATTGTTTGTTATAGTTCAGTTGCATTAGAATCAATTTCTGGGTTTGTGGTTTTGGACATGTTGATTTGAACTTAGTAGATTTCGTGTTTGTTCAATGTGGATTGTTTTGAAATTTGATTGTCCAATGTTTGTTAAGTTCAGCTGCATTGGAATCTTTCTGTGGGTTGTGTGTTTTTCTCAATGTGAGTTTTGCATTTTATGTCTTGAATTGTTTCAAGTGGTGAGTAAATGACAGAACTTGGAAAATTTTATGTTTGTTCGAGGTAGGTGTGAGTTTTGTAGTTGTTTGTTAAATTTAGTTTCGTTCATATTGATTTGTGGATTTTGTGTTTCTCCCAATGTGGCTGTTGGATACTAGGCGTTGAATTGGATTCTGTTGTTTCTAGTGATGAATAAATGGTTGAAGTTGGAAAATTCAGTTTGTGTTATTGTGCAATGAGGGTAGATGGGGCAATTGGCAGTGTAATTTAGATTTCTTTTTTGGCTTTAAAATTAATTAATTTAGAGGTGATTTATAACAGGCTGCTATGAGATCCGGAGGAGGTGAGTATCCAGAGCGAGTGGGAGAGCCTGCATGCCAGGTAATTTATGTTGTTTGAGAGGTTCTTGTTGATTGTTAGTCAATGAGTTGTTGCTTGTGGGATTATGGTACAGATTCAAAAGCTGTATGGCTTGCTTTTATTGAAACCTGAAGTTGTTTTGTTTATGTTGACTGTGATTTTGTTGCTTGCTCTGCAGTATTATTTAAAGACAGGGACTTGTAAATTTGGTTCATTCTGTAAATTCCACCATCCAAGATATGGAAGTGGATCCATGAGCCATGTGGCACTTAACATTCATGGATTTCCATTACGACCGGTTAGATTCTTAATTTCTTTCTGAAGAAATTTGTCTTTTTGTGTATGCCTGCATATTTATTGTGTCCGTTCCATCCACATTCTTAAGTCACCTGAGCATAGAAATGGAATCTTGATGAATGGTTGGCTCAATTTTATGTGTAAATTGTGACAGGGTGAGAGAGAATGCTCCTATTATTTGAAAACGGGGCACTGCCAATATGGTAGAACATGTAAATTCCATCATCCTCAACCTGTTGGCACATCAGTGTCCACCTCTGCACCTCCATTTTATCCTAGGGTGCAATCTACTTCGGTTCCTTCACCTGAACAATATGCGGGAGTGCCCACTGGCTGGAGGCCACCAAGGCCTCAATTAGTACCTAGTTCATTTGTACAGGGACCTTATGGACCGATGCTGCTTCCCCCAGGAATGGTTCCAATCCCTAGTTGGGGTTCATACTCGGTATCCAATGAAATTTATTAGCTTTCCTTTAATAGTATTGCCAAGAGCATCTGAATTCCTCACCAACATGTTTGATTAATTTATGTAGGCACCTGTAAGCCCTGTATTATCTCCTGGGGCTCAACCCGCTGTTGGCCCAGGTTCTGTGTATGGGGTCACACAGATGTCATCTTCAATGCCCATTGCTGGACCTTATCCCCAAGTACCATCTCCTGCTGGTCCTTCAAGCAGTAGCCAGAGATACCAGGCATTTCCAGAGAGGCCTGGAGAACCCGACTGTCAATACTACTTGAGAACTGGAGACTGTAAATTTGGATCATCATGTAAGTTCAATCATCCACCAGAATGGGTAGTTCCACAGACAAATTGTGTCCTCAGCCCCATGGGGTATCCTCTGCGGCCGGTATGTCCTTGTTCAAGACTTGTATTATTACCCATCAAGTTCCCACTATTTTATTATTGTTGTTGTTGTCGTCGCCGTTGTCATATTTTTCTTTTTAATTATGGGCTTTTGATTTGCTCTTATACATAATGATGGTCTATTTCATTTGTGGATACTCCGTTTAGATGTATTCTTGAGGGCTTTATTTGTGTTCTTAATTTTCTGATTTAGATTGAAATGTTCAGTTCTGTATGTTAAATCCTTTTTCTTCTTGATTCCAGTAATTTAATTATTATAACTTTATAATGAATAAATGTGAAAAGAATTTTTTGCCAAGGGAAAAGAACATTTTGATGAGAACAGATGGGGGAGAATCTTATCTTAGCCTGGAAGGGCCCTCTTTGCTTTCTGCATCTTATCTATTGATGCTGCGGATGTGTTTATGCCTTCTGGCTGATTCACTTCAAACTTCAAAAACAAGGATATTTCTACCAAACCAGTATAAGATTGAAGTAACTGCTAAAAGAAAGTTTAGAAATTTGTATAAACCAGTGACTGCGAGAGCTTCTTTTTCTTACTTTCGATGAATTGCATATCACTTCCTGAAATTTTGAATTAACTGGAGAATAAAATTTTCAATTGTGCAAAGTCAGTTCATATACTTTTTTGTTTCTTTTATCCTTTGCATATTTTAGATTCGCCATTTTGCATTGAATTTCTTTACTTGCAGTCTCTGGTAATTTCTTCTTTTGTTGTATATAGAGTCATACATCTTTGTTGTTATATTTATGTTTCAAGTTGAATATTCAGGCACAATGATCAAATTATGCGTCTGTGGAGCCATTTTGCAAGTTTCTTCTTCTGTCATATATTCAAACAATGTCTTTGTTGCTTTATTTACGTATCGTTTCCTGTTCTGGCACAATAAGTTATGTACTTGGGGAGTCCTTTCGCTATTGTGAATATTGGCCTATAAAATATATTGATATTCCTCTATAAGACCATAAATTGAATTTAAGTCAATTTCATTCTTTACCTGCCTCTCAGGCTGCTTAAGTGACAGCTTGCCAATCTCGTGCCTTAATGTCATGGCATTGTTTTGTCCACCTCATAATAAAGATTTCGGTTCGGCAAGGAGGATGAGTTCTTGATGTCACCCAAGTATCCGTTGTGTGCTTTTTGTTGTATTTTAAAACTTCATGTAGAAACAGTTCTAACTGCAGTTAACATGATCCTACTAATATACATGGTGCCATTACAGTGGGTATTTTGTAACTCTGGTCATATGCTGACCGCTGTTTGTTTAAGCACCATGTCAAATATGAATCGTCAGTAGCTTTATCATATGGGTTGTATTGTGCTTCTTGTTGTATTATGAAGCTTGGTGGAAAAGTTATGGTGCTAGAAAATGCCCTTGCTGCAGTCAACATAATTCTACGTATATGCATGGTGTCATATCAGTGTGTATTGTGTAAAACTAGTCATATGCAGAGTGCTGATTGTTTTAGCCTGATATTAAAGATGAGTTAGGTACTGCTGGCTGTATCTTATGGCTTTTCATTTTGGTAATCAAGGGACTTGCGGCTTGTGCATTGCTTGTACTCTTCATTGTATGTAAACAAAAACCTTATAGACAATTCTATCAATATAATGTATTTATTCAACATAATATTTTCTTAAGAGCGAGCTGCCTTCTAATTCTTCCATAGCACATTTAGGGTGGAAGTTTATTCATAACTGTAACTTACGAGAAGGATAGTCATCTTCTTCACATCCACTTTCTTGTTTCTGCCCACCATAGGTGAGCTTCTTGCTTCTGCACACCACAGGTGAGCATACACGTAGAAACAAAGTCATCCATATTGTCCTTGTGTGATGACTGTACCGGGCACTCAGCTTTCTAAGTTAATCAAAGAAAGCTTGAATTGAGATTACTAGATGGAAATGCTGTCACCTCAAATTTCATCATTGGTTTTCATGCTGTTATCTTCAGTCTTAAGGATATATATATATTTTCCCCGGGTGCTAGGTAGACATACTGATTTATTTCACATGGTGAAGATGAATCATTTCATGCAACTGCTGCCTTTACTTTTGGGAACGAACTCTGTGCTAAAATAGTACTGATTATCATTTATTGACAGGGGGTGCAACCTTGCACATTCTATTTACAAAATGGGCACTGCAAATTTGGTCCCACATGCAAGTTTGATCATCCGATGGGGACAATGCGGTACAGTCCATCAGCCTCATCTCTTACAGATATGCCTGTTGCTCCTTTTCCTATTGGGTCTTCATTGGCTACTTTGGCACCTTCATCATCGTCTTCGGATCTCCGGATTGAATATATGACAGGGTCCGTAATGGATTCCCTATCAGTTCGAATGCCATCCTCTGCAAACACTTCAAGTAGTTCAGTTGGTTTGATTTTCTCTCAACCTGGGCCAGTCTCACTCTCTGATGTCCAATTGTCAGCTCAGAGTTCTGCTCCTATAAGCAGTAGCAGAAGCTTGAGTCATTCTGGTGAGGTTCGCCGTTCGAGCTAAATTCCCAGACGCCTCTCTTCTTGAGTTACCCTTGATCTCTGCAGACTTCAGGTAGGTAGTCATCCAAGGCTCCATTTCTTGTTGATAATATTTATCAGCCCATTCAGTACACACAGGTTAGAACAGATCATGCTCCATGCACCTAATTCATCAATGATCATCCTCAGTCCCTTCACCTACAATAAGCTGCAATAGCAAGACATTGAAAATTTTCTCCAATTCTCATAATAATCATTGGAGATTGCTGCTTCCTATTACATAAGAATGAACTTGCCTCCCCAAACCTTAAAACTTAATTTACATTTATGTGCTTGTCCTCTCAAAATGAAAGGATCTGTTTTTTCGTTCGGTCTCTTTCTTTCCTTTTAACTCAAAACAGTTTATTGCCCTCTTCAGTTTCCACTATTTGGGATCTTCCAATTTTGTAATTTCCAAAATTATCTTCTAAATTATAGAGGGATTGGAAGTGTCAATCTCCCCATTTCCAGAGGTTTGTGTAGAAAAAAACGGGGATCTGAGGTGGTGCCATGTATGTTGCTTTCTTAGTTGGATGAATTCGGAGAACATGATTGTCTTGAGGGATCTCCAAAAGGAAAAAAGGCCCTTGATTCTGTAGATATTGTGTCTATTGCTCAACAGTATATGTTGTATTAGCCATTGTTAAACAATGAGAATTGTTTATACATATCCTATATCATGGGCAAGTATACGTGTAGTTGAGAGTACTTGGAATGCTATTAGTATCTCCATGTTTATAATGGCCTACAACTTCAGAAGTATTACTCATTCTGATTGAGCCAAAGCTGATTTTGGCCATTTGCAATGATCGTGAGAATTAGACCTAAATATGGTCCCCATCATTTTGGAGGTTGGGCACGTTTTCTAGCCCGAGCTGTTAAATGAGGTTTGGAATTTTATGGCTTGACCCAACCTTTTAGCAAAAAGGAAAAGAATGGTTTACTTTGTATTTCTGTGTCAACTTGATCTAATTTAATTGAATTATATATATATATTTTGATGTTAAATTAATTTATATTTAAAATTATATTTTGATTAATCTGATTTAAATATTATTTATCTTATTTTAAATAAGAATTTTTTTATCATAATATTTTTTTTCTTAAATTTTGATTTGGCCCGATTGTTCTGGAATACCATTCTATCAAAACAAATGTTACATGTCATCCAGAGCGTATGACCTAAATCTGTCTCCTGAACAAAATCCATGTTAAGTCAAGTCAAGGACAACTGGCTCATGCAGCTCCTACATTTGTTTGCCACGGATTTGACGGATATTGAAGTGTGAATATTTTGATAATTTACTTGAACATCCCATTCTCTGGGATTCGAGACTCTTAAGACTTGGTGGATGAAGCGACACATGTTCCATACCCTCTTACTCTATGTTTTTGTTTTTTTGTTTTTTTGGGTGAATGCTCTCAATCGTATTAAAAGAGATTTAAAAGGATTCTCCAAAGATTTTGATATTATTAGAGAAATTTATTTTTAAATTTAACTTTTTTTTTATTGGGATCCTAAAAAGGAATCGAAAGATATTATATAAGATATTATTTTTAACAATTCATAAAATAAAAATAAATTATCATAATCCCGAATTCTCATTTTCAAGCAATTTGATTAAAGGACGAGAACATTGATGCCTACAGAAACGGACAAAGCTCAAATTCTATAATCTATAATGTCTCTGGGCGTGATGGACTGCAGTGACATAATTGCTTTATTGTAATGTGAGGAGTATGGATTCAAAATTTAATAACCTCTTTGCTCATCTGAGATTTTTTTTTTTTTTTTTTAAAAAGATTATTGGGGTTTGATGATAAATGGGAGTCTAATGAACAAAGCTATTGGGATCCTTTTTTTGGAGGATTAAGAGATTATTAATATTGTAAGATTGCACAATCTGCAACATTGAACTTAGAAAAACTTCCATTGGACTATAAAATAATAAATACTATTATAAATAAATAAAAGGGTTAAGGATATTTTTTAAATCAATTGATATTCAGAGTCATATTCTAACTAATTCAATCTGAATATTATCAGACCTAATATAGAGGGAGCTCTTTTAATATAATTTTTTTCTATTTCTGAATTTTAAATCCAAAACTTGATCAAAAGACATTTGGCTTTGGAAGATTTATCATTCGATGTACATCAAGGTCATTTTGATCCTCGTAACAGTCACTTTTGTGCATCAGTGGTTGGATTATAATTATATGATGCATCTCCGAAGGTTTACATATAAGTTTGCGATAAATTGAATATTTTAATAAATTAATAGTTTTTTGATTTAATATTTATTTTTTTTTTATTATATCTCTATATTTGTAATATCGGATCTGAATATTTTTATAAGCATTTATTCTATTGCAATAATTTAATTAAAATAATGAGTCAAGGTTTTATATTTTTATATTGTTTCTATATTCAAATTTTCTGACAATTAGATATAAAGGAAAAATGGGTTTTTTTTTTTTTTTTTTTTTTCTCCTTTATCTAGATTGATCAAGTGTTGATAGCCATAGGTTTGAAGATTAATCTGAATTAACCAAACAGCTAAAAGGGGTAATCATGATTTGCCCCAATTCTCGTTGGTCCACCCACTTGTGAGATCATGATGCAAACCAGCAGCAGCCATCAAACCCTAGAAATTAGCTTCAATGGATTCTTTAATATCAGAGTGGGCTCACATGTTCTCTGTACAACATAATTGTAGCCACTAACTTCACTTCACCTGATCGAATGATTCAAACACTCTTTTCCCTTTGATGGTGAACACTTTTGTTCATACACCTACCCTTTTTTGTCTGTCCACTGCTTGGCAAGTAACTAGAACGAAACCAAGTCTTCATATACTGCATATCCAACCAGAAAGACCAAAATTTTATCAACGAACAGTCTGATGAGATGGGGGTATTAGGTCTGTTAATCAAATCTCGAGTTTAAAATTTAGAAATAAAAAAATTACGTTAGGAGAGTCGTCTCTTAAATGGAGTCTCATAAATCCTCGAATCAAAATAATCAGAGCATGACTCCGGATATCGATAATATTAAAAAAAAAAGAAAGGCCAAAATTTTGGTTAGACTTCTTCCTACAAATTGTTCAATCATGAATTGATAGATGAAGGAAGAATTTAAAAGCTGATGTTTATATATATTATCATTTTCACCGATATTGACAGATAAATTGCGAATGATTCTGAATTTAATCGATAACAGATATATTTTTTTAAGAAAATAATTATTATATCCATACACAGAATTTGCTTAATCCGATTACGTTGTATGTATGATTTGTGAGCAATTTTATAGTTTTGATTGGCTTAAGGATATTTATGCGAATAATAGTAGCTAGGGTTTCAACATTGTAAGAGGAGAAAAAGGAAATTTCAAAGGGAAATGCATATGGCTCACTGGTTCACGACTTGGGTTAATTATAAAGTAGGCAATGCAAGCCATTTATGTGGCATGCCACCGTATACCAGGCAAACCACATAATTTATTCTTCTATTGGCCGCATCATAATTCTATTTCCTCTCTCTCTCTCTCTCTCTCTCTCTCTCTCTATGTATATGTGTGTCTGTGTGTGTGTGTGTATATATATATATATATATGTATGTATGTATATATTTGCACAATCATACGCACAATAAAAAGTAGAGGGTCTATTATATGTCAATTTCATTTTTCTTCAGTAAGCACACAACATTTCTTCAATAGAATATTGGACACCAGAAAAAGAAACAAAGAACAAAAAACAGAAAGTTAAAAAAAAAAAAAAAAGGATTATGGGTATGTAAGTGAATTACAAACCTAAACCCTAATCACAATTGATGTATAAGGGCACCAGGATTATGGGTTTTTTAAGTGAATTACAAACCTAAAACCCTATTCACAATTGATGTATCAAGAGCACCATACTTTGTTTCCCAAATCTCAAAACTTTTCCCAAGCTTAACATAAGGGAAAGAGAGTCCATCAGGGACATCTTAAGCGTTAGAGTCTCCCAATTTTCATCATCTCTATCTCGATTCGATTCTGTTTTATTGCATCTCCTTGCAAAAAAAAAAAAAAAAGCATAAGGGAAAGAGTTGGTTCTCAATCAACCAGCACCATACATATCAAACATAGGAAAGCTGAGAGATGCAAGAGTTGGTTTTCGATCAACTAGCACCATAAGCATCAAACATAGGAAAGCTGAGAGATGCCTAGAATTTGATGAGGAACTTAGATTTTCATGACCGCAGATCACCTCCAAGTCACTAGCCAAGCTAAGAGCAAAATAAACGAATCATTATTGGGACGTGTGATCAATGCGATCACAAGCAATCATTTCATCAACATTGTACTAATCAATAATGTAAGAAGCCAGTTAGGTTAAAAAAAAAAGACTTAGTTTATATAATACGTATTACATAAAGCATCAAATTAGCCTTTACAGGCAGGTAATTTGCCTTTAACTTTGGTTCTATGGCACTAATCATGCATTACAACTCATTCCTCTTTAATTTCTACTTCAGTATGACTTTACACATGATACTTTTGAGTATTTTAACCTAAACTTTATGTGGGTGTAGCTTTCACAAGGCATCATTACAACCCCCAAAAGCACTGCAACCCTTCGAGAATCCTGCGAATTTCTCAAAACAAAACTAAGTAAACAAAGGCCACGCAGCCTTGCCTTTCACCGAAAAGCGCATGAATTGGGGGGGGGGGGTGCATTTTCCTTGACTTTAGGCTTATCAAATTATAAACACTCATTAAAGTATATTTTAAAAAGCCTTCCCTCCTTTTAATCCCTCTTTCATCTCACTCTTGCTTGTGAGAGAGAGAGAGAGAGAGAGAGAGACTTCTTTAACAACCTGCCAAAGGCATTGACGTATCAAGTGTTTGATAGTAACAAACTTCACTAGGCTTTGTAACAGTTTGGACTATCCAAGGAGCCAAATTTTTGTGGGTGGGGTTGGTGGTTCAGATCTTCAAGTGGGACTCAAAAGGCTGAATTGGCAGGTTTCTAAGAGAATGGGTGTTGTTACTGTTGCTGAATTGAAGCCAAGTATCTCAGGGAAGCGATCCTTTCGGCCGAGCTCCAGTGCTAGACATGCCACTGAATGGTAATTGTTTCTTCTGTCACCAAAGCTCTTTAAATCTCTGTAAGTTCCTGTCTGAGAACAACATTTTCGGATATCTCTTGGAATGCTCACTTCTTTCCAGTCAACCTGCCAGTTCAGAATTATGCTACACGCTAGCAGTATTAGATTTTGGAAAGTCAGATTTTATAGTGAGACAGTCATTCTTTTCCTTTTTAGCTTCAAATCTCAGTTTGAAGCATTACAATGACTTTGGGGGCAATAGTAAGAAAATGACCACTGAAACTTGTCCTATGGCATTCAATACCTTCATAATTGGATGACAGTGTCACGAGGCTGTCCGCGTTATGTCCCAATCAATCCTGCATTATCTCTGTGACATTAGCGTCCTAGAATGAAATTGCGCATTTCTCCAATCAAATGGCCCTCAAAATTTTAGGTACTAGGTATTGTTCATTTAGTTGAGCGAGAAAAACTCTGTTCATTTAACAAGCTATACAGCTTTCTGATAATTCAAAGGGTCCGCCCATGTGGCTCCCATGGTACCCTTGAAATCAAGGAAACTTCCAAGTTTAGTTCTACAATGAAAACAATACTACAGTCCTTAGTCGGCCTTTTTACCAGTATTAGGACTATGCCTTATCACTTGGTATAGTGCTTCATTAGTCCCACCTTGTTTTTGCATTATTGAGTTCTATGAAAGATAAGTTTCTTTTCTCATTCATTCAAATATGGGAACATCTTAGACGAGGAAAAGCTCATGCAAAATTGATTAATTGTTGGAACGAAGAATCATGTATGTGCAAATCTGTCTTTCTCGCTGCAAAAGGCTCGGTCTATATCTCACCAGTTCTATCTTTTTTCTTTATCTTGCAGGCCCATATCTGATGTTTCTAGTGATCTCACCATTGAAGTAGGAGCAGCAAACTTCGCACTTCACAAGGTAACTAACTATGTAGGATCTTGACATGCCTTAGCTAATGTCAGTTCTGAACCTTTGTAAGAGAATTCCTGCGAATGTTTTCATAGCTTGTCAGACGACAAAAAGATGTTAATAGTGTTTTTAAAGACTTAAATAGAAAATTTTACCAATATGATGACCAACACTTCTTTACAGTTCCCTCTAGTTTCTCGGAGTGGAAGAATTAGGAAACTTCTACTGGAAGCAAAGGATTCAAAAGTATCGCGGATAAGTCTGCCAGCCATGCCCGGTGGCTCAGAGGCATTCGAGTTGGCTGCAAAGTTCTGCTACGGAGTCAACATTGAGATCACACTAGCAAATGTTGCCATGCTACGTTGTACAGCTCACTACCTGGAAATGACAGAAGACTTTGCAGAGAAGAACCTCGAACACAAAACTGAAGCATATCTAAAGGAGACGGTGCTCCCAAACATTGCAAATTCAATCTCCATTCTTCACCACTGTGAAACCCTTGTGCCAATAGCAGAAGAGATCAACCTGGTGGGCAGAATCATCAACGCAATTGCAAGTAATGCCTGTAAAGAACAGCTCACCTCTGGTTTGTCCAAACTTGACCATAAGTTCCAAGAAAAACCTATTGTTGAGCCAGAAACACCGCTTGATTGGTGGGGGAAATCGCTTACAATTCTCACTCTTGAGTTCTTTCAGCGTGTTGTATCTGCAGTAAAATCAAAGGGTTTGAAACAGGATATGATCGGCAGGATTTTGATAAATTATGCTCATAATTCTCTTCAAGGCCTTATTATAAGGGACCCTCAATTGGTGAAAGCAACTCTCTTGGATTTGGAACAACAGAAGAAACAAAGAGCTCTAGTTGAAGCAATAGTTAGTTTGTTGCCTACTCAATCAAGGAAGAGTTCAGTGCCTATCGCTTTTCTTTCAAGTTTGTTGAAAACTGCAATAGCCGCATCAGCCTCTCCTTCTTGCAAATCTGATTTAGAGAGAAGAATCAGTATGCTGCTGGATCAGGCAATTCTTGAAGACATCCTAATTCCAGCAAATTTGCATGGAAACAACCACAGTCCGCTCTATGACACAGATTCAGTATTAAGGATTTTCTCCATTTTCTTGAACTTGGATGAGGATGATGACGAGGACAATCCCTTGAGGGATGAGAGTGAAATGGTTTGTGACTTCGACAGCCCTGGCTCGCCAAAACAGAGTTCAATCCTTAAAGTATCCAAACTTCTGGACAACTATCTTGCAGAGGTTGCCTTGGATTCAAACTTGACACCCTCAAAATTTATAGCTCTCGCAGAACTACTTCCAGAACATGCTCGCATAGTGAACGATGGCCTCTACAGAGCTGTAGATATCTTTCTCAAGGTCTAATCATCTCTCTCTCTCTCTCTCTTTCTGTGGGAAAGCAGCATTTGTCAACTCAACAGCCATTTACTATGTTCTTTCTGCATACAGGTTCACCCAAACATTAAGGACTCAGAGCGTTACAGATTGTGCAAGACCATTGATTGTCAGAAACTATCTCAAGAAGCTTGCAGTCATGCAGCTCAGAACGAGAGGCTACCTGTGCAGATGGCAGTTCAAGTACTCTACTTTGAGCAAATCAGACTTCGCAATGCAATGAACGGTAGTCATAACCAGTTCTTCTTCGGCTCAATCAACAGCCAATTTCCTCAAAGGTCGGGCAGTGGTGCAGGAAGTGGAGCCATCTCACCGAGAGACAACTATGCATCAGTAAGAAGAGAGAATCGAGAACTGAAGCTAGAAGTCGCGAGGATGAGGATGAGGCTAACAGATTTGGAGAAGGACCATGTGTCTATGAAGCAGGAGCTTGTAAAGACCCATCCTGCAAACAAAATATTTAGATCATTTACCAAGAAATTAAGCAGACTAAATCTTATATTCAGACTCAGAGATATCAAGCCTGCCTTAAGTACAAAGGCAAATTCGGATTCCCGCTTTCCATTTCAGAGAAGGAGGAGACATTCTGTTTCATGATATATATAATAGCCTGTGGGGCTGTGCTTGTAAGTGAAAAGTGTGTATAGTTTTCTAGTGTGATTGTGTGTGTTTTGTTGTTAGATTTTGGGTATTCTGAGAGAGTTTGTACTATACATATATTTATACCATATTGCTGCTTTGGAATTTTACCATATGCTTCAAGTCCCACATCCAAATTGCACACACCTTGTAGGGTAGCTCTCGAAGGAAAATCTTCCCACTGCAATGAAATAAAAGCAAGGCAAGAGTTATGTTGGATCCAAAACTGATACAAAAGTTATTAATATAATGGTTAATTTTATTTTATAAGAACATTTGACATTTATTTGTCAAAATTTTCTCTTTTGCTTAAAAATATATACAAAATATAAAATATAAAGTAAAATAGAGATAAATCTGAATTGAGATTTTTTAAATACCACAAAAATATAAAATTACGAATCAAATAGTATAAAACATTATAAATTGTATATATATATATATATAAATAATGCATAAAAGTAACATACATCCCATATCATAAACACTTCAAACAAAGATTGATGAGGCCATAAATAGGCTTCGCTGGCAAGAAGAATAGCTTTTGCTGGTAAAAAGGTGAGAATAAGAAACCATAGTCATGGAATTTCATCCTGTGCCAAGCCAGCATTATGCAACAGTTCATGGCTGCTGCCTCCCTTCCCCATGTCTAGTTTGTAAAGGTCAGAACATTTTAGTCCAAATCAACCAAAAATGAAGAATCATTTGCCACTAACGCTTCACTCACGGAAGAGTGAGAGAGAGAGAGAGAGATGTGAAAAGTGGAAGAATGGAAAATCCGAATTTGTCGCTTCACACACACATTTCGAAAGCACCTATTACTTAAAAACCAGAAGTTTCGGATTTATATATATATATATATATTGAGCATCTCTTTCAATTAATTTAACATATAAAAACCTACATGGACACTTGGGACGTAGATGGTGATGCCTGCGTACAACTATCGTCTAACACCAAACATCTCAATATCCAAAGCTTTATATCATCACCCCGCTTGGCTTTCTTTGCCAAACATCTCAACATCCATACAGGGAACACCATAAAATTCAACATCATCCTTGGGTTTCCATGCTATCTTCAAGCATCAAAACCCAGCGAACCTACTGAACCCTCACCTTTGAATTTATGATCCCCGAGATGCCCGGTTTGTGCTGCTCCTTCACTTTGTTGAGATTGTTGAACTGTGAACTCAAATGAGGCAAGTTTAAAATTTTGAAAATTGATCTTCAAGCTTGTGATACAACAGCACAGACAATACAGGAGAAACGAAGTACAGAAAGCACAAGCTGAGTAAGGATGTTGCACTCGGGAGAATGATATACAAGGATTACGTTGAAAATAATTCTCATATACAACTACTGCAATCAACTACACATGCTTTTGATGTTCAAAGTATGACACATGAGCATGACTTCAGCTTCAACAGCTCCTCATTTTTATCTGCAGTAAGCCCAAACAATGAAGAAACATAAGAACATTTTATGATAACCCCTAATATCAACAAAGGCACAACTTTACATATATGTTGACAAAATAAAACTGAAGTGACAGGGCAGCACAATACATCTCCATCTATATGTGGTCTCATTTCTGTACAGGCCTTTGGTTGGATTTACTCCCATCCGTGTCCCACAAAATGGCGTAAAAGCAGGCTCCAATTGGGATTCGGATCCTGAACAAAGTAATCAGCAAGGGTCTGGAAACTACAAGGTAACGCTTAATGTATTTTTGATTTGACTTGGATAAAATCCCATCCCGCCATGCTCAAAACACATAATCTTGCACTCCACCATCATAATTTCACCTCGTGTCTTACGTGCAAAGTCTACACATGCATCTAAGCATCCGTGAACATCATGATACAGTAACTTAACTGTTGTTATTTACGTATCCTAGAATGGAGATGTAGAGGATCCAATACTCTCTCACTGAAAAAGTTGAATCAGATTTGAGAGAGAGAGAGAGCGAGAGAGTAAAAGGATATACTGACCTGTTGTTTTCTTCATCGCTGGTGGCTGCACGACCACATGCATGGTAATTACTTCACCAGGAAGGTCACTAAAGAGTGATTTGGATTCAGCAAGGGTCTTGCTATTCTCCAGCAGTTTCCCAGCATGTACAATCTTCATGTCATTCACGGATTTTGGTATAATAGTTTTATCTGAAATGACCAGGAAATTAAAGACGCACATTTAGCTAAGACTATCACATGAGAAAAATTTTCTGCATGAAACAAACAAATGGATGCATGCAGGCTCATAGAAACTTTCTGCTCTTCCATGCCTGTAAATGGTAAGTACGCTGTATGTACTTGTCTGCAAGAAAGAACCTAGTAAAAAAGTGGACAATCAAATCACAAACATTCATGTGGTTCCATGCATACGTCCAGCAAAATTCTATGCCACAAATGCACTCTTTGGCCTTCTCCCTCTTTTAATGGTTTTTCAGGAAAATTCTATATAATGAGGTTTATTTCAAATCAAATCCATGTTTACGATCATGTCTGAAGTGTTGCACATATCACTTAAGAAACCCGTATAAAATATAAAGATATTCTACTCACAACATTTGAAGTATATATTTGTCAATTTAACTTAGATGAAAACAATTTTCAACTAGTAACAAAGGATAGCAGACTACTATTGATGTGTAAGGGACCAGAACTATACTAAACACCAAAAACCAGACTAAAATGCAAGTTCACATCTAATTCTAAAATTTTCCATTTTTTAATATATAAATTGAAGCCAAAAGTTACCATGGTTACAAGCACTTCGAACTCACCACGATCCAAAACGAACTTCAACATTTTTCAAGATTTCTTTCTTTGCCGAACCCATCTCAAGCAATCAAATACTCAAAAACTTCATATGCAAACTAAATCATTTGAATTGAAGAATTCTTTGTAGTCGACAAGACTATAGCAATTAATCTTTTCTAATCTATTTAGGTATGAGGGGAAGGCTCCTTTCATGGCCTAAAGATTAGAAATTCCACTAACTGTAGTACATTAATAAGAGTGCAAAAAGAAGAGAGAAACAAAAAAGGAGTATTTTGAAACAACTATCTAGAAAACTAGTCAAAGACCTCTTAAGACCCTTCATCATCCTATTGTTTCTCTCCCTCCAAACCAACCAAAACAAATAGCTAGAAGAATAAGCCTTGTTATCTTCCTCCTCAACACACAACGATTCATACACCTCTACACCCACAACACGCCCTAAGTTTTAGTGGGCACTCACTTGATATGAAAGTGCACATCATGCCATAAACAATGAAAAAGGAAATGACCTACTAAATATGCAGTTTGGGTTAATATTTACAACACATGCTAGCAATTGTAAATCCATAATTAGCACCCACATTAGGCACAGTCATAAGATTGACTTAACCACGTAAATAAAAACAAACTATAGAAGAATCCAATATTACCTTGAGGCCACTCAGCAACAAGCCTTTGCTTAAGATTGGAAACGATGGTAGACGCCGCATAGGTACTATGAGCTATATCAGTTCCATCAAATATTCGAAACTTTAGCTCCATAGACTCTCCTCCTTCTCCCATGCTTGATAATCGACCAAATAAATTCCCTCCCCTTTATTCAGCTACTCATTAACAAAAAAAAAATAAAAATGCATTGATTTCATCAAACAAAACACTGAAACCCCGATACCCAAAATCCAAGAAACCCAAATCCCAAACCTTTGGGAATATGCGTAAATGACCGGAAATCGCAAAATCACGCAATACTACATCTGAATTAACGGTTAATAGAGGAATTAAATCCAGTAAGCACTTCATATGAACCTCCAATTTCTTCTCTTAACCGAGAATTCTGTTCTGCTAAACAAGATAAAAATTAACTCCCAATTAGGGTTTCGAATCGAAGATAATTTGAAACAACTGAACACAGAGAGAAAGAGAAAGAACCTGATTATATGATTTTATTGTGCAAATGACTTCTTGTAATTAACATTCATTTGAAACAAGTAAACAACTGAACCTGCTAAACAGAGAGAGAGAGAGAGAGAGAGGTCAGTTTGGGTTGTTCTACAGTCGTTTTCGTCTTCCTTGGGCTCCTGCGTGCGGATGATGCTTGGATCTTTGAATCTTTGATGAGACAGAGACACAGGCCGCGATTATTCTAAAAGAATATAAACATTATATTCTAGAAGAATTTTATCTAATATTTTTTTTACTATTTTATTTTATTTTATATAATTTATATATTTTAAAAAATATGAAAAAAAAAGTCCTTTTAATTTATTTTATAATTATTTATTATATTATCCGATGGTTTTATTGTGCAAATGACTTGTTGTAATTAGCATCATTTCATCCACCAAGCTTAGATGTTAATTTTGGGCTTGAACTTTGGACCGTTCATCTAATCAATCAAGCCCACTCATTACTCAATACTTTCATTCAACCTCAAGTAGGCCCGGCCCATGCCGGGCCCAAGCCCACAGCACGTCCATCGTCAGTTGCTTGACTAAAAGGAACTCCATTTTCTTTTTCTTATTTATTTATTTATTTATTTTTTGTGCTGGGTATCTGTCACCGACCTCTATTCGGAAAATTGGCTCTTTTCATGTTTTTTTTTTTTTTTTTTTTTTTTTTTTTTTTTTAATTCAAGATTCAAATTCAAAATGTTAAATAATAATTTGTAATACTCGATCGCTACATTCATACGATCTTTACTAAAGTACTTCCGTCTTTGCACTCACAGGAGGTTGAGAGAAGGATTTTCATGGGTGCCTATATCTAGGGCTGTGCTCGGGTTGTGTACCCAAATTCGAATATACTATTTTGATTCAAATTTGAAGTATTCAGGTTATATTTTTTTGACCCGAACCTGAATCTGACCAAATTCCTTAAATTCGGGAGGGTACCCAACACCCGAAATTTTTTTTAACCTAAAAATTTAAAATAATATCTAAATATTATTTTTTTAGTAAATATAATAAGGAGTTTTTTTTTTTTTTTTGCTGTGTAGAAGTCAAAGAAAATTATTTTCCCAAAGAATCTTGTACTTATGGTATTTAAAAAAAATTAAAAAATTAAATTTTTTTTAAAGAACTCTATATACAAATTAGAAAAGAAAAGGAAATATGATACTTACAAAACATTTTTTTTTGCCATAATTTCACTTTTATTCTCATTATTATATTTATTCGGGTGAGTCGGGTTAATTTGAGTTTTTTAATTACCGATCCGAACTCGACCCGATATAATAAAAAACTCGAATTAACCCGATCCGAACATCTCGGGTTCGGACGGATCGCGGATTTTGTTCGGGTCAAACCTAGCCCTACCTATATCAGTTAAGAAATCAATTTTCATCTCCAGCCGCTAGAAATTAATTTCTTGATATTTTTTTAAAACAATAATTTGTCTATCACCACATTCTTGATCGCTAATTTTTATTATAATGCTTGATTATAATAAATTGCGAGGGATTAGCAAAAGCATAGACAAGCTTCTGCAATTTTGATTCCTTGTCCGACCACTTCATCCCATATTGTCTCCGATACACAGTTTTAGAAATCTGCTAAAAACGGATTCCTGCGCATCTCCTTCCCCTTCTGATGTGGAATAGGAGAAAAATACATGGTTGGGCACTGAGGACCAATCAATGAGATCTGTGGTGAAAGATGTAAGATCTCTTTCCTTGATGATGGAGCGCATAAAATGGCCAGGGACCCATTACTTTTCCCACATGTGAAAGGCCTCCTCATACCAATCATACACAGAAAGGTGTTGCCGTAGAATCCACAGGACAAAGGGAGAAGAGATTGTTGGAGGACGATACCAAAATTTAATAATTGAAATTAAAATTTAAATTAGATAGAAAAAATATATAGTTGAAAAACTCAATTGATTGAAATCCTGATATGGGTATAATCCTAAGTTCGATATTTTAGGTCAAATATATTCACACAAAATCTTTATGACCTCGACTTTTATCTTTTAAATCTGTTTATTTAGTTTATACCAAATGTCCTTAAATCATATTTTGATATTTTCTATTTAATCCACCATGAATAATAAATATTTATCGGTATTTATATATTTATTTATTTTCATATCCTATGAGATATATTAAATCCAAATTATCAAATTTCTAAAGTTAGCAGATCATTTTTAAATGGGTTTAATTTAAATTACAGTATGAAATATATAATTATTTTAACATATAAATCTAATATTGGATTAATGATCCAACAGAGATACAATAAGAAATTATCAAGTTCAAAAATTACATTGTCAAAATTTATAAGTCGAATTTATAATTAAAGAGAACTCATCTCTAAGGGGATAATTTAGTGATTGCTGTCCATTCTTCTTATCAAGTGTGGTCTGAATCTCGTTGTTACCAAAAAAAAAAAAATAATAATAATAATAACTTAAGAAAAGTGTAAAACAAGAGCAAGCACACCTGCTATTGCAGGGGCAATCTTGTGGAAACTCCCTGTGATGGGAGGTGGTGAGAACACTGCCTCCGTAGCAGGGCGGTCCTCTTGGAAAATCCCTGTGATGCAGTGAGGAAGATTCTTTTTGACCACTGGGTGCGAGCAGAAAGAATTCTTTAAAATTTTGTCTTTGCAAACTATTCATAGGTTGTTCTGGTGTGGGAGGAGTTCATGTGAACTTTTTGTTTCTACTAAGACCCCTCTGAAACAAGTTGTTTCTAGGAATCAAAGACAAGCTTCTACTAATAAGATTTACGATCATAACGTGTGAGATTCGGCATATGACGATTTTGTTAAGTATAGGCTGCCATATACAAAAACTATTGGAATAATTTAGAATTTTTGAGATAGAAAAAATAAAAAGTCAATGTTTTAAAAAGTCATGAAATGATTTTCAAAGATCATATAAAGTTTTTCAAGGTGTCTCATAACATGTTATTAAAGTTTAGAATAATATATTGGTTCTATATGTAGATGGTTATGGTATGTATTCAAATAAAAGTAGAGAGTCACTCTGAAAAAAGTAAAAATTTTATATGATGGTATTCATGATTATCTTTTAAGTACTCATTCTTCCTAATATGACCTTGAGTATTTATCTGAAAATCTTTATTTTCATTATATGATTTTTTTCTAAATAAGATTCTCTTCTCTCCTCTTTTCAATAAAATGATATCAGTGCAAGATTGAGATTGTCCCTAGGGTGGTATCTCCTAGGATCAAAAAAAAGTTATTTGCATGTGTTGGCATTTTCAGATTTTTAAAAAAAGACAAAGAATCTATTGATAAATCTTCAAATTTGAAGAAAAGATAATGTTGAGAAGGTGTGAGTCGTGAGAATGACTCAAAAAAAAAAATAAAATTAAAGAATGGAGAATGAAGAGCTTACTATCGTTGTGACTGTATAATTTAAAACAATATTCAAAGAGTTACTGGAAAAATTAAATTTACCTGTAGTAGAGTATGTATGTGTAAAGTTTGGTCTAAATGATCTACTAGATTTTATTGTAAAGACAATATTTGAAGACAAATATGAAAGGTATAAACAATATGAATTCAAAATATACATAAAAGAAAGATGCTAAAAATGAAGTGGCTCTACGGATGTTTTCATTAAGATGCGAATGAAAAAAAATTACAAGAAATCAAAAATGATTTGGAAGAATTGAAAGAAACTTATGAAGAATTAAAAGATAATTTTAATGAAGTTATGGACCAATTGCAAGAATTGAAGATGAAGATAGAAGAAAAAGGAATATGAAGAGATTAGAAGTAACGAAGATGCATTAGTAATTTGAAATAAAAAAATAAATTTTAAATTAAGGAGGTGAATGTTGGAATAATTTAAATTTTATGACATGAAGAAAATAAAGATTTATGTGAGTGAATTTTAAAGAGTCATTGAGTGATTTTTAAAGAGTCATGTGAGGTTTTTTAAGATATCTGTTATCATGCTATTAAAGTTTAGAATAATATATTAATTCTATATATAGATAGTTATGGTATGTATTTAAGAATGGAGAGCTACTCTAAAAACGTGGAAATTTCATGTGATACTATTCATGATTATTTTTTGAGAATTCTCTCTTCCTAATATAACTTTGAGTATTTGTCTGAAAATCCTTATTTTTATTATTTACTCTTTTTCTAAACAAAATTCTCTCCTCTTTTCTTTCCAACAAGAACGGAATGCCAATGACCATGTGACAAGTTTCAATATGAAAAAGTTAGAAAAGTGAAATGAAAAGGGGAAAAGGTAAGGAATGTAATACCCTTCTTTGATCTGATATAAAGCAGAGGAATATATGGCAACAAATCATGGAAAAGTTGGGAATTTTCTTTCTCTTCCTTTTTTGCCTATGGAGGAAAGCAATTGGGATGTCAAAAGTTGAACAAAACCTTATTCTTTTGCTCCGCAGAACAAATTCTACCCTTTCAAATTACGCATTTTTCTCCCTCCATTTTTCCTAGTTTGAAAAGAAAGAAACTTCTATCATAATCTTGAGGAAGCAGCAGGCGTTGAGTGCATGTTCTTGAGGAAAAGACTTGTTTCAGGAACTGAAATCTTAGAGTTCAATATCATTTTTTGTGTTGCTGGCTGTAGAGACAACACATTATTACATTTATTGATGCTAACAAGTTGAACAGATCTCATGCTTATAACCTTGAGGAAGCGGCGGATGATCCAAATGAGTTATCTCAGGATTGGAAGTTAAATTCAATGTCTTCTTCAAGTTTTGGAGAGTAGAGACACTAAACTTTTGTCAAACATGGTTAGATTTTATTTATAGCAACAAGCTCACGACTCGCATATGTATAACCAATTTAAGGAGATACAAATTTCTGGGGTTAGTACTAGGTACGTAGCAGGCTTAGAATTTGTTTTTCACATCCTGTTTTGAACACGGCAACGGTGCTTAGTTTGTACCCTTAGTGCATAGAGCATGCGCCTAGAGCATTGATTTCTCACTTTGGTTTCGGAAGACTGATACTATAGTTAGAAGCAGATTGAACGAGCATTGTTGTGCAGAGACACAGGGTTAATAAAAACTAACTTCATTAATAGGAGGGATTACAAGCTTTAAGCTAATTAATAGCCATGAAGTATTTAACACACGAAGAACTTCATAGACTGCTAGATTAAGACCACCCAATCAAACTACCACACTGACACTGGAATTCAAAAAACTTATTTTTAGTATTGGACTTGGGAGCAGGGAATCTAAGACAGACTTCGGTAAGGCTTCAGAAGTGGAATCAGCGAGCCACTTAGGTGGAGAGACATGACTTCATTGGTAGAACCAACTAGCTTCCCATCAATGAAGACAGCTGGTACAGGTCCATTGCATCCCATTCTTATTAGGGCTCTCTCCATTTCCCTTCCTTCGGGGTCCTTGTCAATCTCGTGATTGATAGGCTTCACACCTAGTTCTTGGAAAAGAATGTTGACTGCGTAGCACAGACAACATGAGCTCTTGCTGAAAATCACCACCCCTTTCTCTGAAACCAATCTCATCACCTTGTCCATCTTCAAAATTTGCAGCACGAACTCACTGCACCGAATGTGCCTAGTTTAGGAGAGTTAGAGAGTTGGAACAGAAGTTATATCCCCAAAGAGAAATTGGATATGGTAGTCTTTACATAAAATCCTTAACAACCATCAGATCGAATCCAAAACAGAATTGCAATCCGATGGTAGGAGGGAGTTATCAGGAGAAAAGTGCAAGAAGGAGATTATGGGTGCTAGGGAAATTTGAGTTTTGGAAGCTCAAGTTGTTTGAAGTACATACTCTCTTCCTACCCATATTTATAAAGATAGCTAAGGGTGGACTGACTACTTTTCCCAATGCTAAGAGAATTCAAAAGAGTGTTGTGTGCTTTACTTAGATTCCCAAACTAGTAAGATACTTTCAAGACAGTGACTCAAATCTGTTCCGTATAGTCTGAACAAGAAGTGCATCTATACTGTACATAAAAACATGGAGAATTCAATTCAATTCAATTCAATTCAAATGACTACTTTTGCATTGTATGTGAACCATGTTTGATGAGACTGAATTGAGGTTTCAGCACAGATGCAATGGCTAATGACCATATATTTAACCCTTAAAGATTAAATGAGGGAAACAAGAATCCAGATCAAATACAACAAAAGTGGAAGATTCCCATAAAATATGGTCAGTTTACTAGATTCTCACGATCGCCTCCTTTTGATTTTCTCAGGTTGAAAGGAAGATTAGGAAGGAGTATTGCTTTCGGTGGTTGTGATTCTTCATATTGCGCACCCACCAAATTGAATGATTCCTCCACAGAACACTAAACTTGAGTAACTTTCATATTCATTCCTGAAATACGCGGAGTGCCCAAGTTAGGCTCTAACCCTTACTGACCTCTGCACCAAGTCTTTGCAGAAGTGAACTTACCAACAGAAAAGTTCATGTCATGCCATGTATGTCATTCATAGCTTAGAGACATTTTAGATGTTTGTATGAATACAGGCATATGCATGTTTATGCAATGAAAAGATAGTTCTTGGCATCCCTTTGGTCAGGTTGTTAAAACTCTCGAATTAATACTGATTTCCCAAATACAACACTGATTCCCCAAATGCAACAGACTGTAACAATAATGATATCAAATCGAATCCCATGAGAACTAATTAACTTAATCACTTAATTGATGTTAAAAATAAAATTGAGGATTTTTTAAATAAATTCTTAAATTAAAAATAACAACTAAAAAAAATAAGAAACAAATTAATAATAAAAATAATAATATTAAAATAAATCAATCTACCAAAACTCTGATCCAAGGGTTCACGCATTCGATTGTTTCATTGATCATCGGTTAAAAAATGATATTTTCGCAATCCAAACATTTAACTTTAAATTTATTAGGATAGCCGTAATAAATCTTGCGTTTTCCTAATTTAATCAACTAAACCCAGCATCCAATAGAAAATTTATCATTAATTGACTAGGCACAATAGCGTTCCATATCAATATAATGACTGCCTTAAATTATGTGAAAACGGTTAAATCAAAATATAAATAATTGAGATAATCGCAATTATTTAATTTTGTTCCATCGATTCTTTAGCTTAAACATGAATATCGGTAAAAGACTCATAAATATAAATAACCTAGTTACTATTTGTACCATTCATTCATGACAATTACGGATCACTAAAATCTTGGATAACAATAGAAAAACTAATATTGAATTAAATTGTCAAATTAACCAATACCAATTTTTCATGTAAATAAATCAAGAACAAACGAAGACTTGAATTAAAAGGGTAAAAAATTAAATGAAGTACATAATCTCACGATAAGGACAATCGAATGAAAATTCCCCTTGAATCAGAAAAATACACCAATCACTCATAGTGGTAAGTGTTTAACAAAAAAAAAAAAAAAACAAAACAAAAAGAAAAAGTGTTCTAGGAGAAGAGAAAGTGACCCCAGCGCCAGCCGTCCCTTTCTTTTATAGATGAATAGTGTCGTGAGTTTTGAGAATATATATATAATGATTCTTGCTGCCGATTGCCTTTGTTACTCTAGATCTAGAAAAATTCTCTCATCCAAAGGATAAGGAATAATTCCTCAAAAATAGGAAAATAAACAAATTAATTTCTAAAATAATTTTAGCTAAAGTAAAATTTTACTAAAATTAATTAAAACTAAAATTCAAGTTTCTTCTTTTTTTCATAGGCCCAATATGATGTTTTGCTTCATTTAAGTCCAAATTGCCTCTTTAAACTCATTTTATTCAAATCTTCTGATTCCAATTATCTAAAAATAAAAATCAATAAAATCAATTATTAGAATATTAACCGGTGCAAAATCAAATCATAATATTAACAATAAATTCTACAATTTACATGTTATCAAATTTCTGCGTACCAAACCAATGCTTGTTCTCAAACATTCACTATATTAATGTCACTCAATTATTCTCCTTTTCACTTCTTCACCTCATTCAATTCATCATCCAACAATTCCGAGCAGTACACATTGAAACATACAAACCAAAATAACAATCCAAAAAATAAGTGATCATAATTTCATAACTTTTTTTTTTAAAAAAATATAGCTATCCCAACAGACTCAATAATCTCATCAGACTTCAATGTATCAAGATTCAATACCCTCACGAAAAAATCACTCAATACACTTAAAGTGTTTAGAGAATTTATCAATACTCTCAAAATCAAAATATAGCATACTATTACCATAAGTTTGCTTATTTATCAAATCTCCACCACTAATTATATGAATTCAAAACAAAAATTTGGGGATCTTTACAAGGGTTGTAACCTGTCTTGGGTAAAGGTAGGGTAAAAGGTAAATATGATATATAATGTATACCAAAAAAGTATGTCAAAGATTATAAAATATTCCTATTATCAAATTCATCTTATAACATGAAGTACAATCAACCTAAAGAAAAATATTCCAAGCAAAATCATTTTATTCCTCGATCTAAATTTCTGAGTTTTTTTTTTTTCAAATTCCCTCATCTCAATTTTCTAAGAATTTTTTTCTTTTTTTTGGAAAAACAATCTCGAGAATGAATGAAAAATGCATACATAAATTTTCTCAAATTGTATGAATAAATCTCTAAAAACAATATCTAATATAAGATTACCCCATTCTCTTTACAAACAACCACCCATTCAAGTTCTAAACACATGTTTCTTTGATATGAGAACCAAAAAGAAGATTAAACGCAAAAAGAAGGTTATGTGTCAATTGATGACGTTATAAACAAAGAAAAAGGGATAACGACTCAATTTGGTTTACTACAGGGATGAATATGCATAGGAATATCTTTTTAAGATAGCTAAAATGTGTAAACCTAATTGCCCCCATCATATTAATGCATGAATTTATGGATGTGGTCTCAAAATGTATAACAAAATAAGTTCTAGAATAAACACACTATGATTGATAAACACTCATAAAAAAAAATTGGAACAAATATGATGGTATGCTCTTAAAGTTCAAAATCTCACAAAAGTGTTTAATTGTGTATCAAATCTTGTATATTTTTATCTAATTCAATCATCAAAGTCAATGAGATACTTAAAACATTTTTATCCAAAAACAACTAATCACACTTATCTCACTCATGCGTTTAAACTCAAATCAACAACGTATACTAACTCAAAAATTATTTTTAGACAAAAATCAAAAGACTATGAAGTTCCAAGAAAAATAGAAAAATTGATATGGATACATAAAATCCCCCCCCACACCTAAATGTGATATTATCATCAATGATGTAAAAGATAAAAAATTGAGTACAATGCTAAAGAAACTCACAAACCAGTCTAAAAAAATTTACTCAATGCAATATATAAAAATAGGACAATGAAAAGAGAGAAAACCCTCCTATGGTGATGGTGAGGTCGTGGAGGGTTTTGAAAAGTTTGAACCGCGAAAATGAGGATGAGAGTTCTGAAAACCGCATGATCATATGGTAAAGAGAGAGTGTTTCTGCTAAAAATTTTTTTATTTCTCTTCTGAAAACTGCGCGATTATCTGGTAATGCAAAAATTGCTTCTGCCCAAATTAGTGACTCATATTCTGAAAACCGTGTGATCATCTGGTAATGCAAAAACTGTTTCTATCTAATTTTTTTTCCTCAATTGCTTTGGTGTTAACTCTTAAAATTTTCCATATTGAGCACCTACAAAAATAAAAAGAAGAAACAAATGACACTAATCAAATATGCCTAATTAATTAAGAAATCAAATAACAAACTAAACAAATTTAAGAAAAATATTGGGTTGCCTTTCAATAAATGCAATTGTTTAACATCTTTATACTTGACGTTTTTCATTTATTTCTCTTCAAGGAGGCTTCAATTTCAATTTGAGAGTCTCATATAACTTCCCTTTCAAATCTAATTGTGCATTCGATTCAAAATTGATAACACATTCTTCTTCACAACCTTTCTGCACTATTAAATCAACGATATCAGCAAAACAAATTGATTGACATTCATTTGGATACTTCATAAGATCAAAAATAATAAATTTAACTATTTCGCCATCGAACTCGATGAAGAGAGTACCTTCGTCCACATCTATTTTTATTTTTGATGTTTTCATGAATGATCTTCCTAATAGAAGTAGAGCTGAATCTATAATAGTGTCTCCTTTCATTTTCAATATGTAAAAATCTATTGGAAATATTAACTTGTTAACCTACATCAAAACATTTTCAACAATCCCCTCTGGGTAAATATAGGAATGGTTAGCCAACTGAATAGCAACTCTAGTTTCTTTTACGGGACCCAATTTTAGAGTGCTATAAATTGAATAATGCATGATATTTACGGGTGCTCCTAAGTCTAGTATGACATGCTCAATTTTTTTCTTACCAATAACACAAGGTAGAGTGTAGATATCTGAATCCGTATATTTTTCGGGTAAAGTTCCTTTGATCACATCAGACATATTCTCACCTATTTTATCACATCTTAACTTCTTAACTCCCCTTTCTGAATTCTCCAACCTACTAGGAAAAAGTGGTACAATTGTACTAGAAGTGTTAGACAAAGAGGATTCAGATGTTATATTGATTTAATTTTCTTGCATGCGTTCATCTTCCTTGTCCGCATCATTCTTTTCATCCACCTTCTTACATGGAGTAGAACTCGAATGAAGTTTCTCCTGACTTCTCAACGTTATTGCATTAACGTTCTCTTTGGAATTCACTACCATTTGTGAGAGAAATCTTCCAGAATTTTGTGTTTCCAACCTACTAACTGAGGTCGTTAGTTGAAAAATTTGGTTCTTCAAATTTTATATATTCACTCTCATTTCCTGTTGAAATTGTTGAGTGTTAGTTGTGAGAGTTTTGACAATATTTTCTAGAGACATACCTGAATTAGAAGGTTGTTTAGATGATGGTGATGGTTTGTTAAAAAATTGAGATGAATATCTTGGCTGTCCTCCTTGATTTTCATAACTCAAATTTGAATGATCTCTCCATTCAGAATTGTAATGGTTGTAAAAGGGATCATACGTGCGTTGAGGTTGACTAGAAAATCCTCCTACATCATTTATTTGTTGAAAAAGTTCTTCTTATAATGTTGGACACATATCTATAGGATGTCTAGGAATTGAATAGATGCCACAAATCTTGGCTACCTGTGATTGCCCTACAGCCAATTGACAGACCAAAAACAGTTAGTTTAGAAATTTAATTTTCAAGATTCGAGTGACTTACCTGAAGAGTTAGGTACCCGATACACTAGGGTTGTTAGTTTAAAATTAGTGCAATTAACTCTTTCAAAATTCTTTCATGAATTGTCATCATTTTTTTTCTTCTTAAAAAATCAATGACAAATGAAAAACACAAACTAAGAAATTAATATAGTTTTCCAGCAACGGCGCCAAAATTTGATTAGGTTATCAAAATTCTCAAATTAATACTGATTCTCTCAATGTAATAAATTGTAGTAATAGTAGTATCAGGTCGAATTTAACGGGAACTAATTAATTTAATCTCTTAGTTGATACTAAAAATAAAATTGGGTTTTCGAATAAATTCCCAAATTAAAAATAACAACTAAAAAAAGAAACAAATTAACAATAAAAATAATAATATTAAAAGAAATCAATCTACTAAAACTCTAATCCAAGGGTTCACGCATTCGATTGTTTCATTGATCATCAGTTAAAAAATGATATTTTCGCAATCCACGCATTTAACCTTAGATTTATTAAGATAACCGTAATAAATTTTGCGTTTTTCTAATTTAATCGACCAAACCCATCATCCAATCGAAACTTATTATTAATTGACTGGATACGATAGCATTCAATATCAATATAATGACAACATTAAATTCTGTGAAAACAGTTAAACTAAAATACAAATAATTAGGATAGCCGCAATTATTTAATTTTGATCCATCGATTCTTTAACTTAAACATGAATATCAATAAAACACTCATAAATATAAATAATCTAATTGTTACTTGTATCATTCATTCATGATAATTATGAATCACTGAAATTCTGAATAACAATAGAAAAACTAATACAACAACAACAACAACAATCTGAATCTTAATCCCAAAATTTGGGGTCAGTCGTTTGAGAGAAAAATATAATATTTAAAAAAAAAAACACAACCATACATATGCTATCTAAATACATTTATAATATGAAAAATGATAATTTAATTTACTTTAATTCTCCAACATCATTCGTTCTTATCCGAAATTATTTGTTTAGTTAACTCTTTAACTATCATATTTTTACGAATACATTGTATCCAGATTTTTAATGGTCTATCTTACTATTTTACTAAATTTTCTATATTTAAACTCTCAATTCTCTTAACTGATATATTTTTGGATTTTCATTACACATGCCTAAACCACCTGAAACGACACTCTTGCATCTTATCTACAATTGAGTTCACTCCTAATTTACTGTGTATCTTTTCATTTCTAATTATATCTTTCTTAGTTTTACCACACATCTTAGCATTCTCATCTCGGTTACAACCATTTTCTGCTCTTTTTTTTAATAGCCCAACATTTGATACCATATAGTAATGCAGGTCTTACTATAGTTCTATAAAATTTTTCTTTCAGTGAGAGTGGTATTATGCAATCGCAAAGAACTCCAGATGCTTTTCTCCATTTCATCCAACCCGCTTGTATCCTATGATTTACATTCTCATCTATGTTGCCGTCATTTTGAATAATGGATTCAAAATATCTAAAACGTTCAATTTTTTTTATATCATGTCCTCCTAACTTAATTGTTTATTCATTGTTTTGATAGCTATCACTGAATGTGCATTTCATGTACTATGTTTTAGATCTACTCAATTTAAATCATCTGGACTCTAATGTATCATTCCATAACTCTAATTTAATATTAATATCATTTTTAGTTTCATCTATCAACACTATATCATCTGCAAAAAAGTATACACCATGGTATTTCATCTTGAATGTTTTTTGTAATTTCATCTATCACTATTACAAACAGAATTGGATTTAATGTCAATTCTTGATGTAGTCCAATGTTTATTGAAAAGCTATCACTTACCCCCCACAAGTTCTTATATTAGTGACAACTTTATCATACATATCTTTAATAAGATTGATGTATTTGATGAAAATCCCCTTTTTCATTAACGTCCACCATAATATATCTTTTGGCACCTTATTATACGTTTTTTCTATAACAATAGAAAAAATAATATTGAATTAAATTGTCAGATTAATCAATACTAATTTTTCATGTAAATAAATCAAGAACTAATGAATACTTGAATTAAAAGGGTAAAAAATTAAATGAAGTACATAATTTCACGATAAAGACAATCGAATAAAAATTCCCCTTGAATCACGAAAAATACATTAACCACTTATGGTGATAAGTGTTCAACAAAATAAAAATAAAAAGAAAATATAAAGAAAAAGTGTTCTAGGAGAGGAGAAAGTTACCCTAGCAACAGCCGTCCCTTTCTTTTATGAATAAACAATGTCGTGAGTTTTGAGAATATATATATATATAATGATTCTTGCTGCTGGTTGCCTTTGTCGCTCTAGATCTAGAAAAATTCTCCCATCCAAAGAATAAGAAATAATTCCTCCAAAATAGGAAAATAAACAAATTAACTCTCAAAACAATTTTACCTAAAGTAAAATTCTACTAAAATTAACTAATACTAAAAATCAAGTTTCTTTTTTTCTTTATAGGTCTAATATGATGTTTTGCTTCATTTAAATCCAAATTACTTCTTTAAACTCATTTTATCTAAATTTCTCAATTCCAATTACCTAAAAATAAAAATCAATAAAATCAATTATTAAAACATGAACCAGTATAAAATCAAATCATAATATCAATAATAAATTTAATTTACGTATTTTCACCCTTCTTGACATATGAGGTCATGCGCTGGATGCTACAGTGCAGCAATTTATAAAAATTTTGACCTTTGGGATATGGAGGAATACAGACAGAGGGGCCCTATAAAGTTCTCAGCATCACATTTTTGTCCCTCCCCTGAGCATGCTTAACAAAAAATATTCATTTCACTATTATTTATTAGGATCAGTGTTTGATGTGGGATTTCATGTCTAATCATGCAAATTGGGACCGGTTTCAAAAAGCTAAAAAGAAAGAAACTCTGGAGTTGATGCTGCGCATACTTCACATTTACACTTCAAAAACCTAAGAATGCTGCACATACTTTAAATCGGGACTTCCACCCACGTAAGTAATTTCCTTAAGCACAACCCCCCACACCACAGAGTGAGAGACAGAGAGAGAGGAAAAAGGAGAAGAACAAGTTAGAAGAGCATCGACATTTTCCAATAAATTTGAGACTGATACGGCAAAAATTCCGCTCAATAAGCAATGGTATGGCCACTCGTGATACAGGGGTTCACTTTTTTGAGTGGACAAGTTTGTCCTTTGGAGCATGTCAGCATTTTTGTGAAGAAGTTGCTGCATTGTGGAAACTTTATTCGAATATATAGTTATGGTTGGTGGAAGTGCAATTTTTCTGAATATTCTCTCATGGAGCAATTCCTCATCTGAAATACTCATTGCATATAGGAATTTGAATCAAATGCATGAATTTCTTATCTCTACTCTAATTCTGTCATAAAAGAATACCAGCCAAGCTATTATCCATAAAAAAAAGGTACACAAGGCCTGTTTTCAACTGATCTCATCTGTTAATCTACACATAGAGCACTCAATTTTACTATGCAGAAAACACCACTAAAAATTGTGGAGTCCATTTTCATAAAGTACAAACTTTTTTTTTTGGTAATACATTATTGGCACCAAACCCAGGAATTTAAGAAAAGCCCTTAATACAATCCTGCACTTCAACATGGTATTAGAGCTTGTCTACTATTAGTACTGCGTCTACAACTCTCTTGTGGAATGGTGCCACTGGCATGAGTTCTAGAACCAGATAGCTTTGGCATCTATAAGCATTTGCTTGAGTGACCCGTCAACATGGAGGGATATAACATCCTTGGCTGAGCCTATGAATTTTCCACCTACAAAAACAGCTGGGACAGAAGGGTTACATCCGAGTGCTCTCAAGGCACGTTCCATTTCTCTCCCGCTAGCATCCATGTCAAGTTCATGAACTGCTGGACTTGCACCAAGCTCGTAAAATAGTGCCTTAATGCTGTGGCACATGCAGCAAGAGCTCTTGGTGAAAATAACTGCAGCCTTCTTCGATGCCAAATCTCTAACTCTGTCCATTGCAATTGAGGTTTTTGTGGCTTAGGTTTAAGGAATGCAACAAATGTAGTATGAAGAATATAAATGAAAGTAACTCGAATGCTTGAATATTGAGAAGAAAAGAAAGAGTGTTGGGAAGCTTGTATTTGTGTGGTGAGAGGCCAAGTTGTGCTGTGACTTAGAGCTGTTTGATGACTCCTTATTTATAAGGGCCGGTGAGAGGACTGAATTGCATTGTTTATCCAGAAAACGAAAAGGAAAAACAATCAAATAATAAAAAACAAGCCATTTAGAAGATAAAAAGAGAAAGTTCCTCAAGATATTTGTTTGGATAAGAAAATGCTCTCTGATGATTTGCTTGATATCGACTTTTTGCGCTATAAACAAGTTGCATCTCGTGTCACCTTGTATCAATATGAAAATTTAAATCTTTCTTTTGATTGACCGTACAACCCACAAACATTTGCTTGCACCACTTTTATGTATATCATTTGTTTAGGCAAGAAGGGAGTTAGGCAGGGCTTAAAAGCTAATAATATTCCTCCTACAACCAAATCTTACTAGCTACTGTGGTCGCCCTCTCTTTGCAAAATAATATCAAAATTCTGTGTCTACAAATCTTACAGTTTCACATTATCCTCAGCAACTTGGCAGGCTTTAGTTTTGCTTTAGCTACCTTACCCTGCAAAAGAAATGTTCATTGAGACGATAACGAGTACAAAAGTTAGAAACTTTGTGGAGAAGATACTGGATTTATGAGTCATGAATGTTGACTTGGTTTCTAATTTTGATTGCGGTTACATTTTCTTGCTTCTTTCTGTGGTCTGCTCTTTTTTGTCATGGCAAGAATATGCTGATGTGGAGGAAGATAAGAGTTTATCCACTTCATTTCCCACTTTTTCACTAAGGTTCTCGTGTCAATTTCATAGTATAGAGCTCTTCAAAAAATTAGAGGACCAGTACAGATTATTTGGTTTTTAGTAAATGAGAAAAGAAAATGCACTTAGGGGCTCATGTTTCAAGAACTTGTCACTTGGAATTATTCGAAACCTGTCCCAGTGAGCAGTGTTTTCATTGCTAGTCCATTAAAGATTAGCCGACTTTAACCTTTAAAGGATGCATTAGAGCACATTTTGAGTCACCATGCCAGAATCCAGGCATAATTGCATCTTCATTTTTTGCTGTTTCATATGATCCTTCTAATGTGTGCAAGAATCTTTTTGCACTTAAGAGCAAAGAATTTGCCACCTCCTCAATTCCAACTCAGGAGTCCAATACGCGGAGTGTCGGCCAATTTGGGATGGCATGAATATGCCTTGCATGATTAATGTAGCTATCATGCAATGCTAGCGTGGTTCTGATCATGCATCGATATGTACAAGGTCACCCCCTTCCTTATCTGTTCATCATCAATCTTTTTCCTTCTTTTATCCGCCCCTAAGCAAACCGAAAGTGACCCTAATTTATACCTCATATTCATATTGTTCTTTCCGAATCAATGTTGTTGAATTTTCGGTTTAAATTATAGGAAAAAGGTAACCATATTTGTCAAAGGCAAATCATGATCAATGCTGAATTCAAAATGAAGCTAAAGAGACAATGAGGAAGACTAAGAATGTCAACTTTCAAAGAGAGAGAGAGAGAGAGAGAGCACTATAAGGAGAAGAGGGTAAGGTGGGTTGACACTTTGATAGAGATGGAAATAAGCAGCTTTTTTCTATCCAAAAGTGCTTGGCAGAGAGTCTAAATCCCAATTACAAAATTCTCTTTTTCCCTGTGGTTCTTTATACAATAACATATCCTCCTAATTGTTGACAAGAGTCTCTACACTTTTTTAGTGCTTCTGGGTGTGGTGGAGTGAAGAGTCAGCTCCATATATCTGTGTAAGCAGAATCAAGCAATGAGTGCTTCAATCATTGACTTGAAGAAAAATATCACTTCCTCTCCATTTTGTTCACGAATTGTCTTCCTCTCAGGCTTTGGCTTGATGATCAAAAACACTCATAACAAGTGAAAAAATGAATAGAGAAGAGCTCTTTGGTGGTTGAAGAGACACTGCAGAATAAAGGAATCCTTCTTTTGTAAGTATCTGACTTTGGAATAAGTTCTTAACATTTGTCGGCTAAAAGAAGTTCTTTTTGGCACCGAAATCTAGCATTCCTTGTACATTAAGATTATTGAGTTAATCTGCAGCATAAATCAATGGGCCAATGCTATGTGTTGTGGACACATATTTAAGGGTGTTTTTCTTGAGAATCATTGATCATGGAATTGAATAAACTTGATTTCTAGGAAACAACTTGGCTCTGGTCATGCTCATGGCTCCATACCAAGTGTCATGTCACTGTGTTGAGCCTGCTCGGTAACACATGAGAGGGACCCACATCACGAAATCTTAGTGTGATGTCATATGTTGATGGATCTTAATTAATTAATTAATTAATTATTTATTTTTACCTCCAAATATTCAAACTCCATATCTTTATAAAGGGAGAAATAACAATGAGTCTTGATTATATGTTGAGAGATTAGAATGAACCCAAGTTTAAATTTCTAATGAAAGCATCTTAGCATAATTATTTTTAATTAATAAAGATTTTCAATATAAATTTTTAATTATTTTTAAAGTTATTAAAATTTAAAATATTTAAAATGTAACATAAAAAAATTATTATTTTTATTGTTATTTTGTATATATATATATATATATATATATAGGTGTTTAATCGTTTAATATATTATTATTTGAAAAATTTCGTCATGATCGATCTTAAATCCGAATAAAGGAGTAAAATTGTAGTAGATTGACAGTCAATGTAAAACCTTTTGTCAAATTAAAAATAAGAGACAAATATAGGAAAACGTTTGGTGCATTTTCCTCTCAACAACGCGCTATGTCGGAACTCAGGTGTAGTGACAAGTTAACAAGTTACATTAGAGTGTCGGTAAATAAAATAGTCCATGAAAATATAATTTGATTAGTCACTTGGAATATTGGATCCCTAATCAGAAAGTTAAGAGAGGTAGAAGAAGTAATAAATAGAAAAAAATTAATACTATATGTTTCCAAGAAACTAAATGGGTGGGGGAGAGTGTTAAAATAATAGAGACTTTATGGTTATAAAATTTGATATACAGGTAGGGATAAAATTAAAAATAGGGTATGAGTAATTGTATATAAAAACCGACAAGGGGACATAGTAGAGATAAAAAAAAGATAAAATTATATTTATTAAATTAGTAAATGGAGAAAATGTAGTTAGTATAGTCAGTGTATATGCGCTCCAAATAGGTATAGATACAATTAATTAAAAACAATTTTACGAAAATTTGAATAAATTTATACAAATTATACCTAATAGAGAGAAGTTATTTATTGAAAGAGACCTAAATGTATATGTAGGAGAGAAAAATGAGAAATTCGAAATCGTACATAGAAACTTTGGCTTTGGTTGTAGGAATAAGGTGAGAGGTACCATTTTAGAGTTTGTCATAGTATTCAATTTGGTATTCGTAAATATTTTTTTCAAGAAAAAAAAGCCGTACAAAGTTATATATAGAAGTGGGTTGAATGTTAAGCAAATATATATTTTTTTTTCACTAGGAGATGTGATAGAATGACGTATAAGAATTGTAAAATTATATTGGAAAAGAGTATAACAATTCAGCACAGACTTTTAATTTTAGACGTATATGTACCTAAAAGATAAAAAAAATGTCGACCAACTGTAGAGCCAAAAATTAAGTTATGAAATCTAAAAAAAGAAAAGGTGAAGACTTTTAAAAACAAAATAATTGGAATAACAAATTGGTTTGCTAATGATAACTAAAAAATAATATGGAAAGAAATGTCTAATAATATTAAAAATATAAGTAGAGAGATTTTTGGAATATCTAAGAATCAGGCTCCAATATGCAAGAAGTCGTGGCGGTGAAATGAGAAAATATAAACTATTATTCAAATCAAAAGAGAGTATTATATGAATCTTAAAAATGATAGTTGTAGCGAGGCATATAAAAAATTACAAAAGTGTAAAAAAAGAAGTAAAAAAATTATCTATGAATCAAAAAGTAAGATATATAATGAAATTATATAAGAGACCGGAAATTAGAAATGGAGAAAGAGAAATCTACAGAATTATCAAATTAAAGGAGAGGAAGAGAAAAGATTTAAATAATATTAGATGTATTAAAAATGAAACTAATAGTATACTTGTAAAAAATGAAGATATAAAAAAGCGTTAAAGGAACTATTTTGATAATTTTTTTAGTGTCGAGTGTACAATATGTATACAAAATATCGCAATACCTATAAAAAAAATTAATAAAAATTTTAAATGTAAAATTTGTTTTTATGAAATAAAGAAAACCATAAAGAAAATGAAAAATAACAAAACTATAGATCTAATAGTATTCCTATTGAGTTGTGAAGATGTTTAGGTGAATTCGACATAATAATGTTATCGATTTTTTTAACAAAATTTGACAAATAAAGAAAATGTCTCAAATATGAAAGAAAAGTGCACTTATACCACTATATAAGAATAAATGAGATATACAAAATTATTCCAATTACATAAAAATTAAACTCATGAATCATACTATAAAATTATGAGAGAGAGTGATAAAGCATAAATTGAGACTGGAAATAAGTGTGTCTCAAAATTAATTTGGATTTATGTCAAGACGATCCATTATTGAAACAATCCACTTATTAAGACAGTTGATAGAGACATTTAGAGCGCAGAAGAGAGATCTACATATGGTATTCATTGATATAGAAAAAACGCATGATAGGGTTCCTAAAAACATGCTATGGTGGAAACTGATGAAAAAAATGGATCTTTTTAAAATACATTAATTTATTAAAAATATGTATAAAAAAGTTGTGAACAATGTAAGAATTTGTGAGAGTCTGAACGATAGCTTTCCTATTAATATTGGGTTCTATCAGAACTAGATATTAAATCCCATATTTTTTACAATAGTGATAAATGAAATTACAAAAAATCAAAGGTTAAATATCATAATGTATACTTTTTGCATATAATATTGTGTTGGTTAATGAAATTAAAAAGGGTATTAGTATTAAATTAGATTTATAGATGATCACACTGAAATTCAGAAGATTTAGATTGAATAGATTTAAAACTGAATATATGATATGTGAGTTTAGTGACAATTATCAAGATGATAAAAAAACGATTAGATTAGAAAGAAGAGACGTATCAAAAAATGAACACTTTAAATCTCTTGATTTCATTATCCAGAACGATTACAATATAGATGACGATTTGAATAATAGGATTTAAGCGAGTTAGATGAAATGGAGAAAAACATCTGGAATTTTTTGTGATCGTACGATATCATTACATTTAAAGAGAAAATTCTATAGAATCATTGTAAGACATACATTATTATATATCACTAAGTGTTAAGCAATTAAATAATAATAAGAGTATAAAATGGTTATAACTGAAATGAAAATATTTAGATAGATGTGTGACAAAACTAGAAAAGATAGGAAAACGAAGAGATACGTAATAAATTTGAAATTAGTTCAATTGTGAACAAGATGTGAGAGTATCGTTTGAGATGATTTGGGTATGTGTAATGAAAAGCCAAGACTGTACCTGTTAAGAGGATCGAAAACTTAAATATAAGAGACTTAATAAAATATAGAGATAAACCGTTAAAAATTTGAATATAATTTATCCGTAAAGACATGATAGTTATGAATTTAATAGAGAAGACGATTTTAAATAAGAATGAGTGATGTAGGAGAATTTATACAGATTAAATTAATATTTTTATATTTTTTCTTGATTTGATATTTATCTTTTAAATGATAAATTTTAAATTTTAAAATAAAAGATCTAGGGTGTTGTATTAAGCATTTGAGAACATGATTCTATCAGTAAAGGGAAAAAAAAATTAAAATATAGCGAATGGTGTTGACAGATTTGAATTGGACTCTATGTTTGTCCCATTCATAAAGGGGTAAGTCATGCCTTTTCTCCTCTCAAAAGGGCCCACTTCCTTCCTTGACCCATTTAATGTATCAAAATGAAAAAAGTAAAACCCTGCGTAATTAAAATTTTACAAAAATAATAATAATTATATCTTAATCTCAGGATTTGGAATCGTTAAATAAAATTTTACAAAAAAAAGTTGTACTTTAATTTCAATTGCATAGTTTTGATGCTTGAACAAAAAAAGAATAATAAATTTCAATTCTAAATCTTAAAAAATCTAAGTAAAATCATAAATAACCCAAAAATAAAAACAACACATACATAAATATCTTACATATAGTTTATATGTCTCACATAAATCTCTTTTTGACTCTTAATTGAACTTCACATATTTATATTGGCATCGTGCAAGTATAATATATTTTTGAATAAAATTTTTTTATTGATAAAACAAAAGTTAGCAAAGAAAAATGACGAACCATTTAAAATTCTATTTTGATTAGAAAATTTGATTAAATTTAATTTTTTTTTAATTTTTAAATGAATACTGGAAGTTGAACTAAACAAATTATATTAGGGTTTTTAAATAATTTTTAATTATATTTAATTTAAATATATTAAATATGGTAATAATTTTATTAAAAATTAATTGATATATTATCATGGGTTGTGGGTCCACCAGGGCTATGTTTCTCCTCGAGCAGGCCAATACAGTATTGGGTCCGACCCCTAGTTTTTTTTGTGTCATCCGCGTACGGGTCGTACCCTACCTGGATGCTCAGAGGTCAGGAGTAAGAATTGAAAGGGGGATTTTGGAGTTGGGGAACTCGAAATTAAAGCCATTGATTTGGAACGGGGCAAATTCCAATCTGGGATTTGTGGCCCCCCAAAAAATTTCTCACGTGATAGGAACGGGAGTCATTTCAAATCCCTAGTGGTTCCAAAATCTCTGCTCTCCTCCCCGGTGCCCACCTCCTATCGGTACCTCCTTCTCTCTCTCTCTCACTGATCTATAATCGTTGGGTAATAATTTTTTCTAAATTATCCATTAAAGTTCTCGACATTTGATAAAATTGCATCTTACCTGTTTGATGATTTTCTTCAGTGTTTTCCCTACGTCACACTCGGGAAGTATCCACTTATTGTCACTTGTCCTAGTAATGCTTACTACAGAATTTTCTTTCCAATACTTCTAGGGTTTTAAGATTTTGTTGGATTTATGTCCTTTTAATTTGTTCGGAAATACTCGCCTAATTGCTTGAATTGTTGTTTAATCTGCATAATTAACTGAGCCGTCTGTACTTTAGAATATGTTTCTTGGTTATGTTTGGTTGGTGAGGCATAGCTTTTTTTTTTCCCCCTCCCCTCGACCCAAACAGTGAATTTTGTTTATATGTGTTTATTGAACTCGATTCTTCATACGCTTCGGCATTTTTTTTTCTTTAGTTATATATTTGGACGGGCTTTGATCATGTTTATTTGAGGCAAATAGATGTAATCAGACCACAGGTTAGCTGACATAGGGATAGGTAAACCTGTTTGCCTCCAAATAAGAGGCTTTTATTGAGTTTAGATTCTTAAACGCATGGATTTGGATGTTGAGAATCATTCCTCTTGTTTAGGAAACTTTGCATACATAGCCCACAATAGGTAGGGATGAAAATGGATCGGTTATGATTTGGGTCATGCTAATAATATATCCGATTCTAAATCAGATTTGATTCGGATTAAAAAATCAAAAATCATATCCGACTCAATGGTTTTTTCAAAAAATTCGATCTGATCCGATTTACTACATATTTTTAAAAAACCGATCCGATTTTAAACTGACTTGTACCCAACCCATACCCGACCTATATCCGATCTAAATTATAATCAAATGTATTTTTTAATTTAATAATATTTTTTCAAAAATAAAAATAAAATTTATAAATTATAATAAACTATAAAAATCTTTTTATTTTATTTAATAATATTATATTAAAATAAAATTTTATCCGATCGGATCGGATTAGATTATTTATAACATAAATCCGAATCCGAACCGACCCAACTATTTTAATATTATAACCCGATCCTAACCCGATTTTTAAAAGAAAAAATCTGATCCATTGGATCGGATTTTTCGGATATCCGTCGGATCTGATCAGACATTGTCATCCCTAACAATTTAACTGTCGGATTTGGACGGAGGCGCTGTAGGCATGGATTAAGATGTGCACTGTCTAGCTTGGAGTAGGAAGCAGGATAACATCATGCACTGCACCACACCGCACTGCACTGCACTTCACCCAGTTCAGATTAATTTTCGCTTGACCTTTGATTGTTCCCAACAAGCAAGTGTACCTTAGAGTTGCATAATAGCAAATCAATGCAGAAATCTATACACTAGAATTAGGGTTTGCTTAGATCCATCTTAAATGCTTTATATTATATAGCCACAAAAGACATGAAAGATCTCGAGTCTCCTCCTTGAATGGATTACTTCCACTCATAATTTTTGTGATTTCCCTAACCCTCTTCCAAATTTGATTAATGCACAAAGCCCAACCTGGGTTATGGCAGTTGCCAATTCCATCCTAACTAGTCAATTACCAGCATTGACTAACTTGATTTCCATTAATTCTCTCATTCATTTCTATTTTATTTATTTTATTAAAAGAATCTGGATGATTTCACGGGTTTGAGATTGTGACGCTTAGCAACATATGAGTACAGTAACTTCAGCATTTTTTATGTTTAGGGTTTGTATCCATTTTCTTTATATTTCATTATGTTCTATTTAGTATCATCATTTATATGCTGCAATCTTAATTAAACCTTCCTTTTTTCTCTGAGAGTTGCCACAATTATATGAGTTGTCCAAAAAAAAAAATCCTCTTAGTCTATGGACACAACAATATGAAAAGTTCCCGAAAATAGGGCCGACGTACAATTTAATAAAAGTAAACTAACGTCTAAATTTTAATTTTAATAAGTGAAGTCGATTATTTGAGAAATAAATATAAAAAAGATTAAAGAGAAAAAAAATTAAAATATAAAATATAAATTTATAAAAAAAAAATAATAAATTGTTGGTTTAATTGTACCGATTCTTTTACGTCATTCAATTCTATTCAAAACCATTTTCTCATCTAAACGCTTAACTATCATATCTTTATGGATAACTTGTATTCAAGTTTTCAACGGTCTATTTCTATGTTTTACTACATCTCCTATATCTAAGTTTTGGGTTTTCCTAATCGGTGCATTTTTAGGTTTTCTTTGCATATGTCGAAACCACCTCAGACGATATTAAACTAACTCCCAACTTATTATGAATCTGTTCATTTTTAATTCTATTTCTTTTAGTTTTATCACATATTCATCTAAATATTCTCATTTCTACTACAGTCATTTTCTGTTCTTGTTATCGTTTAATAACCTAACATTCAGTTCCATATAATAGTGTAGGTCTTACTGCAATCCTATAGAGCTTTCCCTTCAAATGTAGTGGTATCATGTGATCGCAAAAAATTTCGGATGCACTTCTCCTTTTCATCCAACCCGCTTAAATCCTATGATTTAGATCCCCATTTATATTGCTGTCATAGTATTCAAGCTTGCCCAAATTTACACTTTAATAAAAGTAAATAAAAGTATTTTTCTTGATGTGCACAAATTCATTTTATTTGTAACTTTTCTATTTTCAGTACTGAAAAATTAAAAATAAGCTTGCCAAAATGGGACCTGAGATTCCATTTTGAAGTGTGCATGCTTTAAAGTTCTTGTATTTATGGGGTGTTTCCAGAAAATGAAATGGAAACAGAAATCTGTTAGTTCTTATGGTGTAATGATGTTCTGGAAATAGTAATGGAACACCCAATGTTCAGTGGATTGCTTCATTTTCTGTAGAACTGTTCCAGGCATGCACAAGCAGCCTCCTAGTAGTTTCTTTGTTGACTAGATGAAAGCAACAAGGGGCACACAACGTAGAAGGCTTCTTGCAGTTCTCATTTCATTGGTCACCCACCTTGTATCTTGAAATCTCTTTCCGTGTATAGGTAGGAGATGAAATGTTTGAGGGAGTGCTTCATGTTGCACGTTAAAGGATTTTTCATCAGGGTACAAATGGTGCATGATTTATATGGTAAATCGAATAGAATGTCTGCTTGTTTGAGAGGCTGCAAAGCCTATATCGGTTAATAAATGCACATGCCCTACTTAAAATTGCAAATAGAAACCCAAGGTCTGAGGAGTTAAAGAACATCAATAGATTACCCATAGGTTGCTTATAAGAAGCATGCTATATCTTAGTCATTATATTTGTTTAGAATGGTTCAATCTCTTGAATCGATCTATATTAGTGGTCCCATTCCAAAGCGTGCTTCTAGCAATGCATATGATGCGGGAAGATATAAGTGGCGGCACCTCTTGAAAGCTTCAGTAAGTATATGAATCCACCATTTATTTTAGTTTTGGTGTTCTAATATGATCACATAGGCTAATCTCCCAAGATGATGGACCCTTATCTTTAATGCGTATGTGTTTATTTATTAATGGGATTACACCTAAAATATCAGAACAGAATACTTTTGTCTATATGTTAAGATGAAATTAAATTTCACTGGAGTATAAAAAGAATATATATATTTATCTCATTAGGGAATGGGGTCCTAGGTATCGAGTACAATTAGATAGGATATGTGAATTAATCTAATACCTTGTTCGTATAAAAGTCAAGGGAGTTAGACATAAATTAGTATCGGGCATGTTATGCTTGTTTTCAGTGACCACAACTTGTGTATTATGGTAATTTATTGTAGTTGTTTTGGAATAGGAGCATTTCCTGTGGTTTCCATTTTTTGAATGTTGTCTTTAATTGCCCATCTCTTAATTTTACGGCATTTTCCCTTATTTGTTATTAGGTTGGGTTTCCATGAACCTCCACTTTTTCTAGCTGCATCTATGTTAACATTGATCTCTCAATTGCTTAAATGTGAGAATCTCTAGGATCGATGGAGAAGCTGCTATCTGAATCAACCTTCAAAATGAACACCCCCCCCCCCCCCGGGGGGGGCACGCGCGTGGAAGAAAAAAGAAACTCTTGAAGAAATGCTCTCTAGGCACAGGTACCTTGATATACCTTTTTATTTCATTCAAATTTTGATATGCATTCACAATTTTATGAAATATTTTGGTTTTTGAGTTGTCAGGCGATTTTTCCTTGTTACTGTTTAGGGAAACTGTGATGGCTTGGTCCTTTTCCAATTGAAGTAAAATGAGGCTTTTGTTAAACTCTGTTTGTGGCATTTGATCGGATTGAATACGTATGCGACAGTTTCTAGCCTACAATTCCTTTTTGATGAAATTAATCATCCAAATAAAAATAAGATGGGAATTTAGCATTATCTCAGTCTGAGCATTCATTCAGTCATGAGGAATTTTATCTGATTTTTCAGTTGAGAAATGCCACTAATTAAAGCAGTTCTGATGGGGAGTGGGACCAGTACAGGTAACATTGCAAGAACATGGTAAAACGGTGTGAGATATCAAAGAGAGACTTGAACTAAAGCCTTCTTTCACTTCAATTGAAAAAGACCAAGCATGTGCATCTTGGGACTTTCGAGGACTGTTGAGTAGAGGATTTAAAAGGGTGCGAAGAGGTGTGAGCAAAGAGTCAAGCAAGAAGCAGCGAGGGAACAAAGGATACAAGAAGAACAGAGCAATATTGTGAGCAATAGGATGATTGAAAATGAAATTTTAGAAAACAAGCTTGAAGCCCTTGGTCTTACTGTTACTGCAATAAAGCCAGATGGGCACTGCCTCTACCAAGCTGTTGAGGATCAGCTGGCCCTCATCTCTGGAGGTTCATCTCCTTACAGTTACCAAGAGCTTCGATAGATGGTGGCTGATTATATGAGGAAACATGCATCTCATTTCCTGCCATTTTTCTTGTCAGAATCTGCAACAGAAGATTTTGGTAACTCACTTGCGGAGAAATTTAAAAACTACAGCAAAGAAGTGGAGTCAACGCAGCATGGGGTAGACAATTAGAGCTTGGCGCATTAACTCATTGCCTGAGAAAGCATATTATGATCTTTTCAGGATCATTCCCTGCTGTGGAGATGGGAAAGGGCGTACAAGTCTGATGGGGTTCTAGCCCAAGAAAATCCAGCATCATGCTGTCATATCATAAGCATGCATTTGGACTTGGCGACCATTACAATTCTGTGGTCCCCAGATTGACCAGGTAGGTTTTGATAGATCATTTGGGACGATGAAGTTTCTCAGATGCACCTTTAAACATATATTGTAATTTCGAAGGAGCATTCCCTGTAAACTGGCTTAATATCATGAACGATGGCACATTTTTTTCCTTCTCCTTCGACACTTGTGAGTCCAGCTCCCACAATAGAATTTTTACATGGAATTGCTGTAGAACTTTTAACTCATAAAACATCCTTTTTTTTTTTTTGGTTACAAAGGAGAGAGACACACCTAACCCCTAAGGGAAGTTATACCTCTTACATCTCTATTTAAAAAACAAAGCACTTCCTTTGGGGGTGAGAGCAACTTATGAACCCCCGGGAAACTTTATGACCCAACTTAACTAAAACATCCGCGCAAGAATTCCCTTCTCTAGGGACAAATTGGATACCTCGGATTACAACCTTCTCAATCAGTGTCTGATATTCATTCAACATATGAGAATTTGAATGGGGAATCAAGCTAGGGGCTTTCAAAGCCTTCACCACTAATAGTGAATCAATTTCCAGAATTCGACAGCAAATTGATGGTCCATCAGGATACTTAGGCCCTCATATATAGCATGTACCTTGGCAAGCTCATGGTCCACTGTCCCTAAGTTGGCCGTAAAACCAAGGACCCATAAACCATGTTTATCTCTAATAATGCCACTTGCACTTCCCAAACCCAAATGATGGAAAACTGAGCTATTCGTGTTAAGTTTGAAACATCCTGAGGGAGGAGGGCACCAACTGACCCACCTTCTTTTCTTGTGAGGAAAGTGTCTATTCTGTGCATTAGCTACAAAAGTATCTTTAGCATAATTTATCGCAATCTGCAGGGCTATCTCCGGCTGGAAGTCTCGCCCCTCAAAACCCACTTGACATCTAGATTTTCACAAAACCCATAGTATGGAAACAAATAAAAGGGGCCAATGAAGGTCCATATGAATAGCATAAGAGCTATAATTCCTCCTCAACAAGTCAAAAATATCCTCTGAAGAGAAAAACAAACGGTGAAGATATGATTCACCAAGAAGCAACTCTCATGAACCATGACTCCTATTACAGTCTCTCAGAGTATGCAATAACGTCTCTTCTTCTGAATGGCATAGAGGGCATTGAGCTTCCATGGAAATTCTTCTTCGGACCCGTTCTGATTCGTTAGAACTTTGTTTTGGGCAGCTAACCACAGAAAAAATTCTGAGTATTTTATTTTTCACACCTATTTCCAACCAAGAGAGTTCTGAATGTTCGACTCCACCATATTTTGTAACATCTTATAAGTCAAACTAACAAAGAAACAACCACTTGCCTTCTCTCCCCAATACATCTCATCATCCATTCGATGGTCTCTAGGAATAAACACCCCTCGAATTTCCTCAACTCAATCATGAGGCAAGATATCCAAGAGCCTATCGATATCCCTGAGCCCCTCTAGGGTAATAAAATGATTTACCCTCAACTGGGTCTCATCTTCCTGCAAAACCTCCTCTCTACTATACTCCAAAGGTTGCAACCCCACCCAAAGAATGGACCAAAAATTAATTTTTGACCCGTCTCCAAGTTGCCATCCAATCCCTTTCCTCATCATATCTGGAGCTTGCAAAATACCTTGCCACAATGGCGAGCATCCAGCGCAACGGTTATGTAAAAGTAATTGGTCCTCACGAATATACTTCCCAATTAAAACCTAACACCAAAGCATTGTCTTTTCTTTCATCAATCTCTACTCCAACTTCGCAAAGAAAGCCCTCTTAACATTTCTACTTTTATGGAGGCCTAGGCACCCTTGGTGTTGAGGAAGGCAAACCGTATCCCACCTCACATTGTGAATCTTTCTCAAGTCCTCTGAATCACCCCACAAGAATCTTCTATTGTATAGATCCAATTGATTACATGTATTTTCTGGAAGCCAGGCCCCTACATTACATAAGAGTGAATTGAAGAAGTTATAGCCTGGATTAGGATTCTTCTACCTAACATACCAAGAAGCTTCATCTTCTGCGTAGCCATTTGGTTAGCGACCCTTTCTATCAAAAACTGATAAGTATTAGCTCAAACTCGCCCATATAAAACGGACACTCCCAAATAACAACGCAAATTATCTATGAGTCGAAAATTACACTGGGTAGCTAAATGGTTCTTGAAGGAGGCAGGAGCCCTCGGCGACACAAACAATTTAGATTTAACTGAATTTACCTCTTGATCACTACATAAGGTAAATTCCTGTAAACAATCTAAAATTGCTTGCAAACATGTTGGTTTGGCTTCTGCAAATAACATGAGATCTGGGAGATCTTAGGCCCGAACGAGATATTTTAATAGGCACCCATCCCCCTCACCTCTCTCTCACATGAATCATGTATGATAGCTTTTTCATCATAAGAATGAACAGGTAGGGAGACAGAGGATCATAAGAATGAACAGGTAGGGAGACAGAGGATCGCCCTGCCGAAGATCTTTCCCCAAAGGGAAAAAGGGCATCATTTCTCCATTCCACAACAAAGCTGAACTAGCATTAGACACCGCAAACATGACAAGTTTATTCAAAGGCATAGAAACCCCAAAGTCCAGATACTAGCAGGTGATGAGGACCCGTTGCTTGCCACACTGAATTTTCTGAATCAGTCTTCCTAAATTGCATAGAGTTTTAAGGAATGGATCTGCCAGCCCTGCGGTGCTTCAGAATGCTATTTATTAGGTACTGCTGTGTAAGTACGAGGTACATGTGCAGTTCTAATGGTCTTTGTTCCCCGACAAAGAAGTGATGAAGCACTTCTAGTGTGTGATTTTCAACGTTATTAGCTGGTTCTCTATGTAGTGCTGTTTAAACTTGAAGGTATCTTACGTTGTTTACTTTCACGTATGAGCTGCACAGAGACTGACGAAAGTTTTATGGAATTTATGGACAAAAGCCTACAAGAGTTGGCTTTTACTTTTGCCGGGTGCAGGGTCATGAACTATGTCAGGACCCGGCTCAACAGAAGGTTACGATTCCTATTTCCGTCAATCCGTTTTCTGAACTTTGAGGCTGAGTTCAGCAACACATTTTCTGAACTTTGAGGCTGAGTTTGATGATTCACTCGCTCATTTCGCCAAGTAATCACTTAATTCTGAATATAAGCACATATGCAGCAATTTCATGCCAATTTTAATTTCTGATATTTTTCTTTTTTAGCAATCAAGACATTTGCCCGATCTTACCTAGCATTTCTGAATGAAATATCTGCTGTCCTGTTTTAATTTATTATTTATTATTTTTTTAATGTTTTCTTCAAGTGGAGTTCGGATTCTATAGCCATAGGGCTTGACCAAGTGATATATAACTCCTAATAATCATTGCATGCCTTTGTTCACTTTTTTAGCATCTTTGGTAGAAATCTACATCATCAATCTAGATGAATCTTAGATGTGTCAGAACCTTTTACAGATTGAAAATTTTTTTCTAATGCAAATATAGACACACAACCGGAAGGCTTCACCTAGACGTGGATAACTCGCGTAAGCTAGTATATATTTCATATTTTTGCCCATACGAAACTCGTTGATGCTCAGATTGAACATAGTGACAAGACGAAGTGGGATAGAACCAACTGATGTTTACAGAAGAAAAAATGCAAGAAGATGCCAACAATCCACTTGAAGAATCAAATGATTTGAACTTCACCTTGCCTTGGCACATCAGTATAGATCTTAGCGATTGATTCTGGAGAATAACTTGGATCTTAATATGAGAAAAGTCTCAGAGCAATAGCTTAAGATTGGTCACATGTCATTTGAAGTGTAGTGTAATTCCTCACTCAGAAAAGCAGGCTAAAGTGGGAAGAAGCTTCGTTGTTTGGCATCTCATAAAGCAGTATAAGTAAAAGCATGTACGAGAGAGAGTGATAAAGAATCAAGGAACTTTAACAGGACTAAAATTATACTTTACTGTGATGCCAGGATCCGACTCTGCATTTTTCATTGTACTGCACTTGTTAGATGTTTGCACTGTTTCGTTTTTCCACGTTATCCATTCTAATTAAGCCTTTTCCCTCCCAAGATATCTGTGTACAAATTCTGTTCTTATTGAGATTATTCCTCTCCTTTTGTTTTTTTCAACATTTTTTCCAGGGACAGGAGAAGATTATGGCCATGAGACTACTCGTATAGCCTTATCCTGGAGATCAGCCAGAAGTGAATGAGGTGATATTTGAAATAACTTTCATCGATGCCACTACTTAAGACAGCATCAAAGATATAAGCATTGTAAAGAAATTACAACAATGAATAGAAGCAGACTTATGACAAAAATGATGATTAACCATGCAGTTTGGGCATGACATCGTGTATGGATAAGTACTACCGACTAACAGACAAACATCTATGTTAAGTGACCAAAAAAATGTGGTCCTTAACTTTAGCTCAAGCTAGTTTTTGTGCTTGCTTTATATGCACTAGATTAAAGGTGTTTTAAGGATAGCAGATATGTGGTGATATCTGCTGTTTGAAAATTACTTGGTACACTTTTAGAATATCAGCATAATTTTGACTTATCACTAGACCCAAAAGAAAAAGCAGATGCAATTGTGAGCATCATCCGAATTGGGGATGGAAGTGTGACAACGAAATGCCAGAATTGATTGATCTTTAGTTCAATGAGATCAATACAGAATATTAGTATGTATATTAAACTATTACTTTTCTCTAGAAAACAAATGTATTTAGATATTCATACGCTAAATTATATTAAAAAAACTCTAGTAGAAGAGTGATGAAAATGGGCCGACATCATCAATTATGATGTGAAGAACTGTGGTAATGTGAGTCGCTCTGTTTGCCTGGTGGAATTACAAAAAGGTTGATCAAACTTTGGTCCAATAAGAGAAATCACCAAAATTTGTGAAAATTTTTCAATCATAAAGGCCTTCCCCCCACCCAAAAAGAAAAAAAAAAAAATCCCCACACATGCTGCCGCAAACTCAAGTAGATCAGCAATGTTGGTTGTTACTTGTTCATCGGCTTGCCAGTGGTGATGTTTAAGCTAAAGGAAGCAATTGTCTTTGGTTTATCTTCTAGTTCAAGATTATAGGGAAGAAGATTTGTGCTTTACTTGAATGCAAAGAAAGCGCTCCCTATACTGATTTTTCTGTGACAAAACTTCTTGATACCTTTCTTTGTTGTTAAGCAGATCGCAGAGGCATTACAGGCTAATCTAATTTTTAAAGACCACGGTCTTTGCTGAAGTTGTGAACTCATTTACTTATTCTGATGGCTTGACTATGGTGATCAGGTACTCTTTGACAAACCAACCAACTTTGTTCCTTAAGCAAATACTTCCTTTCAGGAGAATAACACATGATAATAGAATACTCTAATCTGAACTTTTTCACTCCCAATTTTATATGCAGAATATTGTAACAGCATTACTTTTCTGCTGGGTTTTCTGGCGGATGATCTAGTGGGTCCTACTGGTACTATATTCTCATTGTACGGTCATTACGCGGACTTCATTTCTGCAAATTCAGAAGCCATTAAAAAGTAGATTGCCCCATGACAAGCATATCTTGACCCTAAATCTCCTTTTCTGGCCCCTTCTTTCTCCTTTGGGTTTTCTTCTATGGAATGCAGTGTATTCTCTTATGGGAAATAAGAAGTCTAGCCAATTGGATAAATCCAAATTGTTTTTCCACCTCAGCAGATGCTCAATTTAGATAATGCACAAGGTCCTATTCCAAGAACAAAACATTTCCAAGATTGCACAATTTTAAGATGGCCTATGTCCCTTACTGAAATACCACAACCCATAGGTTATGACTACTTTTTCACAAATTCAAATGATCATAGTTTAGGAATATCACACGGACTTGGGAGTAATTACATAGTCATTTAGTTATTTTTGGAATACTATTACTTTATATATCCAATTCTTAATATGATTTTTGCTTGTTAATGTTCCCTTTGTTATTAGACAAAAAAGGGTCACTATCCACTAATGGGATTGAGGGTGGTTTAAGAATCTAAGTTCTTCCCATGTGAAAATGCTTCTCATCCTTTTTCTTTACAGTTTTTGTGCGTGTAAAAGGCAATGTAATGAGCCACGTTACAAGTATAAGTAGATGCCTGTTTAGCTCAGATTATTCATCGCAAAGACTCAGTCTTCACTAGCTCCAAAATTTTTTTGTCCCTCACATTGTAGCTCTTCCTCACATATTTACACTCAGCCATACGTTCTACTTTATACCATTTTTGAATAAAAATATTTTAATACAACTGCAAGAGATATGGCTAACTCTTCTGGTAATGATGCAGCCATGAATAGAGTCATGCAGTTGGCCTCTCAAAATCCACTTGTGATTTTCAGCAGAAGCTCTTGCTGTATCTGTCACAGTGTCAAGTCACTCTTCTGTGGCTTTGGGGCAAGCCCCGTGGTCTATGAGCTTGATCAAATGCCAAATGGACGTGAGCTCGAGAAGGCATTACTGAGGCTGGGGCGTAACCCAAGTGTACCAGCTGTCTTCATTGGTCAAAGGCTGGTTGGTGGTGCTAATGAGATCAATAGCCACCTTCTTAGGGGCTCTCTTGTGCCAATGCTCATGGAAGCTGGAGCCATCTTTATCTGGAATAGAGCCTAATGCTTCATGGACTGAACAAAACCATGGTCTCAACACCATAATACTAATATAATAAGCGCTTATGCCCTATGTGCCAGTCCTATAGTTAACAGGGAACTTAGTTTGAAGAGTTTGCTATTTTTGTGGTTCTTTGATTGGTCAGCTTTTGCACTGCACCTGTAATTGTCCTTCTGTTTTGCTAAGTGAATGCACTTTAACTTAAATGCACTTTATTGACATTTTATGCAAAAGAGATCCTACTATGAGCATTGCTCTCGTCGAGCTTTTTCAAGGCACTAGAAAAGAAATTGCCAGACTAGGGATCACACCATACAGTCTAATGGCACAGTACTTTGGTTTAACATTTTAAAGAAAATAAAGCTGTGGATTTTCAGTCTTGCAGCATCCTAGATTATCTTCAACGTTGAGAAAACACACTTCATCCTATAATATGCATTCAGGAAAGCTCATATTAAGGCATAAAACCCTTAACATAGAAAAGTGGAGTAGACCGTGATCACGGAAGATTTCCGCAGCAAAGATGCTTGTAATCCATTAAACAATTATAGCTTCTGCGATCGATCGTGACTTGAATATTTGGCCAATGCCCAGTAGGAGATTTCAGAAAAATCAAATGATCTTTAAAAAGGAATAAAGTTGTCCGGTGGTTTGTCATATGAAGCATCATTTATCTAGTTCTGTACATAAGCGGGCTAATGTTGATTGAAATTTCTCTTTGGCATCTACTAGAGAGAGAGAGAGAGAGAGAAGGAGAGAGAGAGACTCAATCCAGTTCCTTTTTTGCGATTGGAAACATGTAAAATTTAACAAAGTTCACAGTTTCTCTCTCTCCCTCCCTCATAAACTACATTTTCCATTTTTCTAAACCAAGTCATATCTCCTTCTGAGCAAACTTGTACAGAAGAAAAGTCAGTAAAGTGAAACACTAAAAGGGATAAAAAGAAGAAATAACGGTGATGGGGAAGATGAAAATATGATGACCCTAACACATACTATGAAATTGATGTATGCACATGATGCAGCAAAAAAAAAAAAGGATAATTAAGTATGGATAAGCCCTAATCACAACACAAAGTGAATATGTCACAGTCAAGGGACACCAAAATGTGGTCTTAATCTGTTATTTGAGCTGCTAATGCAACCTGACAGTGACACCAAAAGTTTTTTCATTTTATTTTTCTGGGTAATACCTCAACATTAAGCCAAATGTCTTTCACATAAAATTTCCAGTTTTTATATATCACATGATCAAAAAGGTACTCACATTATTTGGAGTGGCGATGACAAAGGTAATTAAAAAATAGAAAAAAAAAGAACGGTGAGACTTAATCTCGATTGGTCTAATACTCTGACATATGTTTTTCATGATTTTCCTGTTACAAAATGAAGTCATATGCTTACACAAAATGCTTTTAGGCAGCAATATGATTGAAGCAGCTGAGATCACAATGGTGATGTTAAGCACCATACCAAAGTCACTGTAATTGATTCTGGAAGTAAATAAAACACCCACTAAGGAAAGTCAGCAGACCCTTTTTCCTGTGCATTCTTCTTTGTAGGTTTATGCCATCATTCCCACAAACTTATTCTTAAACATTTAATAAAAATGAAATGAGAATGACAGACATATGATTTATAGGCTTATGGACAAGACAGGTAATGATGCTCAAACTAAAATATGAATTGCCCGTGGACAAAAGATGGTTGATTTTTACTTTTTACACTTTAAACGGATGGAAGCAAAGAGAGTGCTGTATGCTTTACTTGCTTCCCGGTCATTTTACCCTCCATTTTTTTCCCTTGTCGAGTCAATCATGATGCTATTGAGCCTAGTTTGAATGCATGTTCAGCTCTTCAAGACCACTAATGGTTGCCAAAATTTGTTCAAGGGCATGTAGTTGTCGTAGGCCTTCTGACCCGAATTGCAGGGAATAATTAGGAGTCTTTTTAGCATAGTAACCAGACAAGGTGGACTAAATATTCACCATTAAAAGAAGAATAACACATGATTATATTAGCTAGCTTATGGAGGAGTCCCACATTAAATTATAAACTAATCGTGTGCTTTATTGATTTCTTTTTCATTGTGTGTGGAAGATATGCAAAGTGTCTAATGAAGGTATCTTCTTTGTATGACTAGTTTGTTGATTTCCCTTTCTAGGTTTGCAAAGTCATCAAAGGGTACCCTTTTTTCTTTCTTCTCGATTTTTCAAAGTAATTTTTCTATCCCATGGGCTTTCCGTTTGCTTGAATTATGGGAACCTTGGTTTGTGAAAATATAGGCTAGAAAAATTGATCAACAAAATTTCTTTTTTAGGTCAGCAGAGGCTTCAAAGTCAGAGCACACAGAGTTCTACATGTTATGCAGAATCTCTAAAAGATGATTCAAATAATATTTAGAAGCCTGATGAATTTGAACAAAATTTGCAAAATCATTTGCTTGGATTATTATTATTATTATTGTTATTTTTTGGGTGCTTGAATGATGGGTATCCGATAACCAATTTATTGGTACAGACTAATATGCTTTTTTTTTTTTTTTTTTAACAATTCCCAGGACTCGACACTAGACCAACAAAGCGGTGGTATCATTTGCTTGGATTAGGTTCTTGTGATTTGATTATGAATATCAGAAATTTTCTAATCTTTGCATCCATATCATCTTATTCTTTTATCTCATGAGGGAAATGTGCAACTTGTTGGAGGACCCAATTAGTCATTATCAAGTAAATGCAAGCGATAATTTGGGAATCTAGCAAAGGATCTATGGGGACATAGTTTTACCTTTTTTTTTTTTTTTTTAATTAGCTTATGTGTGCAGGAAACAGTGAACTATCTTGTATATATATACATGTTCACGGCTTCTTAGTTTTCCAAAGCCAAGTCTTACCTTACTGACTTCAGAATAAGTAACTCTCTTCCTCTTGCTCTTGTTCCTGTATGGTCAGAGATACTTGACATTTTTCCATAATTTTAGTTGTTGAAACAAATGGCTGCTAATTCTACTGATGCAGCTGTGAACAAGGTCATGAAGTTGGCTTCAGAAAGTCCACTGCTGATCTTCAGCAAGAGCTCCTGTTGCATGTGTTACAGCGTGAAAGCCATCTTCAATAACTTTGGAGCGAATGCTAGAGTTGTTGAGCTTGATCAGCTTCCAAATGGGCGTGAAATGGAGCGGGCACTAACGAGGCTCGGTCGTAGTCCAACTGTTCCAACCGTCTTCATTGGCCACGAACTGGTTGGTGGAGCGAATGAGATCACAAGCCTCCTTGTTAGAGGCACTTTGGGTCCAATGCTTAGAGATGCTGGAGTTATATGGCTTTGATCAAAAGCATCAAGAGTCCATGCCCTTAAGAGTCCAGAATAACCTTAGTTTTTCCTTACTTTCCCAGATGCTATAAGAAGTGCTAGATTATGCCAAGGGAAATACAAGTAACCTAGAGAGAACCTGCAGATTTTGTTCCAGAGAGTTTTAAAAGAAAAAAGGGTTAGCTTTTTAACCTGCATAGTGTATTTATCTTGCTGTTTTGCCAACATGAGTGTCTGCCTTTGTACCTGTCTCCTCCTTTCTTGCCTATATAACAAAACTATTTGACTTACAATATGACTGTATTGAATTACAAACAGTTGCAGAAACCTCAAATAGTTTTCACTTGAATATGGTGGAACAGAGTTCGATCTCGAATATTTTGAATGCTTTCATTAAACAGAACATCCATTTTGCTGGAAACACCAAGTTATAGTTAACAGTCCTGGTTCTGATTTAGTGAATTTGGACACGCTGTTTGAAGCCAGAAGATTTGTGGAAAAATGAAAAAGAAGAAATTGACCCTTTTTTTATCCACTAATCTCAATTTTCTACCATATGGAGAAGATGCCCCCATTCCACTTAGACATCAAAAAGGATACCAGGCATTGCAGAATGACCTCACAGACGCTCGTGGAGACTACAAAAAAGAAACAGTGAACCACGTGATCGGTAAAAGAAGAAAGCAACAGCACCTGTATTGTACGAAGATGCCCACATGCACTTTGTAGAATCCCATGATTTGAAAATCATATTGTAGATCATGGAAGGCTGTCTGAAAGGTTCATTTTTAAGATTAGCCACATTGCAAATTACAAATGGCAGGGCAATGCAGCCCAACCATTATGACAGCTTCCTCGGTCGGGCATCTTTAAAGCAATAAAGCTGACAAATACAGTAAATAGCGAGAGGGATGCATGATAAACCAAAGGATACATCAATAATCCATGACTGCTTCTCAAGCGAGGAGCCAAGTTCCAACGTTGCTACTTGGGCCCGTAAAATTTCATTCCTTGATCACAAGATAACTTAAATACTCGAAATTCATTTCCTGCCAAGGGCAGGACTCTACACGGTTAGATGATAATGTAAGCAAACTATACATTCTGCCAAAAGGGCGATAATGACTTTTCATGTCTCAAACCAAGACTGAAGTTGGTCTCATTATGCAGAGTCTACACAAAAAATTTTAAAAAAAATTGATTAATAGACGTCTAACATACATCATGAAAGAAAGGAGCATTGGCACTGTAATATTCGTAGCGGGCCAGCTCACACTTTTTTTGGAATTGTATCTCACTCCTTTAGCATTTCTATGCTCCAAAAGAAACAACAGAGGTACAAAATCACTTGTGGATATAATCTTTCAAAACACAGTCTCTGTGATCTAGGCGAGCATTTCTTCGCCAATTCTCCACAGCCTTCTTAACTGTCATTTGTGCTTCATGAATCTCCTCAGCAGAGAATTTGTGTTCTATGATCCCCAAAGGCCCAGGTTGCAGTACATTGATAACAGTTTCCATCTCTTGCTCCAGCTGCCTGTTGAAACAAATTGGAGCAGAGTAAATTCAAGTGCAAATGCACGTTATGATGAAAATTGATGGATCTGAGAGACTAAGGCCTCGTGAAAGCAATATCCAAGTTAGAACTGTTCTCTTCTTGCTAAGGGAAGAAGATAATAAAAATGAAGCAACCTTAGCACTGCAACTTAAGGACGACAAATAGACAACAATTAAGCTGATCTGTTTCTAATCCGGCTGGAATTTGTTAAGCATCATGTTACAAGAAAAAGCAGCATATACTACTATTTTTGGCGTGGGGGTAAGAAAGAGAGATCTTTTCAGTTACACCATCTGCATAATTTCCTTGCATCATTTCATAGTTTAACCATACTAAGCAACTAAATTTCCCGTGCACAAGCATTTCATTGGCAAATGTCCTTGTTCAACGACAAGGGTGGTGGTTTAGAATGGATTACATTCAAGAAGTTGAAAGCAACTTTTCACTCCAAGGTATCATCCCAGTGCATAAGATAAGCATCCAAGCTAAATAGATTCTGGATATCAAATCCTTTAGGACCTACAGAATAGCAGCTAAGTGCATTGTTCCAACATGGACACTTTGGGGTTCTTCCTGAGAAGGGAATTTCCTGAAGTGGGTTTGAAGGAAGCAGAGCAGCCCCATTGAGCCAAAGAAGCAGGTGCAGATTAGGAGACACCAATGGCTCAATGGCAAGGCTCATATATCCCTCAAAGACAACTCTAGACACACCCCAGCTCAAATCCTTGGATAAAGCAAAGAGAGCAGCTTTAGCTTGAGCCTCCGGTGGACCTTCCTATTCTAACCACACAAGCACCCAAAAATTACCCCATCCCCTTCCTTCAACACGAGATCCTAGTTGAGAGTCTGTTGTACATATGATTTGCTATCTAAGACAGAAGGCACGACCTTTCTTCTCATATGAAAGGAAGAAAGCCACCTATTTGTAAAAGGGGGTGCTTCCCAACTTGAGGGGTTTTTTTTTTTTTTTTTTTTAATGCCAAATTATTTTTCTACTATTAAAACTCTAAACCCACACTATGCCAAATGCCCCCCCCCCAAAAAAAAAAAAACAAAATTAATGGCAGTTGATCAGCTATGACTATTAAGTATTAAAGACTTCTGGATTGCGATCCCAAACAAACCCATCAATCTTAGAATGACAATTAAAATGAAAAAGGCGGGGGCAATCGCAATCGATTGAAAAAAATATATATATAAATACACTATCCAGATTCAGGCATAACCCTCATAGTCAAAAATCAAGATTGTAAACACCAAAGTGGGGGATAAAGAAAGAAATTGAACCCCAGAAGACGGCGGTGCTCTCGTCACTACGCGAATGGCCTTGTTTTGTTGTTCCTCCATTTATGAAAATGGGGAAAAGAGAAAAACATTTGTCAGGTCAGAACAGCAGAACCCTAAATTCGATTAAAAAAGAAGAGTATGGAATTTTTACCTGAAAAGCCTTGTGAAAGGCAACGAATCCATCATTCTTGAAATCGATATTCGCATTTCCTTCTTCGCCACTCCTCTGCACCCCTTACAAAATTAATTACTTGCTCCTATCAGGATGAACAACCCCATCATCCAGCTTTTATTAATTTAATTTTTTTAAAAAGAAAATTAAAACGTGAAAAATTTAAATAAATAAATATCAATTTTCTATTACCTTTACCTCAAAAAACTATATTTATCCTTAAGGAACCATATAAATGAAAGATATAAAAAAGGATAACAAAATAATAATCTTTTACAATTAATAAAGGTAGTTTAAAATTAAAAGAACAAATTAAATAAAAAAACAAAAAAATAAAACCTGCAAATTACTTTCATGGCAAGTAATATTATAATCTAAATAAAACGAATTTTTACACATATTTATGAAATATGAGATCACTAAAATTTAAAATAAATATTTATTTAAATTAATGTTAAATCAAAATATAACACTTCTATATCAATAAAGTCCTTACTATTTTTATAAAATTTATAAAAGTAATTCTAAAAAAGGATAGTGTGTCATTAATAATTTATCTTATCCTTAAAATCGCAACTACTAAGAAATTGCTACTTTTTTTAAATAAATAAATATATATATAATAATAATAATAGTACTATTATGCGAAGTCTTCACAAGTTTAGGCAGGAGGAGGTGGTTGCAATGCATATTTGTTACAAGGATGAAAGAAGCTAGATGTCCTGAAATGTGATTTTGGGCGGGCCAGTTTGAAGGATGGAAGGACCCTTTTCGCATTCAAGAATGCTTGGAGGAATGCAAGGTTGAACAAAGATCATTATGCATTCTTTGAGGACATTCCTGAATGAGAAGAGGGTTCTTCATTATCACCACTGTCGCTCTGGCCCTTGAACAAAGATCACAGACAATTGCATGAGGAGTCAGCTCCGACCCATTGCTGCTGTACCAAGTGACCTTCTCACTTGTCCTCTTAAACTTGGCTCTCTCTGCACTGCATGCTTACTTGTACCAGCGGTTACATTACACTGGATAGTAACGGTGAGACGTTAAATCTTTTTGAATAAAATCTAAAGTTTAAAATTTAAAAATAAAAAGATAAATATTGAAAAAATTAATTCTTTAATAAGATTTATAATACCCATTGAATTCACCAAATTAATTCTTGATAATAAGTATTCACTTACATAAATAAATAAATAAATAAAACAATTTACAAAGCAAAGACAACAGAGTTTGATTTTGATCTTTGCAGAAAAATTGAAGCAACAATCTGAAGTCCAAGTTCTGACATATTTGATTGTAACCCTAGAATTTTTTGTGATAATAACCAGACTTGATGCGACAATGCAATTACAGAAAAAAGTATAATGAGAACATACCGCCCATATAAAACAGCTGCAAAACGTACAAAGTTTCGAGCAAATTCAATGAAATCTAAGTCGCATGATTTAGCAACAAAGTAGTGTGAGACAAATAACGATCACACGTGACCCAAAAGCCTAAAATTAAAAGAGTTAATTTTTAAAAGATGCCATAGAAGATGTTTATGAATCAATCTATTGAAGGATTACAATTACTCGAACCACTTGAACAATATTCTCTGAGTTATAGATAATCATCTCGATCGGGTAAACGAATGGCCACATACCAATCAGATGAGTCTCGATTGACCTTTTATCGGTCGAGCAACCAAATAATAAGCAACATCTCTATCGATTAAAAAAAGAATGTCAGAACTTTCTTAATTTCAGTTTTTTATTTCATAACAGCAATTCTAAGATTTTTCAGATAAGAAAAGCTTCCCTCCTGAAGAGAAAGTTTTCCCGATATATGGAGATCGTGATTAATTCGTAATATGAACTTCCGAAATTCCCGAATCAGTTCAATAAGAAAGGTAGGGTGGAAGTCTCTCAGCGGCGCATAACTTTCACAGGTATAAAAGATCTCAAAAACCCTTGACGTGAGGTACGCACTCTAAACCTAACACTCTGGGCATATAGAATACAGGGAATAGCCTTCCCTCAACTCTCAGTCTGTTTCTTTTTCAAACGAAAACCGCTCTCTACTGACTTGAGCGTCGGAGTCTCCCCACCGGAGCACCCTCTGGCGATTTTTACAGGTGTATCCACCCATCGACGGCTACTGTTCGAATCAAGAAGGAGCTGATATTTGTGGAGTCATAACCCACCTTCATCAAATTGGTGTCGTCTGTGGGAAACAGACTAGAGAAGTTCCGATAACCATGCCTCTAAGGACTATAGCGTCTTCTAGAGCCACCCCTGCTGTAGGAGGGCAAATCCCTATGCCCGCCGAACCTGCCGTTCCCCTAGTGACGAACCCTCTAATTCACAATCTTGTGTCTTCTCTCCGATCATTGCATCTGGAGTTAATTCCACGACATACAAATCGAGAACAACAAGTCATGACCCCAGAACCAGAGCAGGCGGACCAGCTTCAAATGGAAAGATTGGTGTCTGGAATCCAAAGAATGAGTAAACAGTTGGAAGGGCTCAGTCGAGCCATTGAGCCGGATAACTACTCATCTGCTACAGAATCCGAATACAAACAACCCTTGGACGAGAATTCTCTGAACCGTCAGCGGCCTCCCAGTACGACCTCCAAGGCCTAAAAAGGCAGATTGAACAGCTCGTGGCTGTTGAGCTAAAACGAGCAGGAGTAAATGATAGGGAAGATCCCCAATGCTCCCTAGGTGAATCGTCATTCGATGCAAAGATCTTGTCAGAACCAACGCCAAGAGATATCCTTCTGCCTCCCATGGAGCGGTATGACGGGACAAACGACTCCTGCGACCATTCTGCCCATTTTATAACAGTAATGGTCTCTAAAGATCTCTTGGATGCTGTGATGTGCAAACACTTCCCTACCACTCTTAAGGGTAATGCTCTAGCCGGATTCAATTCTTTTCCACAACTCTAATAACAATTTGAGGCCCACTTTGTAATCAGTCGAGGGGTTAAACGGAAATCTACATCCCTCTTATCATTACATCAATAGAAAGATGAACCTTTCAGAAACTTCATGGAGAGATTCAAGACAGAAATGCTAAAAGTCCCCGATTTGGACCATAACATCGCTTTGGTCGTGCTTTTAACAGGCCTACGCTCCTCTGATATGAAGGTCTCCATCACAAAGAAGCCTCTAACGTCCATCCAAGAATTCTACTCCCGAGCAGAGAAATATATTGTTGTGGAAGAAGCAGAGGCCTTCGATCGATAAAAAGGCCACCATGGCAGAAAAGAGCGCAACCGGTCGCCACACCGACGTTTTTCGAAAAGAGGCAAACCAGGAACTCCACCTTCGCAAAGGTTCAACATCTACACCCCACTGAGCGAAACCCCAAGTCGGGTTTTGTATCAAATAAAGAACAAGTCATATGTCAGATGGCCCCCTCGTCCGGCGGAAGAAGATCCTAAAAAGGACAAACCTAAATATTGTCATTTCCATAGGGACTATGGCCACCTGACTAATGAGTATAAAAGGTTCAAGGATGAACTGGAATTCTTGGTCTGCAGTGAAAATAGAAATTCATCAGTTTAGAAGGAAGAAACCTGCCTTCCCCAAGCAGGCGTGACGCACCAAGGGAGAATGAGTCACTTCACAGGCCAGATCCCAGACCACCAAGCGAGGAACCCAGAGGGGTGATCCTCCAAATCCACCATGGAGATGGCTGGCACGAGCCTTATATTTCCATTAGCGTCTGTCCAGCGTATGACCCGGACTTCCCGATACTCTTCCTTTAATAAAAATTTCGATATTTGTTACTACTCATTGAATGCGCGTGGTCTCGGACTTCAAATTACCTTTAAAGAAAATACCTAATCGACCGAAGGGCCTCAGCTGCCCAGATCTTTCGAACTAATGTGTCGCTAATATGAAATGGAACTCCCCGAACGGGTGGATACGACTCTAATTTCTAAAGTCTATAATCGACCGAAAGGGCTCAGCCGCCCAGATCTTCCGAACGAGTGTGCCGCTAATATGAGATAGAACTCTTCAAATGGGCGGACACGACCCTAATTTCAAAAGTTTTTAATCGACCAAAGGGTCTCAGCTGCCCAGATCTTCCGAACGAATGTATCGCTAATATGGGATAAAACTCCTGGACGGGCGGACACGGCCCTAATTTTTAAAATCTCTAATCGATCGAAAGGCCTCAACCGCCCAGATCTTCCTAACAAATGTGTCACTAATATGGGATGGAACTCCCTGAACGGGCGGACACGACTCTAATTTCTAAAGTCTCTAATCGATCGATAGGTCTCAGCCGCCCAGATCTTCCGAAAAACGAATGTGTCGCTAATATGGGATGGAACTCTCCGAACGGGCAGACACGGCTCTAATTTCTAAAGTCTCTAATCGACCGAAGGGTCTCAGCCGCCCAGATCTTCTAAACGAATGTGTCGCTAATATGGGATTGAACTCCCCGAACGGGTGGACACGACCCTAATTTCTAAAATCTCTAATCGATCGAAGGGTCTCAATCACCCAGATCTTCCGAACGAATGAATGTGTCGCTAATATGGGTTGGAACTCTCCGAACGAACGGATACGACCCTAATTTCTAAAGTCTCTACTCGACCGAAGGGTCTCAGCCGCCTAGATCTTCTGAATGTATGAGTCGCTACTATGGGATGTGACTCCCCGAACGAGCGGACACGACCCTAATTTCTAAAGTCTCTAATCGGTCAGAAGGCCTCAGTCGCCCAAGCCTTTCAAGAAAATATCTTCGAATCGATCTCTTAAGAACATGTCGAAACAACTTTAATTCCAAAAGTTTTCAATGACACACTAGCGCATCGTCAGAGGAGATTCCCCGACCTCGCTTAACTAACAAAATATCAGAAATTCTTTGATAATCATTACATTTCAATAAGTTAGGGGGTAAAAAATTCACATTCCACCAAATTACAAAAAAACGGAAGGTACACAAAAAACAACAGGAGCAGAATTCGAACTCGCTGATCCTTCAAGCGGTGGTAGAGTTTCGTACAGACCAATTTCTTGAAGGATCTCTTCTGAGCATTTCAGGCACTCATGCAACCTACGCTGAGAAAGTTGAAGGGCGACAGCATCTTTGGCAGTAGAAACCTTGAGGTCAGCTATCTCCTGTTCAGCCCTTCAAAGGGATTCTTCTCATAAACGGGCTAACGTTTCAGCGGCTGTTAACCGCGCTTTTTGAGTACTTGCCTCTGTTTCCAATTCCTTACAACGAGTTTGAACCAAAACAAGGTCTTCCTGAAGGCGCTTGATCTGCCTATCTTTGATCTCTCCAATGGTCTTTTTTTGGTTTTCCAAAGCATCCTTCAGTGCCAATACTTGGTCGCTCATACGGGAAAATTGCTCATCCCGTTTAGCCCTCAATTTTCTTTGAAACACGGCCAGGGCAGAAGTCTAGAAAAAAGACACAATGGTCAAAGTCATGAGACAGTAAAGATTAAACTTCAACTCGCACAAAGAAAATACTTACTATAAGGCAAAGAGATTAGATAGCCGTGTCGGTACACTCGAGAGATATCTTTCGAAGGGTGGACCTCGAAGGAAGTTGGAAACGCTCAGCCCACTGTAACCCCTCCTGTGGATTAACAAGATTGAAATTATGGCCTCCCATAAAGACCACCACTGATCCTTCTTCGAAACTCCGTCATTCTCCAATCAAAATAGGTGGAGGAATGCAATAGTCATCTGGTACATCGACCAAAAGACACTGAGACCCCCGATGAGATTGTCCTGAAGTTTCATCCAAAATAGAAGCGGAAGGTTGTATTACCGGGGACTTTTTCGACCCTTGCTCTTGAACCGGAATGTTCTCAGTCATTTCGAAGAGTCCCTCATCGGAACCTCCTCCTTCTCCAACCCCGGTCGATGCACCAAAGGCTTCGCCTACTGGATGACCCCCTCCAGTTTTAGAATGTTCTTGGGACAGCACATGCTCTCCAAATTCGGCTTGTTTTTCTTCCCTAACAGGTGGACTAGGTGCCCTAGTCCTAGACTTTTTCCACCGGGACTCAGGAGAAACATCAACCACCTTCCTCTTTGCATGAGACCGCATTCCCCGCTCAGTAAAAATTTTATCAAGAAGACGGACATCAATGTCCAGCACAGTGTCGACCAAGTCTTTTCCCTATTGCTCCAACAAGAGGGGATTGGTAATTTGGCTTGATTCATCCATGAGAAGACCGAATAGAATCAACATGTCATCTCTCACCAAACTGTCCGCCCACAAACTCCTACAACTAGCCTCGCAATAACGGGCCACCGCGCACAGAAAACGGAAGTGGCGAAGAAGAGATGGAATTTTCTCGTTCAAAAAGGGCACCTGGTTAGCATCCAGAAATGTATGAAGGAGATCTCTGTTCAAAAATCTGATGAAGAAGAACTTATGAATCCAGTGTTTATCTTGAGATTCACTATAGAAAAATTTTCAGTGAGACTCTCGGTGAGTCTGGAATTTATACCAACCGTGAGTGGATCCTTTGGAGATACATCGCCCCAAGAAAAACAGACTCCCTAGAATCTCCAAGTCGAAACGAATATGGAAAAACCCTAACAAGGAAATTAGGGCAATCACAAATCGCCAAACATTTGGGATGAGCAGTGAAGGGTGAATGTTCCAATACCTCAAGACCTCCATCAGTGGGCCCGTACATGAAATTTTCAAACCATATATCACGCACTGTTTATACATTGGGACACAATCCTCGGGGGCAAGACTCGCTCTATCCCCTTCGCCAGGCAATACAAATTCGAAGTCACTTCCGAGCGACATTTCCTTCTGGACTTCTATCAGATCCTCTTCAGTTATAATGCTCTGAATGTTATCTATGCTATATAAAGAGGAGACATTTGTCGACATTCTTTGCTAAAAGAAAAAGCTTTTCAGAGAAAAAAAGAAAAGAGGTATCTTCTAAGAAACGAAAACTCTTACAAAGCGTATAGAAAACAGTTCGTGGAAATCGAAGCGGCGAATGTCAAAGTAAAAAGGGACATTCCTTTTTTGAGGATTGTCACTCATAGCGTTTCTTCTTCCGAGAAGACAATGAGTCGGGGGCAAACGATAGGACGTGACCCAAAAACCCAAAACCAAAAGAGTCAATTCTCAAAAGACCCCGCGAAGGGCACTCACGGATCAATCTACTGAAGGGTTTCAGTTGCCCGGACCATTCAAACAATGCTCTCCAAGCGATAGATAGTCACCCCGATCGGGCAAATGAATGGTCGTATACCAATCGGATGAGTCCCGATTGACCTTTTATTGGTTGAACAACCAAACGATAGGCAGCACCCCTATCGATTAAAAAAAGAATGTCAGAACTTCCTTAATTTCAGTTTCTTATTTCATAACAGCAATTCCAAGATCTTTTAGATAAGGAAAGCTTCCCTCCCGAAGAGGAAGTTTTCCCGATATATGAGGATCGTGATCAATTCGTAATATAAACTTCTGAGATTTTCGGATCAGTTCGATAAGAAAGGTAGGGTGGAAGTCCCTCAGCGGCGCACAACTCTCACAGGTATAAAAAATCTCAAAAACCCTCAACATGAGATACACTATCTAAACCTAAAACTCTAGGCATATAGAATACAGGGAACAGCTTTCCCTCAACTCTCAGTCTGTTTCTTTTTCAAGCGAAAATCGCTCTCTACTGACTTGAGCGTCGGAGTCTCCTCGCCGGAGTACCCTTAGACGGTTTTTGCAGGTGTATCCATCCTTCGACAACTACTGTTCGAGTCAAGAAGGAGCTAGTATCTGTGGAGTTATAACTCATTTCCATCAAATAATAAGAAGCAGAATCTGTGACCTAGAAGAATGTTACTTCAGCCATCACACATGATAGGAAGGCGAGGAGGATCATAAGAACTTCATAATCAGTGAAGTGATATAGCTACTACAATTGCCAAGATGGAGGGTCACTTGCAAAATTATCCTTTGCCATTCTTCCCTTCTTTATGAATCATCATTATTGTTTAATGTTGAGGTAAATTGCAAATTCATCTTCTCCTCAAGGTTGAAATTTTCCAATAAATTTTAAATTGTTCATGATATATCTTTTTTGACAGAAATAAGCAGATTTGGATCCTTGAATGAAGGCATATAAAGCAAAAAAGAGAATAAAAACTTGGAATCATGAGAGTAGGTCAAAAGATGATATTGGAACAAAAGCTCCAGTTGAAGAATGTCATCTCCCATGTAAAATGGAAAGAAGAGAGATTATCAGATAGACATTCCAAACCAAAATCATCTTTATTTTCCAAGTCCTAAGTTCTTCCAAACTGGTTCCACAAGTGTAAGAATGAAATGCAAGTCCTTCATCTTCTCAGTCAGTGGTGCAATCATCTGTCTAACTTCATCATGGACAAAAGCGAAAGGGAGGATACCTGCCAAAGAGTAAATTTCTTATGACGTAAACGCCAAAGTAATTCCACCTGCGATTAACAGTCAGAAAGTTTAAGTCATACAATAACAACAACAACAACAAAATCAACCTAAACCTTCTATTCCAAAATTTAGGGTCGACCATATGAGAAACAAATAATAAAATAAAAAAAACTATTTAGTTTGTGTGGATTCTCCTACCCCACTCATTACTATCTAAAATCATCTCTTCAACTAACTCCATCACTATTATATCTTTACGAATACATTGCATCTAAATTTTCAATGGCCTACTTCTGCGTTTTATTAAATCTCCTATATTTAAGTTTTCTACCTTCCTAACAGGTGCGTCCTTAAACCTTCGCTGTACATGTCCAAATCATCTCAGACGGTATTCTCGTATTTTATTTACAATTGAACTGATTTCCAGTTTATACGTATCTCGTCATTTCTAATTCTATCATTTCTAGTTTTGTCACATATCCACCTAAACATTCTCATTTCAGTTACAGTCATTTTTTACCAATATTCCGTACCATATAATAGAGCAGGTCTTATTGCGGTTTTATAGAATTTTCCCTTTAAATATAATGGTATCGTGCGATCACAGAGTACTCCGGATGTCTTTCTCCATTTCATCCAACTCGCTTGAATTTTATTGTTGACATCCCTATCTATATTGCATCATTTTGGATGATGGAACCAAAATATCTAAACGGCTCGCTCTTTGGGACTTCTCTTCCTTCTAATTTAATCGTTTCTTCATTATCTTGATAGTTGTCACTAAACTTACATATCATGTACTCAATTTTAGCTATAATCAATCAAAATCCTTTATATTCTAACGTGTCATTCCATAACTCTAATTTAGTACAGATACCCTCTATAGTTTTATCAACAAAAACTATATCATCTGCGAAGAGCAGACACCATGGTATTTCATTTTGAATATTTTTTGTGATTTCATCTATCACTATTATAAATAGTAAGGGACTCAATACCGAATCTTGATAGAATCCAATGTTAATAAGAAAGCTATCACTCAACTCCCCGCAAATCCTTACATTGGTCACAACTCATTCATACATATCCCCAATAAGGTTAATGTATTTCAAAGAGATCCATTTCTTAATTAGCGTCCACCACAATACGTCTCTTGGGATCCTATCATATGCTTTCTTAAGGTCAATGAATATCATATGTAAATCTCTTTTTTGCGCTCTAAATATCTCTATCAACTATCTTAACAAGTGAATTGTTTCAGTGGTGGATCGTCTTGACATAAATCTAAATTGATTCTGAGACATACTTATCTCTCATCTCAATCTATGTTCTATCACTCTCTCTCATAACTTTATCGTATAACTCATAAGTTTAATTCCTCTACAATTTGAGCAATCTTGCATGTCCCCATTATTCTTATATAGCGGGACAATTGTACTCTCTCTCCATGGGTGGGATATTTTCTTTGTTTACCAAATTTTGTTAAAAATAGCCGTTAATATTGTTATTCCGAATTCTCCCAAACATTTCCACACATTCAGGTCCTATGACTTTGTTATTTCTCATTCTCTTTATAGCCTCATTTACCTCATGGGGACGAATTTTACGTTTAAAATCTCTATTAATCTCTTCCATAAATATCCATACATTTTCTATATTTGCTATACTTTTAATATTAAATAAGATATTAAAATATTTCATCCACCTCTTTCTTATATCATTGTTTCTTACAAGTGTATTATTTGTTTCACTCTTAATACATCTAATCTTATTTAGATCTTGTCCCTTTCTCTCCCTTAGTTTGGCAATTTTATAAATCTCTCTCTCCCCATCTCGAGTCTCTAGTCTTTTGTACAATTCATTATACACTTTACTCTTTGATTCATGTATAGTCTTTTTTACTTCTTTTTTTACCTTTTTGTATTTTTCATAGGTCTTGCTACTACTATCATTTTTAAGATTCCTATAACATTCTCTTTTGATTCAGATCACAGATTCTATTTTTTCATTCCTCCACCATGACTCTTTATCTCTTGGAGCCCCGCCCTTGGATACTCCAAGAATCTCTCTACCTATACTCTTAATATTATTAGACATATCATTCCACATTATTTTTAAGTTATCATTAACAGACTAATTTGTTACTCCAATTACTTTCTCCTTAAAAATTGTCACATTTTTCCCTTTTAGATTCCACCACTTAATTCTTGGCTCCATATATGGTGGACATTGCTTTTGTCGTTTAAGCACTCGTACGTCTAAAATTAAGAGTCTGTGCTGAATTGTTATACTCTCCCCTGGTATGACCTTACAATCTTTACAAATCGTTCCATCATATTTTCTAGTGAAAAAAAAAATCTATTTGACTAACATTTGCCCCACTTGTATAGGTAACTAAGTGTGACTCTTTTTTCTTAAAGAATGTGTTTACTACTGCCAAATCAAACGCTACTACAAACTCTAGAATTGTACTTCTCGCCCCATTCCTACTGCCGAAACCAAAGTTTTCATGTACGATTCCAAATCTCTCATTTTTCTCTCTCACATAACCATTTAACTCTCCTCCAATAAATAACTTCTCACTATTTGGTATGGTTTGTATAAATTCATCTAGATTATCCCAAAATTGTTTCTTACTAATTACATCAATACCTATTTGAGGCATGTATACGCTAACTATATTAATTACGTTTACTCCATTTACTAATTTGACAAGTATGATTATATCTCCTTTCCTTCTTATCTCTACTACATCTCGTAATAGGTCTTTATGTACAATTATTCATACCATATTTTTAGTTCTATCTCTACCTGTATACCAAAACTTATAACCATATGATTCTATCACTCTAACTTTCTCTCCCACCCATTTGATTTTTTGAATACACATGATTTTAATTTTTCTTCTATTCATTACTTTACCTATTTCTCATAACTTTTCGGTTAGAGATCCTATGTTACAAGTGGCTAAGTGAATCATATCCTCATGGTCTATTTTATTTGTCCACACCCTAACATCTCTTGGTAATTTGTCACTACACCCGGGATCTGATATAGTGTGTCGCTGACGAGGAAACGTCCTATACGTTTTTCTATATTTTTCTCACATTCATAATTTAACAAAAAAAATTTTACGCTGACTGTCAGCCTACTTCAACCCTACTCCTTTATTCGGGTTTGGGACCGATCATGACGGAGTTCTTCCAATAATAATATAAAATGATAAAAAAAAAGAAAAGAAAAAAGAAGTAGAAATAAAATCAAATATAATATAATATAATATAATATAATATAATATAATATATATATAATGATAATATGATTATAGGTTATATTACTACTAATAATAATATTTCTAATATAACAATAGACAGACCAAATGATATACGATACATTAAGTTTTATACAATTTTCATATGCTCTAATAGATACAAAAATAACTAACAATGGTAGTTGTAGGTTCATTAATGATTTAGGTTTTCTTACAGAAAAGCACATAGAGGACAGTAATCCACACAGAAAAACAGTATAAATTTCTAACTAAGCACACAAGTAAATAGCATAACAGTTCAAATCCAAATACGAATAAACATTTATAAATAATAAATTTATAAATAACACAATATTAGTGTCAATAATAATTGTATTAAGCAAATAATGATAAAATGAAGTAAACTGTGAGTGAGGGAACACCGTCGGGTCAGTGATGGTGGCGAAGAGCAGTTATGGAGTACAGGGAGATATTCTTCAGGTAGACAGACAATCAGGAAAGAGCACGACAGGCAGAGAGAGAGAGATAGAGAGACAGAAGGGGGAGAAGCAGCTATTTGCGAAGGCAAAGCCCCAGGGAGCAGAGGACAGAGCGAGGAAGGTAGAGAGAGAGAGGGTAAGAGAGAGATCTGAGTTTTACTGGGATAGATCTTGTGTTTTCCGGCAAGCTTGAAGAACAGAGATCAAGAAATTTACACTGTTTTTCTGGGTTGGGGGTAGATCTAGGGTTTGAAGGGGAGAGGCAAAGTATGATATATCTGGGCTGGAGGGAGATCGCGAGATCGTGGGACTGAAGGGGTAGGTCGACAGAGATCAAGAAGCCACAGTAGAGAGAGAAATTGGTAGGTCTAGGGTTTTCGAAGGTGATAGAAAAGTAGGGGACGCGTGCAAGAGGGAAAGAAAGGAGGAGAAAGAGGAAGACTGAAGGGGTAGGTCGACAGAGATCAAGAAGTCATAGTAGAGAGAGAAATTGATAGATCTAGGGTTTTCAAAGGTGATAAAGAAGTAGAGGACGTGCGCGAGAGGGAACGAAAGGAGGAGAAAGAAGAAGGGGTGAGACTACTTACCTGGTCGAGCAGCGTGAGGTGAGCTGCTCGAGCCACCGGTGCGAGGGCTTGGTGAAGCAAGCGTTCGTTGATGGAGATTGTCGCGAGGGAGATGCAGAGAAAGGTAGAGAGAGAGAGAGAGAGAGATGTTTTTCCAAAATTGTGCTCCAAAATTAAACAAAGTTTTTTCATAAATTAAACAAAGTATTTTCATAGTGGGTTTGAGTTGAGAATTGTGCTCCAAAATTCAAAAGACACTAAAGTTCAACTCCGTCTTACTGGTGTAGGTGCTCGATCTGAGGAAGCATGAACCGCTTTACAAGCAGTTAGCTTTGCAGATTAGTAAGATTTTCAACAAACCAATGACAGACATTAGGGAAGCACTAAGAAGGGATGCAGATTGTACTAATGAAAAGAAAATGAAAGTTAATTTGCAGGAATAATATCACCCGCAATAAATATGAGCAGAAGAAGCTTCACAAGAACAAAACAAGAAAAGACAATTGGGAAACACTGCGGAGACAGATTTTACCTTTCTTTCCCTTTTTCCTTCTCTTTATATGGTGCAGTGTAATGTAATTGGTACAATACGATATGCAATAAGAAATATAAAGAGCTAAAATATGCAAGCATGATGTCACCCAAAAAAAAAAAAAAAAATCTGATCCGAAGGAGCAGACCAACAAAAGGGAGAAAGAGCCTTCCTGGAATTCCAAGACAGTTGTGCTCGTGACAAGTAAATGCATAAAATTATCAACAGCCTGGAAGGCAATGCTTGAGTTGTCCTTAGACAGATCAAATCTCTGGATTTCAATGAAAAGTAGAATAATGGTTGCAGCATTTGCCAAACTTTCCCCAAAGGCTAGACTATGGACGGCACTTGCGAACTTAAGAGGAAAAAAATCATATAAAAAATATAACAGCTGACCTTTTCTTTTAGAACATGTGAAAAGGCTGGATAAGGACTTTAAATAGGATAGGACTACAGTCTTAAAACAGATGATAATAATAATACCTGCAAGATGCAAACACAAGTGTTGCTGAAAAGATAGCTTCAAGTGCTAATATCAAAATCAACAACCAAAAGATGACAATCACGATGGCATTAGAGTATGTAAAGTACCAAAATGCACCACCAAGATTTCAAAAAGTGACTTGACAAATTGACAAAAATGGCAATTTGAGAATTTGAGAATTTGATGAACACAACATTTTGAGAGTACGTTTAACAAGATGATGTCTATTCCTTCCATTGCTAGCTTTATTGTCCGTCGGCAACGCATCTTTCCCCTCAGCTTCAACACTGACTCTTTCTAATTCCAACAACCCAATTCCAATTCCTAACAATTCTTCCCTTTTGTTAGAAGACCACGACATTTGTCCTCTTGGGATTAATCCTCTCAATGTTGAACCGATCGTTCCATAATCTTTTATGGATATAAGGACCGAATGGAAGAAAAGTAATATAACCTGCAATGGCTACTGCATATCCTCTTCTTACTTTCTCAATGATAAAGCCTTTGACCTTTGAATTCGTTCGCCAAGTCTTGTTCAGTCCCATCCAGGCTCGGTTTTATCTGAATCTTCGAGGAAGAAGAAGATGGGGTTCACCAACCACTGCATCTGTTGATCCCACCAAATCATTAAACCTCGCAGCTGCTCGCTCTTTCATCACTGAATCACCGGCCACCATATCGATGAATAATCTCTCCAAAATCCGATTTTTGATCAATGCTTCACCGGCTCCTTGATCCAGGTATCCCACCTTGTTCTCAAATCTGATGATGGCTTTGTTGGTTGGCGCTCCTGTAAGCTTATCTTGTAAATAACTTCTGGGAGTTCCAATTCCTCCTTCCACCAAGAGCGTTCCCTCAGGCGCAAAACTTCAGCTCTTTCCACTTGATAAGAAGAAACTGGAATTAGATCTTGCAAACAATCGACTTATATACATGCTCATCTTCTTTTTCTTCCTTTCCTTACTGATCAGAAGCGTCCGTAGCCCAACAGAGAAAATAAACTCCCTTAGAAATTTTGCAAGCATGAAGCCTGCAAGAGCACTCCACATTCCCTACTCCAAATTACGGGCGTCCGAAGAACTACGACGTACTACTAAAGGTTACAGAGATCACAAAAAAGGGAGGGGTATACGCGAGGTTAAAGACCAAGAAAAACAGAGCTAAAGGTGAAAACGAGGCTTGCCCAGCTGGAATAACGACGATATATAGGAGACGGGGCTCACCGGCGGTCTGAGGTCGTCACGTGAATGACGGCCGTGGCGGCCGAAGGAAGTGTAGGAATTCCTCCGGAGGCGACTGGAGGTAGGAGTGCGGTAGCGAGAGAGAGAAGCGTAAATGAGAAAAGGGGCTGATCCAACGGTTGACAAGTTTGGATCGAGTGGAGTTCAACGGTTTGGATTGCCGGGTATCTAATAATGGACGGTAAGGATCATTAGGTCTTTAGAAGTGGAGGCCCAAGATATTATGGACGTTTAAAATGGTTTAAAACAAACTGCTGTGATCAAAGAAAGACCAACGGCTAAGATTACTAGGGCCGATATCAAAACAATCTAACAATTAAAATCATCTTTGCTTATTAAGGATGGATGGCTGAGATTAAAACAAAATTAACGGTCAAAAAGTTTTAGGGCCTTCAAGACCAAAAAATGGAGTGACTAACATTGAAATCAAAACAAATTCATCAATCGTTGCAATCAAAGGAGTCCAAACGATCATACAAATGAAATCCTACGGTTGACATCAAAACAATCTATAACGATCGTGATCAAAATAAGTCTTTAAAATATTTTTTTTTATTGCAATTGTTTTGTCCTCGTACACTTCGATCGAGGTGTCCAACAACAGATAGATTTAAGAATGTTTAGCTAAAAAAAATGAGATAAAGAATCGTTTTAAATTTATATGAATTATTTAAATTAATAAAATAAAAATAGAGATTTAAAAATGATAATTTAATATAAAAAAGTTTATAAAATTTAAATAAGAATATAAATTTTGTAAAATTTATATAAAAAAAACTTTTATTTTAAATTTAATTCCGATTTCCTAAACACCTATAACCCTATTCTCAATCCAATCCTACCATTTAAACTTTATTTGAAACAAGTGTATAAGTACAAATAGAAATGATTTAGAGGACGTTTGAAATTATTTATAAGTTGATAAAATTAGTTTATAAATTAAAATTAAAATTTTAACTGTTTAGTAATTAAAATTTATAAAAATATTTATAAGGTAAAAAAAATGTTTATATGTTAAAAAATAATAAATTATTCTTATCAATTTTTTCATTTTGATACTTTTAAATATAAATAAAATAAGTTATTTTAACCAATAAAAATATATTTTTACCCTTTATATTTTAACAAAAATTACAATTATGTCACAGATTTTATATTCTCATTTAGTAATAGAGTTTCACTAATTTTAAGATCAACTTACATATTTTCCTGTAATACATCTCTCTCCCTATTTTAAAATTTTTTGCTCATATTTTTATAATATATTTATGATTATGAACTCTATTGTAAACCATGTTAATTTAAATTATATATTTTTATTTGTAAAATTAAATTTAAAAATTATTTACTTCATTTATCTATTTTTAACTGAATTGTTTTAATTTTTTTTCTGTCATTTAAATTGTAATACTGTTCACTTTTAAAATATGTATTTTATAGTTATGTAAAAGTATTTTATGCCCACTATGGTCTTTTATCTATTTTATATAGTTTATAAATACTAATTTTATCAAACAATTAACTACTTTTAATTAACGTTTATCCAAACAGATAATAATTTATTTTAAAAAAAAAAACTAAAATGAGATTATAATTTAAAAGGTTACATATAAGCACTAAGTGGTTATAAGTAGTTTTTTTCAAACAATCCCAAACGGTCCCTTAGTCACCAAACTCTTTTTTGCATGTTTCATCAAAAAATGAAAAAAGAATATCATAAATAAAGAAATACTACTTATTAATTTAAGCTGGTTTAAATATAGTTGAATTGTGTGAAATAAGGTTAAAAAATTAATAATTAAAACTTTAGTTCGAAATTTTCTGTGTTATTATTTTTTTGAATTTTAATATGAAATTCTAATATTAATTTTAAATATATTTTAAAAAAATGCTAAATAAGGTTGCCCAAACTCGTACTATGCTCAAGTTCTACATCTAATCTAAGACTTTTTGCTATTATTAAAATCATAATTTTCTTTATTGCGAGAATAATACATTGGATGAAGTGCACTTAATTTAACTTTTTAAAAATAGAAAAAAATTGAAAATTTTGAAAGATAAAATGAATTGTAATTTCAGTTTTACAAATTTAAAATAATAAATTTTAGAAATTTTGTACATTAGATGGAATTGACGACAAATTTTGTACATCAGATCTTCTCTTGTCGTCACTGCCATAATGAGGCCACGGTAACACCGTGCTTTGCCTTTTTTTTTTTTTTCTTTTTTTAATGAAAATTAATTTCGACTTGTTTTCTGGGGTTTAATTTTTTTTTTCTTGGGTTAGATTTTGAGTTGTTAGACTGGGTTCCCCCCCCCTAATAAAGGGCTCTGTTGAATTATTTTAGGGTAATGATTTTTTTTTTCAAATTATATGTTCCTGACTTTTGTTTATTGTTGTATGAATGTTTTAGAGCTTGCTGGGTGATATTAAAGAGCGTCATGAACTTGTTAGGCATGATGTTAGACGAGTGACAACCTGATGTTTCTGTTCATTCCTTAATTATTATTCTTGAAAATAAAATGTGGGATTGATTATTGTTGTTGTTCCAGTTTCAGGTGATTTGTGCAGTTTGCAACACCGAGTAGGAGGTGCCACTGCCACTTTGTTAATTTGTTAGCTTTTAAAGTGAATGCTTCTATTGCGAAAGATAATTGAATGTTTTCTTCTAATTTCTCAAGGTTGCTCAGGCCCTGCAGTAACTGTGAAGTCACTATGGGTGAATATTTTTGTGGGGTTTGCAAATTCTATGACGATGATGTAATGATTCTTTCTTAGTTCTCTCATTTACGTATTTATGTTTAGGCAAGAGGAGCTGAGTTCATGGGTTCAGTGATGGGAGAGCGGGCTTTTTGTAGTATGAATTATGGATTATAAGTTTTATTAATATAATTACTGCACTTGTTTTAGACTACGAAGCAGCAGTTTCATTGCGATGATTGTGGGATTTGTAGGTTTGTGCTTGACAAGTCTCTAACTAGCATCTATGGTATCCATTTTCCTGCGCATCTGCATGCTTAGATTGCACACAAATAAATTTGCTTGAATTGATTCCAATGCTAATTTAGTTTGCAACTTTCTCAGAGTTGGGGGATGTGAAAACTTCTTCCACTATTGGAACTGTGGTGAGCAGTCTTACTGATCAGAATTGTGACAGGTTTTTGTTTTCATTTTTGGTTTTTTTTTTTTTTTTTTGGGTAATAAATTATCCATTACCTCTTTAAATCATGTTTATGCTCTTCTTACTGATCAGAAGCATTTTTTTTTCCCGAATCTATCTTACTTGAACCTGCCATAGTGTGCCACCTACTACATATACACTGTAGTAAACCGTAAGATAATTGGCTGGAAAGAAGCATCAAGGGGGCAGATACTCAAGGAGAATATCACAGATTTAATTCAGTAACCAATTGCAATAAAACTGAAAGTTGATAAAGGTGATCAAAAGTATTATAAACTAGCAGATACTATGTCTTGCATCACTGTACTGACCATTTGTGGTGGAATACAGTGAGATGTGCTCTCTTTCGTAAGTGTTTAAAGGGACTAAGAAATGCCAACCGTAGAAAATTGAATTTGCTTGTGTGTGAAAGGGGATTGCATTTAGTCAAACAAATTCATATCCAAAATTGCCCAGAGGCAGCTCGTCAAAACACTAGAATAGTCTTTAAATGAAACCCCCAACCTTAGGATTACTGGCCTGTCAAAGTTCTTTCATGTGGCATCTCTATGTATCTTGTACCAACTTTCATATCGACCTCACTAATGCGATTTCTTTACCTTCAAAGAAGCTTGGGTGAATTTGAACCCAAGCCCAGGTGGCTTTCAGCCACACTGCAAAAATCTGTTCTTATGCTGCTGATTCCAGCATGCTTCTGTATCACTCATTTCTGCAAAATGTAGCGATGACTTCCCAATAGTCTGCAAAAGTCAAATCATTGCCCATCACTTCTTTGCAACTCTTTTTTTATTATTTGTTTAAGCAAACTGATTTAGAAAATTAGTGGTTCCTTTTTAAATATATTTGTGTGTATTGTTATACATATTAAACAGGGATTTCAATTCCATGGAAAAAATTATAGGATGGGGGCAAAAACCACCCACATGTTTGTTTGTGGGTCAGACAACTAGGATCTCTAATAATCTCAGAGCAGGATCCAACTTATTTTAGTGAGAAAATTACATATGTTAACATTTATTCTAAACTTAATAGCGTTGGTATTTATTACTTATGGTATTATTATTTTACCAAATCTCGCACAAGGTTTCTTCCTTTGAAGCAACCACAAGAATAGCCCTCATTGGTTTTGGCATTGCTTTGCTGACAGCTTTTGGTATCCTAGTTTGTTATCAATTTGGTTGGACAAACGACGGTTCCTTACGTTTGTAGAATGAGAACTACTCAGTAAAGGATCTGTTTGTGGTTACTTGATGCAACATGACGATGGTTACTGTGTATGACATTTTCTTTTGGCCTTTTGCTTCGGTGCAACATGATTACGCCGATCGCAACATCTTTATAAAAAACCTATCATAAGTTTTTTCTAACCCAGTGAATATCATAAGTATTTCCGTCAAATATTTTAACAAGTAAATTATTTTAATGATAGATTATTTTATCATAAATCTAAATTAATTTTAAGACACTTATCTCTGATCTCTATTTATATTATATCACTTTCTTTCATAATTTCATAATATAACTCATAAATTTAATTTTTCTATAGTTAGAATAATCTTTTATATCTTATTTATTCTTATATAGTAGTACAAATGTATCCTTCGTTTATATTTGAGATATTTTCTTGATTTGTCCATTTTTATTGAAAAAATCTGCTAATATTACTATACCAAATTCACTCAGACATTTCCATATCTCAATAAAATTGCCATCAAGTCCTATGGTTCTTCATTCTCTTTAAGTCTCCTTTACTTCATAAGGATAAATCATACGTTTAAAATCTCTATTAATCTCTTCTATAGGTATCACGATATTTTTTTATACCCATTATACTGTTAATATTAAAGAGATTATCAAAATAATTTTTTTAACGCTTTCTTATGTGCTCATTTCTTATAAATATTAAATTGGTTTTATTCCTATTATACCTAATACTATTTAGATTTTTTCTCTTCCTCTCCCTTAGTCTGGTAATTTTGTAGATCTCTCTTTCTCTGTCTTTAATCTCTAGTCTCTTATACAACTCTGTGTCATTTGGTTCCTAATGAAGTCGGACGTTGCTACCCTTATTTGGATACAGCATATGTTCTCTGGAAAATTCTTCATTAGCTGGGGAAATATCTTCAATAAGCATAATTTTGGTAGCACTTAACAGCTATGAAATAAATATATGACCTTCTCCATGAGTTTTCATCAGTAAATTAGAAAAAAAAAAAAAAAAAAAAAAAAAAAAAGTCCATCAATATGTGGTATTTTCGGGTATATGGAATCCTTTCTTCTGGTCCTTTTTCTTGCACTTATTCCCTTGTAGGAGTTTGTAGGTTCTGCTGAACAAATGCCAGTCTGATGTTTCTGCGCAATCTAGCCCTTAACCTTCCTGTGTATTGATGGATTTTATCTTCTTTCTTGGTGCCTGTCACTGAAGATGATTTGGCATTTAGGGGCTCCATTGATGGAGATTTAGGTAGGATCATTTGCTCAATTCCATCTCTCAGAATATTATGAGCCGAAACTTAAGGGCTTTGAATTCCAAGAAGTGTTTTGTGTAGATGTTTTATTTTCTTATTTGGGCGGGCTTCATGCTAGTTTTCTACTTTAATCCATCCAGCCATTCTTAATGACCTTTGTTGTGATATGATGACTGCTTCCATTCGTGGAATGTTGATCCCTGCAGGTTTCCAACCTTTGCAATGACTGCAATGTTACTAGCCTGAGTTCCCTTCCATATTTTTGGGCACAAGTGCAGCTACTGCGGATCATACAACACCCGAGTCATTGAGAGACCCAACCAAGCGGAACAGTGATCTAAGGCATGTTTAGGGCTTGGATTTTAGACTCCTGCATAAATGACTTTTACATCTATCTTTGACCAAAAATTTATTGAAAATTTTGTGGCAAACATTTGTTGTGTTCAAAGTGTATGATGAAAATTTTTTGTTGTACATAATCTTCAACTTGCAATTTATCTAATTGTCTTCTGGTTAATCCTCAATTTTTGAAGGCTATAGGACTTTTCATGATACACAAATTTAAACTCAGCGGGCTGGAGGCTTGGCCGATGTGTGTTCGTTTGGAAGTTTTGAAGAGAAAAAGACTAATTAAGAGAAAAAAAAAAAGAAAAATTATAATTCTGTTTCTATTTTATTTGGAAGTTTTATGAAGAAAAAGAAAAGAAATAGATTCATTGGAAATAAAAAATTTTGTATTTAACTTTTAAAGGGTATTTTTAAAATATAAAAAAATATTTAACTCTAATATTTTTTCTCACTACTAGAAAACACGGTATCAAACGAAAATTAACTACTGATAGTTATCCGTCACTAATTAATAATAAAATTATGATGTAACAGCGATGGAATAATTAGCTACGAAAAATTCTGTCGAAAAAAATTCCGTCGTTAAAAAAATAATTTGGACATATTAGTAACGGAATTAGCGACGGAAAAATTTCGTCGCTACAATTTTCGTCGTTAATCCGTCGCTAAATATAATTTTACATTTTATTAAATATAATTTTTTATTTTTTATTAAATTAGGATATTTTTTATTAAATATAATTTTGTATTTGTATTAAATATAATTTTGTATTTTTATTAAATATAATTTTGTTTTTGTTTTTTTTAATAAGGGTATTTTTCATTAAATATAATTTTTTATTTTTATTAAATATAATTTTGTATTTTTATAATCGATATTTTTTAATTAGGTTATTGCAATTTTATTAAATATAGTTTTGTATTTTTATTAAATACAATCTTATATTTTTATTAAATATGATTTTGTGTTTTTATTAAATATAATTTTATTTTTTTATTAAATATAATTTTATATTTTTATTAAATATATATATTTTTGTTTTTATTAAATATAATTTTGTGTTTTTATTAAATATAATTTTGTATTTTTATTAAATATAATTTTTTGTTTTTTTAAATATAATTTTGTGTTTTTATTAAATATAATTTTTTATTTTTATTAAATATAATTTTTTTATTAAATATAATTTTATATTTTTATTAAATATTATTTTTTGTTTTTATTAAATATTATTTTGTGTTTTTATTAAATAAAATTTTATATTTATATTAATATAAGATATTGTATTTTTAATATTAAGAGTTCTAAATACAGTATAGAAATAGAAAAAAATAAATTAATAACACAAATGTAATGGTAGCATAGTGGTTAAGGCTCTCCGGATCTATCTTTCACACCCAGGTTCAAATTTGGGTGATAGTAATTTTTTCAACATTTATAACAAAGGCGGGTGGACGCGGATAGGCTCCCGGGTCCATGCATATTTGGTTCACGAATTTCACCGACGGATTAGCGATGAAAATATTTCCGTCGCTAAATCCATCGATATTTCCGTCGCTAAATCCATCGATAATTAGCGTCGGAAAAATTTCGTCGGTAAAAAATTCATCGCTGATTCATCGTAAAAATTAGTGAGGTGACTTTCAACGACGAAAAAAACCATCGCTGATACTTTCTGCGACGGAAATTTGGGTCTCAGTGACGAATTTTTCTGTCGTTGATACTCGTTTTTCTAGTAGTGTCTCTATTCTATTTCTTTTCATTTTTGGGAGAGAAAAAATTTTAAATTTGAATAGATTTTAAATATATCTAAATTCTTCATTTACTCTTTTATCTAAATTTAAAAAAAAAATCATAATTTTTTTAATAATCTTTTTTTCTTTTCAAATCTTTCTATTTAAATCAATTATAATAAAATTATTATGGGTTCACGTGATAAATTCAAATCTAATAAAAAAATTCATTTTAAAAGATTGATCTCGGATGAAAAAATCTATTAATTTTAAATATTATTTTATAATTTTATTAAAAATCAATATATATGATTCATGACAAAAACTAGCGTGCGCAATGGGTCTTATTTTGCTCCCGAAGTGATTATTCAGCGGTCAGCAGTGACGTCTCATATTTCTTGCTCCCGAAGGAAAGCTTCGATTCGTGCCTGCAACCAATGAAATTCCAGAGCCAGCCTTCTCTTTCCATTTGCATCCAAATCCAAATGACTTGGAGTTCACCCTTTGGCTTTTCAAGGCCTCAACCTGTCAAACCATGTCCTATTTTCCATATACTCATTCGAGCTTGCTGACCATCATTTTCTGCATCCAACCTTGTGGCTTAAAAAGTTTTACACCAACTAACTAACAGGTATTTGGTTACACCAACTATTTGGTACGGTCTTTAATTGAATTAATGGATAAAAGTATTATATTTTTTAATTAAGTTTTAAATTTAAAATTTAAAAATAAAAAAAATTATATTAAAAAAATTATTTCTTAAATTAATTTCGATAATATTTGAATCAGATTAATTAAAATATAATTTTAAATATCGATCAGATCAAATGATTTTTGATATCGGGCGCATCTTGTCCTCCTCCACCCAATATTTTCTCACTTTAGTTGACATAGTGTAAAACTCTCCCACCGAAGAAAAAAAAAAAAAATATATATATATATATATATATATGTTAGCCCAAATGTAAGTAATATTCATGTGAGTATTAATATAATGAGATTTGTAATAGTTAGTTTCATTTAATAATTATTATTTTTTATTTATAAAACAGTAAAATAATTGATGACCATTGTAACTTATACAGACGGGAGAGAGAGAGAGAGAGAATTTTCGTTCTGAATTTTTTCAAACTATTGTTTTCTTACTTTGTACTGCGAAACAGATAGAGGGGTTGACAAAATTGCAAGTGGGGCACAAAAGTAAAAGAAATTGGGGTGGGAGAAGAAGGCTTTTTTAGTGGCATTTAGTGAACTGAAAAGTCATGAATGATTATTTTGGGACGTATGTTTATTAAAAAAAATTAAAGAAACTAATTAAAATTTCTAAATAATGTGACTTTAACTTTTACCATGTTTTAAAGGTTTTTTCTGTTTTTCTTTTTTAAAAAATAATTATTATGTTAAATTGATTGAGTCGAGTAGTTCTTTCATTTTTTAATCAAATGAGATTGAATCGAAAAAGAAATAATAGAAATGAAAAGATTTTACTATTTAAACTGTTTCTCGAACTATAAAGGAAATATCCTTTATGTTATCTAAATTATATAAGGTGTTTAGTGATTGGCCAATTGTATTGCTAACAAGACATGGCCCTCTCGCATCCAGGCATTCTTGATTGTTGACAGATGGAAAATTCCTATTTCATAAATTATTTTTACTTATTTTTTTAAAAAAAGTTTTGTTCCCTATTATTTTATGCTCCACCAAGCTATTCAAATGTTTTAAAAAATGGGTTTTGCTCATCAAAGAAGTTGGAATCCATTCCTTGTTATCAGCTTATTGGAATATTTAATCAATATTAAAATAGATAATCACTTAATTTTAATTTATTTTTATAAAGATTGAAACTGCGTTCAGTGTGTTTATATTATAATTTAATTTTAAATGATTTTTTCTAATTAATAAAAATTTAAATATACATTCAATTCATCCAATAATTGAATTCTTAAATCTCATTTTATTTGGCCAAAAAAAATTAATAAATGAAATTCAAAGTGATCTTGTGATTTTAATTCCTCCACATGCCCACATGAGTGAAAAGCCAAAAAGGTCACTAGGTGCTGGAATGAACCTTCTTGGCAAGCGTGAAGTGAAAAGGTTATCCCATCTAAAAGGTCCATTGCCGCAGGAGGGGGAAAAGATAGGATCCCCACCAAATTACAGCGGTGAAGAGGGCAAAAACCCAAAAAAATCCCAAAACACAAAACTCCAATATCTTAATTCTGTCAAATTTCTGACATCAATCCAGAAATAGAACTCTTGGGGAAAAAAAATGGAGAAAAAAGCTGTGAAAAATGTGACTATCAAGGTGAATGTAAGAAGAAAAAGCATCCCAATCTTCTCATTCAAGATATATTTGGCTTTGCCTTAATAGCAAGCTCTCTCTCTCTCTCATTTCATTGCAGGGCGTTGAGTTAGAAAAGAAATGACTGAGTCAGCGACAACCCCAAAAACAGGGCAACAAGGCAGACTCTGTGACTTCTGCGGCGAACGAACAGCTTTATTGTACTGCAGAGCAGATTCAGCAAAACTCTGCATAATTTGCGACCGAGATGTGCACTCTACGAACCCACTTTTCAAGAAGCACACAAGAACCCTACTCTGCGACGCTTGTGATTCCTTTCCCGTTTCAGTCATTTGCGTGACAGAGTCCTCTGTTTTTTGCCAAAACTGTGACTGGGAAAGACACAATAGGACTCTGTCTTGTGTTCATGATCGAAGGCCACACGAGGGTTTTACTGGGTGTCCTTCTGGGACTGAATTGGGTTTGGTTTTAGGATTTGACGATTTAAATTGTAAATCTTTGTTTGATTTAAATGATTGTGGGGCTGCTGATTTATTGACTTCGGATGATTTGTTTGTTTGGAATTCTCCGGATTTTGTTAGTCTTAATGATTTGATTGGTTCCACAAATGATTCGAGTTGTCATAATTTGAAAGCTGTTGGGGTTCCTACTCTGCCTAAGGTTAGTCTTCTTTCTTTCCTTCTTGTTTATTTTGTTTGTGGATTGATGACTTTGTTTTGTTTCTCAAGCGTTTAATTAACGTTTTTAATGTCTAATTTGATTGTTTTGAATCTGGGGTTTGGGTTTAGGATTTTGTATGTAGATTGTAGGTGCCATATGTTTATTTGTCTCCTCTGTGTGTGATTTGATGTTTTTTGATCTTCTTTGATAGATGTCAAATGGGGTTTTGTTAATTTTGGGTTTGTTTGTTTGTTTATTTATTTATTTATTATTACTTTTTGGAATTGTTATTCCATTAGGTTTATTGTTCTCTTTCCGTTAGTCATCATATAACTGTAGTTTATATTAATTGATTAAGTGGAAAACATTTTGTACCTTTGACCATCGAAAGTGGCTAATACCATTTACCTACTTTGGATTCTCTTTGGTAAGGTAAGGTAAGGTACGATACGAATGAAGGACGAAATCCAAAATTCTAGGCTCAGACCCTTTGGGTAGCTCTTTCGGTAATAGGCCTTTGATGATTTTGTTGTTTCAGAATCGTAAAGCCGCTTGTGGCCAATACAAGGATGAAATTCTTTGCCAACTTCATCAACTGTTGAATTCGGATCCTAGCTCCAATCATGGCTTTAGCAATGCTGAAAACCTTACATGTTTCCCGTCCCTGAAACCTGAGGACAACATGCTAGATCAAAATACGTTTGCAAGCTATGAACCTAATGCCGTGCTGGATATATTTCCTGCCTATGATGTAAAGGTTCCTTCATTTTCCTTTTTATTCATTTTGATTATTACTAATCATTTCAGTTTGGCATGCTAATAATTTATGGATGCATGCATACACCCCCTTTCTGTTTGAACTTCAAATCCTCCTTCAGACTCTAGTTTAGTTGGCCTTTGTTGCGATAAATTGTTTAGACTAATGCATTTATCATTCCGTTGCAGGTGAGTGATTGTGTTCCACTAATGCAGATAAATGCATTTCAATGCTGTAGTGATAGTGGCGAGGCCACAAATCAAGTTCTCCTTCCCTCATGGAACCATGGGGAAGAAAGTCGTATGGCTGCTGATAAAAATTCAGATATTGGTCGGAGTGTAGCTTATGCAAACAATGACCGTGAAGGACAATTAAGGGAGTGCAATATAAGAAGCAATTCAAGGGTCCCTCTTAAAATTACTCCACATGAATTAAACAGCCAAGAAAGGGATTCTGCAATCTCACGGTACAAGGAGAAGAAGAAAACAAGGAGGTACTAACATTCAAGTTTCTGTTTGAGGCTTTAATTTCATGGGATGAAGAAAATTTTAATCTATTATTTTGAATTGTTTGGACCTTTTGAAGTATTTTAGTTCTAGGTCCTTTCGGTGATGATATTTAAGGTGAGACATAAGATTTTGCTAGAATAATATTTATGTAGATGGTTAAGTGATGCTTTAAATTAATGTGATCTTTAACATGGAAACAGGACGTTGAGGGTCTCCTAAAAGAGGAAAAGTCAGCTTTCTGTCATTTGTATTGTTTGCAAAGGAGCTTAGGATATATACAATTACAACAATGAAGAAGTAAGCCTATGAAATATTGTATTGGCACATTAATCATTTAAAAGGGTGATAGAATGTGAACCATGAGTCATGACAGGTTGTATTCAAAATTTCCTATTTTTCCCCTGTAATAAAGGAAAACGCTTGTGGAATATTAGATTGCTAAAATGAATGATGATTTTGATGGCAAATGAGGAGAGGCTGTCGCAGTTGCTTAAAATAATGTAGTACGCATTAGAGCAAATTTAAGTGTTAATCTGCTGTTGTTAGTTCTGGAATTATTATTTGTAATACTGTATTATTAGTTTTGAGTACTCATCAGTGGACTAAAAGCCCTATTTTCCTCTGCACTTATTACAGAAAGTCTTTCTCATTGTCACTCCTGTTTAGAAAGCATTCATTGCCTCTACTTATTTAATTATTTCAAGTTGTCATCTTCTATACAATACCACCAAAAAGGATAAATTTTGCCATTCTTAATCAACAGGTATGATAAGCACATACGCTATGAATCACGGAAGGTTCGAGCAGAGGCCAGGAGTAGAATCAGGGGTCGTTTTGCTAGGATGGAGCACTGAAATAGTCTCATGTAGTGATGCCATTAGAGGTATGGTATAGCCTGCAAATATATCAGTTTAAGGGAGAAAATTTTGTATTATTTGTTCCCCACTGGTGTGATGACATAGCACTACCCACAAAATTAGCTTCTGAAATTAAAACTTTAAGCAAGTAGGTTTTTCCTATCTGGGTAATGTGAACACTTGCAATATGTGTGGCAGCCTTATTCCGAGAATGTTGACAATTACTTGCATTTGTATATTAACTGTTATGAAATTTTGTCCTTGTAATTTCATAATCAAAGACAGGTTTTTTGTAGATCTAATTATGAACTGGTACTTGTATATTGATGTAGATTTCTGGGTGCATGGTAATTTCGGTGCAGAGAAGTCTTGCTTTCTTCTTTGGTTGATTTCTGTGATTTTCAGCTACTTACTAGGAGACATTGACAAGAATGCGGTGATTTTAAATTTTAAGACAACTTACATTAGCCATTGGAATGTGGAAGAGAAGCCTAGTACAATCCACATAGATTGTAAATTGTTTTCCTCTAAACTGTTGTAACTTGTGTCTTAGTTTTAGAATATACCCTCTGCACATTATACATCATTTTTGGTTTATCCCATGTATCTAAATTTGTTTATATTGTTGTAGGTTAAAGAGGTGAATCCCCAAAATAGTGGATTTTTTCTGATGGATTATGTACCTTGTTCACTGTCTTGGTGGCTGGTTTCTGGTCTATTGTGTAACCATTAGGGACCAAAACTAGATATTTTCCTTACTTTGTAAGCACTCTGAAAAGATTTTTGAGTTTGCCTCACTCTTCAGTAATATCTTGCTACCAAATTTTTACTTCTATAGTAAAATTGTGTATACTGTAAGACGCAAAATGGAAAAAAGGATGTCTCTCAACTTCACGAGGCCCGATTTTAGAATCAGATATTCCGAGATTGTACTTATTTTTTAAATAAAACATCCTCCTCCATACTTCAAAATATGTCGCACTTGAATTTCCCATACCCAGAATTGCCATTGTGAAACTATTGCATTGCTATCTTTTTTCCTATCAAGCTTATTACCACCAATTGGTGAGTTTGGAAAACCAGATGGTCTAACCATCAAGATGATGCATAGGGACTCCCTTGAGCCATCTCTCTGCCCAGGTAACCAATTTTAATGTAGAGAGAATTCAAAGACATGCTCATCGGTCCAGAGCACATGCTCATCACCTCCATGCTATTAGAAATTAGTAAATAAAGCGAGGAATGGTTCAAAATTTTGCATTTCCTGAAACTATGCATGCAAAGATTGGTGTGCAAGGTGGAAAGGAGTATATGGTGCAGGTTGGCTTGGACACGTGAAGATTACCCATTCAAGTGATGCTTCTTGCAGATGGACTCTAGAAGTGAACTCATACGGGTTCAGTGTAAAGGGTCGTAGGACCTCCTGTCATCCAAGTCAACCTCCTTTTCCTTGCAGAGATTCTCATACCTTTAGTACACATCCTTGTGATGACCATATTCTTTGCTATCCAGGCAGATGTAGGCGGCATTATTGCTCCTACTTGGTTGAGTACCAGGCCATTGCCACGACTCGCGGCATCGTTGGATCTGAATCTCTCAGTTTTGAAACAGCTGAGTGTCCCTGTAGGGTAGATGGCATAGTCACTGGGTGTAGGTTTTGCAACAGAAATATGAATTTCGGCCTGAATAATCAAATAGTTGGGATACCAGGTAGGGTTTGATCCCCATTCCCTTGCGAGCCAGTTAAGCCAAGCAAGCGGAGGTGTGTTTCTTACTGTCTTCATCCATTGAAGAAAACTGATCCCAGATGATGATGTACACCAACCAGATTTAGCATGTTCACAGTTAAGCCAGAATCTTGGTCATCCATACCATGCAAACTTCGTTGGTCTAAGCATCAATGATGAACAACTAGCTATCCAACCAAGAGTATTTGCAATAAAATCTAATGGAAAGGGTGGCTGCATGCTATACTCTGACACCACCACTTACATGGTGAGGGCTGCTTGTGCCAAACACAGAGATGATGGTGAATCACTTAACAAATATTGGACTGAGAATGATTCAGATATATATATATATATATGGATAAAAATTTAATGTAAAAAATACTCCCAAGATAATATAATGTAAAAAATTTTAAAGAAAGATGTTTAAAATAAATAAATAAAATTAATTTAATATGTAGATAGGTAAACTTCATGTTATTTTAGAAGAACTCTAAAATATAATATGATTGAAAAGTTAAAAATAAATAAATAAATAAAAGAGGTAAATAGCTTATTTTCCCTTAATTGACCATAGATGCTCTGTGCAAAGAATAATTTTGCAATTTTAGGGAGGCCATGGCCTCCTTTCCCCCCCTCCCCAGGGCTCTATTTATATATAATTCGTAATTTTTTTTTCCTAGCATGTGCTTCAAATCTTAGCATATTATTATCATATATAAATTAATATAATTACTGTGGTGCCTTATATTAAGGAATCGTTATATCTGCACTCTATTTTTCATTAGATTCCAAATGATTAATTTTTTTATTAATTGCGTTTTTATAGTACAATCTCGATAATAATATCCTATAATAACCTAAATTAAAAAATATATTTTTACCCAATCCTGACTTAAGACCAACGTTGTAAACTTATGACTCTTGCTTTGCACTCCAGATTTAAAATTGGATTTGAAATTAAAATACTTGGAAATGAAATCTAGAAATCCATGTCTTCGTTTGGATTTCAAAAACTTTATAATTTGGGAGTTTCAGTACTCAAGAAAACATTCTAGTGGTCACAATCTTTTTTTTTTTAATTTAAAATTTTCAAATTCAAATATCTGTGTAATAAAAAAATAATAATTTAAGAATTTCATTTTTAAATTTTATTTTTATTTTATTAATTTATAAATTATATGAATTTTAATCTGATTTTTAATTAAATATGCAAATAATACATAATTTATGAAAAAAAAAAGGTACCAATAGTGTCAATGGGCGACTGTTACCTTCAAGCATTTGTTATCAGCTAATCTCTGCTCATAAGGTCTTTTCCATAACAGCCCTTTTTCTAATATTTCTTTGTTACCAATAAAATATTCTTATTCTTGGGTGATTATTATTATTATTATTTTTTTGTCTATATTGAGATTCAAATCTGAATTTTTTATAAAAGAAGAGAAGAAAATATCATTTGAATACAATTTTGCAATTCTTTATGGGGGCTTGTGTGTCAAATTTTATTAAATAAAACATTTTATAAAATTTAAATATAATTATTTTGGCCGTTTCTTTTTATCAAAGGGACACTTACATCTCCACTCGCTTTTTGATTAAGATATAACATTTTTAATTCAAATAATAAGCATTTGAAAATGATTACTTTTTTTTTTTTTAAGTGCATGTTGACCTTCTTCCCATCTCTAGAGATTATTTTATGTATAGAATAAATTCTTTTATAAATAGGAAAATTAACAGAAGCTGGATGCATGGCGTACCCGTGACCATAAATATGACATTAATTGATTGGCACATGGCAGCAATTTAAATAAAATCAAATTTAAAAGAATTAAAGTAGGTGTTTAAGGCGATCACAAACAACCCCAATGCAAATCAATGCCACAAGCATTGGTGTTCCAACGTTCAAATTAATCGATTCACATGTACAATCAAAGCGATTAAATAATTTTTGAAAGAATAAAATAGATTGGGTATAGAGTTAACTCAATATGTAGAGTCTCCAAAACGATCGATCCGTATGTTTTTCGATTGGATCTCAATGTCGGAATGGTGATCACGATGTTAATCGAACTATCACCACAATACCACGACGTCACAATTCTCAGTCTGACAATCGTTACGACAGGAAAAATTCCATATACAAAATTTTTCTCAACCCCTCAATTTTTTTGCAACCGGTCTTTCGACCTGATTGTCAGAAATACCCTTTTCTGATACCATTTTTATTGGATTTTTTATAGAATCTCTAATTCTATTTATTCCAAACATTCTAAAGGTATTTTTTTTATTAATCGATATTTAAAATATATTTTGATTAATTCAATTTGAATATTATCAGATTCTCAATAAGTTCTCTCAACGTTATTTTTTATATTCTTAAAATTTAAACACAAATATTGATTAAAAAATTTAACATTCTTTTTTCACTGACCAACTGTCCCCGGTGAGTTGAGCATTTCTTAATGAATCATGAAACTCACCAATTTCTTAATTTATGTTTCTAAACCTACCAAAGCATCATTCCACCCTTATGCCATCCTACGTGGGACATTAGTTCAAGAACTGTGCCACTGCCTCACTTAATGTCCCTTAGGCAAATTTGAGTCCCAATGGCAATTCAATCGTCAATTCAAACTTTCAACCATACCCAATTAACCTAACGTATTTGAGAAATTAATATTTTTTTTTACTTATTAGCATATAGTCGACTTAATAGAATGTGATACTAAATCCCCTAACTAAGATGTTGAATTCGAGTTTTGAGAATAAAAAGGACTATATCGAAAGAGTAGTTCTCAAAATAGACTATTGTAAATCTCAAATCAAATTAATCAGAATGTGATTCTGAATATCAATAATGTACGTCAAAAATATTTTTCCTTGACTCTAGAATATTGCAGAGATTTGGGTCACATGGCATCTCTTTTTCATTTTTCATTGTGGGGTAATATTGAAAAATTGATAGGCTTCTACAATAGAAAAGACAGAACAAATTGTACTACCCTTTGCAGATCGCAATCAATTCTTCAAAAAAGAAGAAAGCATTTGGTAGGGTAAGCACAGAAATTCACCAGCTTCACCTACTTCACACAAAATGATATAAATTTTCATATTACTGCTTACGACCCAGTTGACATCTACCTAGACTTCTTATAGATGTTCAAAATAGAAAGCACTACAAGCAAGAGGAAAACACAAGAGCCAAGGAGAGACAATGCCCCAGAAACAAGCATGATGTTGCAGAACTTGTGGAAGTCATTGCACACTTTGCGCCATTGCACATGTGAGTTCCCTTTGAGACCAATGACTCCAATGCTGGCCGCGGCCCCATTCGCGGAGAAGAGCAGACCCATGATGACAACATCTAGGATGATGATCATCAAAGTCATCGCACTTTCACCTTTTGGGGAGAGAATGGAGAATAGTAGAGAAATTGCTGCACATGAGCATGCCACAGCATTTGACACCACGTAGAACCTAAAGATTTTCATGTAATTTAGAAGTTAAATCTCAGCTATTATAAACAAAAATGAACTGATATAAATGGGTTATGTATATTTTTGGTCCTCAATTTATCCCTACCCTAAAGTTTCCTAAGAAAAATACCTTGACACCAAAGTTGATGTAACAGTATTTTATCAATGCTGCTTACGTTAAAACAAAAAAAAAAAAAAAAAAAAAGAAGAGAAAAGGAAAAAGGTATGAGTACTAAATTAAATAATGTCACAAACTTATCTAACTCTAAAATATCCTATAACCCAAGTGAAGTAACACTTCTCTTAGCCATGCACAAGCATGATCCAAACTACGTTTTGACTGACATATGCACAAAAGGCTAAGGTGAAACTATAGAATAAACGTCAAATGGACAAAATAAACAAAATGACAATTTAGGAAGCAAGTCTTATTTTGACCTTTAGGGGGGGTGAAAAGGGTACATTAAAATAAAATTTCTATAGACGACCATGTGTAATGTGATACAAAATTCTAAATTGTCAGTGCTTTTAGAAATAAAAAAGAATAGGAAAAGTGATAGAATAACGCATGCTTACACAAAAGCAGACATGTAGTGCCACTTCGCGGTGACAGCAATGTTCAAGGGTGGCAAGGTTTGAGAAACAGTGAATGGCACCATTTGAGTTTCCTTGTTGGTGCCAGCCAAAATTGCAGCAACCAGTGTGAGTGCCATAGCCAAGATACGAAATATGAACTCAATTGATCTTCCACGTTTTGTTGTTTCACTATTATTCTCTTTCTTCACTCCGGTGTTGTTCTGCATTCCATCGGCAGTTCGACCATACTGGCTCTCCATTTTGCACCCAAAACAAAAAACCTGTGGGATGTGTGAGTTTTTTGGGTGTGGGGGGAAGGGGGTGTTGTAAAGTGAGAGATTGAAGTGAAATGAAGTGGTTGCAATATGTTTGGTTTTTAAGGGAAGATGGTGGATTTATGACCAGTAGATGGGTGTGGAGAGGGAAGTTGGAGTTGCATTAAAGGCAATTCAATTTAGATTTTTGAATTATTTTTATTTTAGTGTGAACTAGTGAGAATATTTTCACAGTTTGTCTTCTCCAACCCCCTTCCCACCCCCAAATTCTAATGAAAAATTAGCTTGTTTTCTCATGAAAGGTGAAGTACTTGGTTTCCACATGGTGGGTTCTTCTGCATTCTTTGCCTACATCTGCAGCTGTTACAAGATGGTTGCTATGCATATTGAACCCGAATATCCATCTTGGCAAGTCAATCCGTGCCATTCTAAACTACATACAATACACCCATGCCCGCTACTCTTAGCCAAAGGTGGGTGTGGTTTGGTGGCATTGTACATATAAGCACAGTAATATTAGGGACAAATGTAGATTTTCATGATAATATGTAAGTATCGTATAAAGATCTTTATGAAAGATCTTTGTTTATGCTCTGCTTTGTCTCCCCCCTCGCTAGTATCATCCAGCTACCCAATAATCTTTAATTATATTTTTATTATCACATGCATGAAAAACATATTAATTTCTATGCAATTACTCTTGAAAATATTACCCAATTATAGTCTTTAATCAAGAAAATTACTCTTGAAACCTAAGCATATTAATTCTCTCTCTCCAAATTAATTAAATTATTTTATATTTTGTCTCTCTAAATTCACTAAAAAAATAAAATTAATTTATATTTTCTCTCTCTAATTGCATACGTTTTAATTTTTTTTTTCTTTCTTCTTGTGTTAACCTACTCCCTGTTGGGGTAACATTCACCACTATTTTAGGGTAAATTTTACTCTTACAGAAGATTAGAAGGATAAAAGTGTGGACGGTCACACAACCTTAAATGAGGAAAAATTTTAAAAGTACCCCTTTTATTACCATCACATGACCTAAAATAATAGGCGGCTGTTATTGGGGTGTACCCACGGGTAGTTGGTTTGGTAAATAGGTTACTCGATCTCTTAATTAAGGATATGAATTTGACTCACGATTTGAATATAAAATAGATTATGTTAGGAAGACCCTTATCCTTCAAAAGAAGATCTCAGATAGATCGATTTAGATTATTCGGCATAAAACTTCATATACGGAGGGATCGAAGAAGTGTCCGTGTAGGAAAAAAAAGGGGTCTGTTACTGGGTTGTCCAATTTTTCTTAAGAAGCCCTCAGTCCACATACCATTGGACCCCCCAAATGAGACCCCCGGGAGCCCACACTACGATACTTTAACAACCTATTATTTAATTCACTCAAAATATATATATTAAAAACATAAAATCATCTTTATTTGAGATTATCTCTAAGCTATTTTTAATTAAAATATAATTGATTACATCAACATCGCATCAATATTACATTAATTTATCTTTTAATTAATAGATTTCATGATTTTATATGATATAATAACTCAATCCAAATCTAGGAAGTTTACAGATGATTAATTTTTTTTTATATTTGGCTGATCGTATCTGTTAATCAGTTTATTAGTCTCAACTAAACTAATAAAAGTTGTATCTTATGAACAATTCAAACAGTAGAGTATTCCTAATTTCATTTTTTTCTTTCTCGATTCGATCTCATTTAATTGTATTTTTTAATAATAAAAATAATAATAATAAAATAAACTGACACAAGTTATCAACTTTAATAAATAGACTAAATCTAAATCACCTAAACCAAGCCTAATCAGTCGGTCGAGTGGGCAAGGTCGCTTGGCCTCTTAACCATGCGCTCGGGTTTGAGTCTCCATGGGAGCGGAGCAAATTATGTTGCCACCCTCCTTAAATAGACCTTCAGATTGGTCGATCTAAGTTAATTAAGAAAAAATCCCTAATACTGGATAGTGAGGGAAGTGTACCATGTGGATCAAAAAAAAAAAAAATTCTAATAACTACGCCAAGCACCAAATATATATTCTTCAGGTGAGAGAAAAACAAACGAACCCACGCGGGATACTCTACCCCACGCAAATATACATAAAAGAATTTCAAAGATTTCCAAAAAGAAGGGGAAAAACAACAAAGCAAAGCAAAGGAAATCTGAACACGTAAAGCAAAAAAAAAAAGCCTAGTTGTTGCAAGCTCGTCCGCATTATGCAACCAAATAACAACCCCAGTTGTACCTAGCTAGGATTGATGATACCATATAAGTCTTGTATTATGTTAGTCAACAAGGTTGTATTTCATATTGGCATCAAAACAATCAAAGTACTGATAGATGGTTGAGAGAAGAAACAAGGCTAGCAGCCCGGCCCGCCGCGTATGCTTTTTCAAGAGGGATGACCCAAAAAAATAAAGCTCTTAAGATCACAATAACAAACTATAAGGCTAGTTTTATGGACGACAAAGGAATGAACCGATTTGCAAAGATTTTGAAAGATACAAACGCAACAACTAGAGTGTAGAGTCCAAAAAGGTGTAGGGTTTATTGACAAACTGTCGATCTAATAGATAAGATGTTAAGTCCCTAAATCAAATTTCAAATTCAAAACTTCGGAATACAAAAAACTATGTTGAAAGATCTTCCATCTAAATTGGATCCGATAACACTCGAATCGAATTAGTCAAAATATATATAGTTCTATATATTAGTCGATCTAATACAAAAAAGGTGTAAGGTTTGTTTATATTTTCATATCTTTATCTTTTAAAACAAAAATGTGATGCTAATGCCTCAAGTTTCAAAATTTTGTGACCGTCCAATTTAGAACAAATAATTTTCGTGTTAACGAGTAAGAATAAGAGATGTGCAACTCTTTTAGATCAAAGCAGGCTTGGACAGCACCACCTTTGATGGTTGCTCTACAGGCAAGCTTGGTCATTCTGAAATCGATGAGATATTGAGAGATCATTTCGATAGAATTATTTGTTGCTTCTTAACACCAATTGGTGTTGTAGAGTCTAATAAAACTAAGTTTTTTACAATTTAAAGAACTGTGGAGCTAATCTTCTCATACACCGACGTAACTCTTTATTATTATTATTATTATTATTATTATTATTATTATTATTATTGTATCTGAAATTATATTTTGATTAATTCAGCTCAAACTGTTGTCGGATCTTCTTGAAAAGAGAGTTCTCCTAAGGTAATTATTTTCATTCTCAGGATTCGAATCTCAATATTGGTTAAGGAATCAAACATTCTTCCCACTAAATCAACTATCTGTTAGTCCGATGCAATCCTTTATTATTGTATCGTGGAGTCAGACTTTATAAATGATTTAGGTTTTTAGTACTTGTATAAACTCTTCGTAGGAATTAAGTGATACTTTCAACTCTATATTTATCGTTTTAAAGCCTTAATGAAATTTGATTAAGTCAATATCCTATTATTAACAGAAAAATCTTAATTATGAATTAAAAATAAAAATAAACCTCATTTTGAGGTTATTTTTCAAATTTTTTTTTAATTAAATTTACTAGTCCTATGGGGGTCCTATCAGTGCCAAAAGCCTATAAAGTCCGCCTTAAACTCACAAAAGAGTTAAATTAAATCTCACATGATATGTTTACAGGCTCGTACGAGAAGAAACATTAAACATGGCTTCCAACGTTCGAGTATCATAACTTTTTTTGGTTACAACAAAATACTATAATTTCTTTCTTTTTTTATGAATGTGCCACGTTAGGAAAAGTGAAGTTATATGGTCAAAATCAAAAGGTTGTGGGGAACAAGTAAGGATAGAACGTTGAGCTTCTTGTGACAACACAATGAAAATGGCCAAAACAATAATAAATGCAAAAGTAAGAGAAGACAGCCAAGTAAGGAAAGCCCCATTAAAACAAGCAAAAAGAAAAGGCCGAAGTGCAGACGCGTGAGAAGCTGTATTCGAGCGTGTCCCTCGGAACAATTCATAGAGTCTTTCCACTTTCATCCTCATTTTCTCAATTCAATTCTGATTGATTATATTTTCTTATATCAAAAAAAAAAAAGCAAGTTTTATTTGAGCATGCAAGGGTAAAGACCCTATTTTCTTTTCTTTTTTTATACATGAGAGAGATTTGAAATCAAAATTTTTAAAAGAAAAAGATGTTATCAGTTGAATTATAGTTATTGGTTCTCTCTTTCCTCTTGCTAAGTCAAAAGGGGTTTAGGAGAGAGCAATTCCTTTGCCAGACTTTCTACATTCCTTTCGAGATAAATTTTGGTCAAGAAATTAATTTCGGTCACTTCAAAGCAACAAAAGAATTGAAATGCAAATTTTTCATTTCTAAGAAAGACACATGCATCTTCTTATACTACTAAATATCTTATGGTGGGATTTTTTTTTTTTAATACTCTATCATGGGATTATGACGATTGAATCGTTATCCAACTATCAGGAATTATTTTGCTATTTTACCTTACAAAAAATGATAATCATAGGATGAGAATACAATGATTAAAAAATTTTATAAATATTAATATATACCTATAAGAATTATAGAAAATTTCATATAATGGTAGAATCTTTCTAAATTAACCCTCCTACCAACTCATATTAATTTTTTTACCCTCACAAGAGATACTATTACTTTGATTCCTGTCTCCTTTGTAATCAAGGAATACCAGAGGTACAAGCCTATAGAACAGATCTGGTTCAAGTAAGGTTGTGCAAGAGATACTATTACAGTAAATGTGGGGGTTGTTCTAGGTGATAATCAAGCATTAGAAGAGGGGTCCAGTTGGCTTAGGGTTGGGCATTAATGCCTTGAACGCAAATGAGAGGAAAAATTCAACATTGGTCCTAAAAAGGAAAAAAATCAAATTCAAGGCCATCAAAGAGGAAGCTTCAAAGGCAGGGTTGCATTCTCAGCCTATCATTCCCTCACTTTGTATGCTTATATAAACCTAAGCATTTGCATGGGGTTGTGCCATGTGCTCTTTGTTTGAAGCGCAAAGAGCCTTCACGTGAAAAATGGCACTGTTTGCTCTTCGTCACATGGCTTTTGCCTTTGGCCTCCTAGGTAACTTAACGATCAATATCTCCTTTATCGATTTTCATTTTTGCTCTCATTCTATCTTTTTCTGATTCCTGTTCCTCAATCTTTTCTAGGCAATATTGTTTCATTCATGGTGTACCTATCTCCATTGTAAGATCTCTCTCTCTCTCTCTCTCTCTCTCTCTCTCTCTCTCTCTCCCCCCCCCCTCTCACAAAACAAAGTAGTACTGCTGCTTGTCATCAATGGTGCTCATGATATTTTTTTATAAAATCAATTAAAATTTTGTGAAATGTCAACCATAGAAGTTTGAATAAAAATAATTTATCTAATAATATTTACCACGTAAAAATAGGGTTATCATAAAATTATTTTTCATGATGAGGAGCACAAGTCTTCACATGCTGTAATAATATATATCAAAGTCAGGCAGCCAAAGTAATATTTTTTTTTCCTCTTTCCAGGCCAACATTCTATAAGATTTACAAGAAAAAATCAACAGAAGGTTTTCAATCAATACCGTATATAGTAGCTTTATTTAGTGCCATGTTGATATTGTACTATGCCTTCCTCAAGACAAATGGGTTCATGCTTATCACCATCAATAGCATTGGATGTGTTATGGAGTCTACTTACCTCATAATGTACATCATTTATGCTCCAAAGAAAGCAAAGGTTCTCTCTCTCTCTCTCTCCCTCTCTATCTCTCTCTCCCCCCCCCCCCCAGCCTCAAATGACTTGCCTTAACTTTTTCTTTTTCTCTTGCAGTTACACACAGCAAAACTTCTTACCTTGCTCAATGTAGTGGCTTATGGCTTGATCATACTTTCCACATTCCTTTTCTTGAAAGGATCCCAAAGAGTAACCATTGTTGGATGGATCTGTGCGGTATTTTCTGTCAGCGTTTTTGCCGCTCCTCTTAGCATTATGGTAAACAATTCTTAACTATACTTGTAGCCTTTTCAAGTACTCATAACATCTAATAGAATGGGTGACCTAAAAGGGATAATATTACTGTTGCTCGTCTCTACCACCGTTTTACCATATACCAAATAGAGAAACTCGAATTCTAAACTTTTAAAAGGGAAGAGATGATATCAGTTAAACTATTGTTCATCGCCCCTTTTACCATATACGAATACATAACATAAACATGTACATCAAATGCCCACGCATATATTTTTCTCTCAACTTTCCTGCAGAGGCGGGTGATAAAGACAAAGAGCACAGAGTACATGCCATTCTCACTCTCATTGTGCCTTACAATATGTGCGATCCTGTGGTTCTTTTATGGATTCCTGATAAAAGATATGTATATTGCAGTAAGTACTAAAGAAAGGAACCATCCTCTATGGTCTAGACAAGTATTAGAAGAAGTTTTCTAATAATCGTAATGATTTTCTTATCCTTTTTTTTTACACCTTTTTATAGGTGCCAAATGTATTAGGATTTGGATTCGGAATTGCTCAGATGATATTGTACATGATGTACAAAGATGGGAAGAAACAAATGCGTGTGCTACCCGAATCTACTCTGCAAGAACCACCTACTCAGATTGAAAGAAGCACACGGGAGATTGCAGATGAATCTAAAATTGAACCAAACATACTAGAAGATGAAGAGGAAGATGTAATGAGCAACGATGACAAAAGCAAATCCACCGAGACTATCGAAATCAAAACCATAGTGTGAAAGCTAAGGAATTTCGACATCGATTTATGGAAACAAGATTATCGAGAGAGCTCTCCAAGCATTAAAAGGTGGTATCTAATTTTGGCTGTGGAAATTTTAACACATTGGAATAACTAAGCATTTGTAGTTTTCATTTATTTTTTTCTTTTCTTTTTTATGAGCTCTTTGGTTGCCATTCAATGTTGAAACAACATGATTACCCTATATGGTAGATTTTAGGAAGAGGGTCAAAATTATGTGCGGCTCAGGCTTGGTTTTAGCCTAGCTAGAATAAAATGTATGTAGAGTACATACAATAACTCATAAATTACAGATTTTATTACAAAAATACAGTAAAAACTTTATATCTGGGTAGAAAATCTCCCTAATATTAATAGGTAAAACTTTCCGACCGAAAACCTACAAAATCAAATCATAATTAATTGTAATAACTTTCAAATCCCAAACACTGAATTTTATTCGTTTTTTGATTTTTTTATAAACCATATCACGTGGGCCTGACTAAACACTGAATTTTATTTATTATATTTTATTTTTCATAAACTATCTATATCTGATAATCACGTTAGGTATAACTGAATCATGTTTGACTCGAATTAAGCTTTTAGATGATAAAGTTCTTTCGGCGTTTACTTTTATTATACATAAGATTCAAATTTAAAACTTTATTTTTAAGTTGCTAAAAATTAAATAAATGCAAGTAATCTCGTAAGGAAAAATGCAACTTCTAAAGAGCAAGCAACCCAAACTGTCACGACAGCTCAATTATTTGAAACGAATGTGTGCTTATGTAATAAACATTAAACTCCTCTATCATAGTATACGATTACGTAGGTATATCATAGAAAAGGGCATTCCGGAATGGATAAACCAGTGGTCATAACCCCTATAATCATATAAATTCAAATCTCGTGTTACATTAAAAAAAAAAAAAAAAAAAAAAAAAAAAAAAATTCATAGAAAAAGACAAAATTGATGGGCTTCCTTCAGTTATATGGGTATGTCATGCTTGCATATTAATGAGATTGGCCCACCAATTTTGGGCCCACTGACTATTAGTACAAAACTAATTGGTCCACGTAATCATCGAAATTTTCGAAGCATACAAGAGAAATTCTTGATTTCCTACTCGCTTCCTCAGCTTTTCTTTTCGTGGTCTTGCCCTATTTTCTGCCCGTGTCTATCTGCGAAGAGGAAGGCGATGAAGAATCGAAACCCTAAAGAGAGAATCAACGGTTCGGATCAATCAATCAAGAAGAAGAAGACGGCAATGATGAAGTAGGAGAACATGCAGCGATTGGGAAGTGAAGGTGGAGCTCTCTCCCTCGAAGCCTTCGCTAACGCTAAATCGAATAGCAATAGCTACAATCCGAGTCACTTACAGATTTAACATTATTTTGAAAAATTAAAAAAATAAAAACAATATGGTGCGAAAGATAATTCCAAAACTGACCTTCAGACTCGACATATATGAAAAAACGCATCAACAACGTATGTATAGACATGCGTCTTTTCACTTGGACAGTGACATGCATATCTCAAACATCCATCTCCCAATTGTGACCCTCGAAGACTGGACATGAACACAACTCGATATTTGTTTTTTTAAAGTTTTCAACACTCATATATGTGGATTAGTTTTTAAATATTTTTCACACTACTGTTTTAAAAACGTTTTAATAAAATAATATTATATTCATACGTCTCGTTACAATCCTTCTTTTATAAGTATGATCTCGATACCTCTCTCTCTCCCCCTTCCCCCCTATTAATGAAGAAATTATGGTTAATAAATGAGAAAAGAGACATAATCATGGTGTTTTTAATTTTGTGTGAATACGAAGTATTATGGTGTAGTTAAGCTTTCAGGTAGATTGTCATTTGCTGGATTAGTTGATGAGTGCAATTTCATTAGTTTACTTCAATGTTGTTTGATTATGCTTTCTTGGAGATTTTCTGAAACGTAAGTTTTTGTTTAGCTTTCATCTAATAAATGTTGAATAAACCCATAGAAAGTGATTTTCCAAACATTGTTGCAACAAGATTGGACCCCTTTCTAGGTACTACTCACCTTCCACAATAAAATTCGATTGTTCATGGTGTCTGTTGGGTTCTTCAATTTTGTTTTCTATCAGCATTTATCGGCTGCTGGACTCTGTAGTTTTAACATCTTTTTTTTTTTTTTTTGAGACTTTGGTTGGTCTTTAGTCAATCATGCTTGTAACTTAATTTGTATATAACAGTATGTCTTTGTGTTAAAGTTGATGGTACAGGACATAGTTTGAGGTAATTCAGTACCTCGAATTATTGTAACAGCCTTAAGCGTGATGGCGATTGGAAATTTCGACAGCTGCAATGGTCTTGGGTTAGCCTTGTGTTCTATGTTTTCATGATTTAAGGTTCTCCAGATTAATATGTTGCATATAAGTCTTGAGTAAACTCAATTTTCTTGGAAGTGGGTTAATACTAGAATTTGGGGTATCAAAAACCCTGCTGTAAGAAAATTTGCAGGTTTGACATGGAATTTCTAGTAATATCATCTATGAAGAGTTGGCAAATGCCTAGAAGGGATCAGGTTTTCCCTCGATAGCATCACATAACGCCACATATGTGAGCCCTTTCTTGTTATACTTCCTTCATGAGAATTGGTATTCCAAGAGGTTTAGATAGGGGATCTAGATGATCACTTGGAAGATGAATTGGAGAGGTATTTACTAAAATAATGATAATTTAAATAAAAATTAAAAAAATAGGGCGTTTTTTTTTTTGTTCCCGAAGTAGAGATTTCGCGCTCTGTGAGCGTGACATAGGCCTCCCCCACCTTCACCAAAAAGAAGAAAAAAATTGAGATTGTGCGGTCTGGGACCGCACAACCTTTTGAGTGCGCAAAAACTTGCGCAAACCCAGAGCGCTCCACTACGCGCTATATAGGTCCGCGACTCTCCCAAAGCACAATCACTTGCGCGAAGTTCTCCTCCCTGACTGACGACTATGCGATCCACGTGCGACATTGCTTGCGCTCCATCAAGATAGTTTTTGCAAAAATCAAAATTTTATTTCTATTTTGGAAGATAACACCACAGTATCACTTTGTTTAATCTCTTGTACTCTTCGAATCTTTCACCAAAAGCATGCAGTTTTTTTGTTTTCTCTCACATCACATGATCTATTCATTTCATTCCATTGAATAATTACACTCCCACGCTTATTGTACAACCATTGTAGGTAGAATAAAATGTTAATTTCTTAGGAAATTGGACAAATTAGGGTTAGGGTTAGGGTTAGGGTTAGGGGTTAAGTGTTAGGGTTAGGGTTAGGGTTAGGGTTATGGTTGTGTATCTATTTGTTTATTCTATTGTCTTTGCTCGTCTCTTACTTCTCTCTTTAGTGAATTATGTTAGGGTTAGGGTTAGGATTAGGGTTAGGGTTAGGGTTAGGGTAGAAGTATGTTAGGGTTAGGGTTAGGGTTAGGGTTAGAATTAAGGTTGTGTATCTATTTGTTTATTATGTTATCTTTGCTCGTCTTTTGCTTCTCTCTTTCGTGAAGTATGTTAGGGTTAGAGTTAGAGTTAGGGTTAGAATTGCGTATCTATTTGTTTATTCTGTTGTCTTTACTTGTCTCTTGCTTCTCTTTTTCGTGATGTTAGGGTTAGGGTTAGAGATTTATTACTATAAATATTATGAATATTTATTTTGATTATATATCGATATTGATTTTAATACTGACGTTTACTGTAATTTTCATGATGTTTGAAGGGAGATGACTGATAACCATTTGAGATTTGTGCTTTATTAGGGGGTCAAATTGGTGGACCTGAAAATGAGTATCGGTATAGTGTCGGACCTAAAACGGGTGTTGTAGTTCGTAATAATATTGGTTGGGATGAGTTTATAAATGTATTGCATCAGAAATGTAGGATTGATTCTAAACAATTCAAACTGAATGTTTCATGTAGATATCCTCTTTGATATGGTAATTCTCTTTCATATTATGTATTACCAGTAGAGGAAGATTTTTTATCGGAGGTGTTATCACTGTCTAGATATATATCGGGTTTGTCATCAGTTGAAATTTTCTTAGAGTATGGAACCAATTATAAATGCTACCGTAGATGCACCAATTCATATGGTAGAAAATGAGTCAGAGGTCGCAGGTAGTTCATTTAGGAGAGATCCAGACAGTTCATTTGGTGGAATTGGAGTTAGTTCATTCGGGGGCGTGAAATTTTGGATCCTACACTGAAATGTTGACAAATGTGAATATTGGAGATGAATGGTTATAGTATGGGACATTCATTTCCGATGATGTTGTATTGAATGTTCATTGTGAATCAGTTATGCCTATGACAAATGAATTTGGAGAGTCCAGTTCTAGTATGCCTTATCAGGGGCAGGAGACAGATCCTGTGGATACATTTATTGATGATGAATCGGAAGGTAAAACTTATGATAATCAGAATGTTGCAGATGAAAAATATAGTGTAGATGAAGAAGAAGAAGACATCTCATTTTTATATAATATGGGAGAATGAGATATGATGGTTGATGAGTATAATGACTTTAACCGTCCTACATGGGATGATAATCGCACTTCGGAGTTACAAATTGGGATGATTTTCAATTCAAAAAAGGGAGTTCAGCATGTTGTAAAGTGTTTGTCCATGCGTCAGTACAGATATTTTAAAATTCATTAAAGTAACCAACATATATGGTTTATGAGATGTTCTTTCTACTATGAGAACAACTGTTTGTGGCATGTTCGGGCAAGATTGAAAAAGAATTTTAATAATTAGGAAATCACAAGGTTAAATGCAAAACACACTTGTTTTCCTCGAATGCCTACGGGAGATCATCCAAATGTAGACTCTAATATGGTGGGTCGTCTTATCAAGAGTCATATAAAACAGAATGTTAACTATAAAGTGTGTGATGTAATAGAGGATATGAGAGAGTATGAGGTAGATTTGTCATACAAGAAAGCTTGGTTGAGGCGTCGAAAATCTATAAAAATTGTATATGGTAATTGAGAGACTTCTTATATATTGTTGCCCCAATTTATGGTTGCTGTGCAAATGAGCAATCCTGGAACTGTCGTTGATTAGAGGTTTAATGAAAATTTAGGGGCTGTTGATCGAGTTTTTAACTCAGTTTTTTGGTCTTTCAAACCATGCATTGATGCATTTAAGCATTGTAAGCCTGTGATAAGTGTTGATGGGACCTTCCAGTATAGGAGATATAGGGAGAAAATTTTGATTGCCGTTGGAACTGATTCGGCTAATCATATTCTTCCTTTGTGTTTTGTTATTGTCAATGAGGAGAGTATTGTAAATTGGGCATGGTTTTGAGAGAATTTGATAATGCACATCATTGGCGATTGACAGGGTGTATGTCTGCTATCAGATAGGGCTCCCAGAATATTACAGGCTATAGAGAGGAATTATATGCTACAATCACCATTTGTATATCACAGATTTTGTGTGTGGCATGTTGAAGCTAATTTTAGCAAACGGTTTCAAAATAAGCCGTTAACTGAGTTAATGCATATGGCGGCACATCAAAGACAAGTTAGAAAGTTTAATATTATTATGAATCAAATGAAAGAGTTGAGCGGGACCACTTATAATTGGTTGATGGACATTCCTCTTGATAAATGGACGTTGTATTATGATGGAGGACATAGATGGGGGAACATGACCACTAATCGATCGGAGTCGTTTAATAGTGTGCTGAAGGGTGCAAGAAAGCTACCAATCACTACATGTCTGTGAGCAACAATGTATCGTATGGTTTGTTTTTTTAACAAAAATCGAGAAGCAACATCTAATAATCTGGAAAGAGGCAACGTATGGCCAACAATAGTGGCTGAAAAATTGGTTAGAGTTGAGCAGAAAGCAAAATATCATCACTGTGAGATATTTAACAGAGCAAGAGGGGAATATGAAATCATTACTGGATTTCATGGTGAGAAAGGTGGAAACAATCATACCGTGCTCATGAATGTTCCAACTTGTACTTGTGGTAAATATACTATATACAAGTATCCTTACTCGCACATGTGGAAAGTTTGTGCTGATTTGGGACGTGAATTTCTGTCATTTGTGAGTCAATTTCATAGTTGTCAATCAATGTTTCTTACTTATAGCGGTCAGTTCCATCCACTTCCACACAAAGACTATTGGCCCCCTCCTCCTTTTAAGTTGATCGTCAATCTTACACGTCTTAATAATCAGCCGGGTAGACCACGCAGCACGCGAATTCATAATGAAATGGATAGAAGAAGAACTCAATGCTGCAAAGTTTGTGGAGAATACGAATATAATAGAAATCATTGCCCAAACATTGTCTGATTGCAAGAAAGAGCAAGGTGAGGTTGAAAAAATAATCACAACTACGAAGTTTTTTAACATGTGTATAAGTTGTATGTTATTTATGATTTGTTATTGATAGTTTATTAATTATGGATATTATATGTTGTATTTCATGACTTATTATATATTAGATGTTTTTTCATGCTTTCTTTATATATGTATATTTAATGTTGAATTATGACTTATGTGTTTGCTCATAGATATGGAGTACTCTCAGCCGACATTTACCCCAGGTCCACGGGATCCTAGTGTTTTGACCCTACAGCCCTCACACCGGTCTCAATCTATATAAGAGATCGATAATGATACACCCCTACAGGTGCGGCGGTCAGATCACAGTTTTTGGGCTGCTCGACCACTTGATGTTAGAGTTCAGTAGATTTTGTTACGAGTAAGTTTTTACGGAGTGTATAGTTGTGGGCATATTCAATACGATCAAGCCCTGATTATAGCTTTAGTTGAGAGATGGAGATCGGAGACACACTTTTCACTTACCGGTTGATGAGGCGATTATTACTTTACAGGACATTTCAGTCCTTTTTGGCTTGCCTGTTAATGAAGAGGCAGTTATTGGGGTAGATAGGAGTCGATCCCTCTCTGAGTGGTAGGATTTGTGTCGTAGTCTTTTGGGTTTCTATCCTAGTCTACAGGATTTTCACGAAGATAGATTTAAGTTACTAGCGATCACAGAATTTCTTGATTCACATCCTCTAGGGCCCGACTCGGATCAGATTTTAGTTCACTTTCATGCACGTGGTCGGATTATGCAGCTTTTGGGTACTCTTTTGGGGGATAAATCTGGATCGATGGTGAAACTTCTATATTTGGAGCTCTTACGAGATCTTGACTGTGCTGGGAGTTATAGTTAGGGTAATGCAGCACTAGCGACACTCTACAGGAATATGTGTCGGGCTTCATTTGATGGTATTATACGGATTTCAGGACTGGTACTACTTATACAGGTATTTTATCTCTATTTTCTTATTTGCTTTGCATCAATAATTTTAAATAAAATGTTATGTTATGTAATTTATTTACCTTCTTTTGATCTATTTTCAGCTCTGGGCATGGGAGAGAGTGACTATGTTTACCCCTACTAGACGACACGTCATTGATCCACAACCTCTTGCTCCGAACATGTCAGCCGGTTCTCGAGAATCTCAATACGTAATAGTAATTATTTATCAAGAACTAGGATATTGTTTAACTTTATCTAATTTAATCTCTAATCATATTTTATTAGTTGGGATGTTCCTCGTAGCTATGTGCATACGAGACAATTTGTGCTACGATCATATCGGGACCAGCTTGATCATATGAGGAACGGTGGGGTGAGTAAATTTCCTTTCCCTTATCAGCTTGTGCACTACTTGTAAATTTATAAGATCAACTAACCCAATTTTATTTTTTCAGTTTCTCTGGATACCATATTCGTATTCCGACATTAGAGCATTACCTAATTATTGTCTTGTCGGGAACGATATATGGCAAGCAAGTGTGCCGCTTATATGTTTTGAGGTCGTTGAGTTTTATTATCCTGCGAGAGTTTTACGCTAGTTTGGTTATCGACAGGATATTCCTACTCCCATACACACAGATATGGAGTTGCATCGCACTGACCGACGTGGAAAATCTAGTCGTGATTGGAGTATAGAGCATGCGGCATACTTACAAGTATGGGATAACCGTCGATACCATGTCGTGACCGGAGAGAAGTGTTATGATGATGATATGATGATACCTGATTATATGACTTGGTATCGACAAATAACACGCATCTTGATTGGTAGTCTTGTATATCGATATCAGCAGGGTTTTCGGCCGACCACAAACGATGTGACCTTCATGATAAATCATAAGCACTTGATCATTTTATAATACTTTTATTCTTTACTATCTATACTTACAAATATATTTTTTTTGCAGTGCTACCATCTCCAGGATCTCCATTTAGTAGCCTCTGCTGTTCTCACTGTCTCAGGAGTGGATCCTCGAGTTGGTTATATCAGAGATGGCATATGAAATACATTGCAGCGCTTCGGACATACAGCACCTCAAAGAGATCGTCATTCGACACTACACAGGGATATATAGATCCAGACGTTTCCTCTCCTTTTGGTGCTATGGGTGCCTTTGAGGAGCATATAGAGACGTAGATATATTTGTATCCGACTCCACCCAGTCCGATATTTACACAAATGCCAGTATTCGAGGAGCATATGGACACTCAGATGTATTTATACCCGACTCCTATACCCACCCCGACGTGTACACAGACACTTGCCTCCGAGGAGCATGACGACGTTATGTCAGGTGAGCCTCCATGACTAATGTTTATCAGCGGTGGAGGAGGCGTCGATATTTAGAGGATAGTACAACTGTCGTGCTTCAGTTCTTTGAGAGTCATGAGGATACGCAGGATCAGACTCCAGTTCCAGTTCCCACTAGACGTCAGTCACGTAGAAATGCTAGACGACCTAGATACGGTACTTAGTGTAGTTTGTCTTATTTGTGTATATCGGTGTTTTTCTTGTATTATTTTCTAAATTTGTAACTTAAAGATCTATTAATTGTAATTTTATAACTTTTGTTTCATATTTATGTGATATATGTTTGTAGATAATTTTACTTTTGGAGTATTGATCGATGATTTTGGAGTTTGGAATTTGTGAAGTTTGATGATTGATATTTGTGAAGTTTGATAATTTAAATGTCTGTAGTTTGGTGATGTGGGAAATACGGTTTTGTTGTAGCTGTATTTGTGAAGTTTTTATTGCAGGATGGCTGAGAATAAAAACAGACTGTGCGGGTGGGTGTGGACGTGTGTTGCGCGCTCCAAGAGTGTGCAACTGGTTGCGCGCTCCAAGAGTGTGCAACTACTTGCGCGCTCCCAGACCGCGCAATATCAAATTTTTTTTTTCCTTCTTTTTGGCAAAGGTGGGAGAGGCCTGTGTCGCACTCACAGAGCGCGAAATCTCTACTTCGGAAACCAAAAAAAAACACCCTATTTTTTTAATTTTTATTTAAATTATCATTATTTTAGTAAAAATTTCAAGGTTAACTTTCTCTTTGAACTTATGATAATAAAATTTGACTACAGAAAATGGAACTGATTAAACTTATAAGCTGTATTGACCATGACCATATAAATGGGATAGGAATTTGATCCAGTTTTGCATGCTAGAGTGAATACCATTTTAATAGATTTGTACCGTGACTTTGCATGAGATTTTTTATATGTTGACACTGACTATTTATTGACTTCCCATAAAGTTATCCATCCTGGTTGTTGTTGTTGAAGGAGGGATGGATTCTGTTCTACTGATTAGTAGAATCTTACCTTCTTTTTACAATGATATAATTGGATTTCTGCAAAGCATGGTCACCATATTGACATGTTGCTCTTTCTTCGTCCTCCGTTCTTACCTTGAGCAACAACCTTCCAGGTTCTGATTAGAAGAGAAAAACACCTTCCAGGCCAAACTGGCTATGATTGCTTTTTGATGTTCTATTTCTAAGAAGAAAACACCTTGATATCTGAATGATAGCTTCCTGCAGTAAAGCCATATGTTTATGCATCATTATGGTTTACCTCCCCCCATTCCTTGTCCCTGGAGGTCTGCACTGCCCAAATCCAAATCAAAAGAACTCATTTGTGGAACCAACATTTGCCCCTTTCTATATATTTTGAGACAAATACTGAATTCTCACAGTGGGAGCATTCCCACATGAAAAGCAGCTGACTTCCTTCTGTTGATATCTTTGTCATTAGTTTCTGTTTAGTAGGTTTAGATAAAGTTGGGCCAGAACATGCTTGTTTTTGAATTTTATTGCTCTCTTCCCCCATCTGGAAATTTTGGGAAAAAAAAACCTAGCTTCCATTGGTTGCCTTAGTTTTGTGAGGAGTAAACCTTTTGTTCATTGTCTTGTTAAGATGCATGAATATCTCCTCCATAATCATGGATGCCATCATCTATTCTGGTAGCTCTAGTTGATGTAGTGGAAGAAAGTTAAGAATAATAAATGTTATCCTCTTCTTAGGAAGAAATTTCTAGGCATAAATGACTTATTAACTACCCGTGAGACCTCAGTATGTTTGTTTAAACATGCTCAACAATTCATCGTGGTGTAGATGATATGGCTCTACCATAGTAGAAAATAGAATTATTAGCTGAAATCAGACTTCTTGAGTGCAGGTGGAAATTCTTCAAGATAACTGCCCGATAAACAGACACCATTCCCAAGTACAGTGTTTTACTAAACATATTGACCACTCCCCAGAATGACGGATGAATGCCCCGATCCTGGCAAACTCATATAACTTTGACAATAACACCAGGGTACCTTTTTATTAAGTAATTCCTAATTGTTTACGAATACTATTATCAGTCACCAACTCATTAGGTGCTTACATAATTCCAAAAAGTTGGGCTTCCTTCTTTCTCATACTACCAAATTTCTGAATGTGTGCAAACCAGAGAAGCAAAGAGAGTTCAACAAGAATGAGAAGTATGTAAAGAAGTACAAAAGGTATTTAAAGCAGCAGGGTGGACTGCCGAACTATCCATCTTCTGATACGAGAGCAAATGAGGTCATCTCTGCTACTGAATCCAAATTGCTGGGTGCTAAAATCTTTTGCAACTTATTTCCAATTTGCTGTTTCACACTGGTGGATCAATAAAGATCTTAACCTTGATATAGCCTGTTTATGTCGAAGTTATATGAGACTAGCTTCCATATACTTGGTAGGTAGGACCATTTATGCATGAAGCTTTAGTGGTAGGACCATTTATGGCTTCAAACCTTTTCTTAATAATATATTTGTTTTCGCTACAGCATGAGAATATATCTGATGATACTGATGCAGTTGTGAGGGACAAAAAGAGCAAGAAGAATAAAAATTCCAGCAGTTTAGAAGCATTATATGAGAAAAAGCATGAAGAGCAAGAAAAGGCTAGGATAGAGAAGGAGGCTGTTATTCAAGCAAAGAAAGAAGAAAGTGAACGGGTGGAATTCTGGAGAAAAGCTCTGAGAGAGAAGATGCTTAAGCAGACAAGGTCGGGTCAGCCTGTGATGAAGTATAGAATCGAACATCTCCTAGAGACCATTCAAGGTTCTAAATCTTAGATCCTTAGGCCTTAGACCATTCAAGTGCTTTGCGGAGAGAGAATAGTCAAGTACCACAACTAGAACTAATTGAACATCTCAGAAGGTAGATTGTTTAACTGATTTCACTTTGATTGTAATTGATAACTCTCTTACTGCCTTCTCCTGGTTGGTGAAACAGATTCTTTAGTGCCCCCAACTTTGAAGGATCAATCTAAAAGTAACAAGGGAGGGTGAAAACCATCGACTTGGGATGGATTTATTGAACACTTCTTGTAATTTACCTTTAATCATGATAACATGTTTATAATTTTGCAAAATGTAGTTAGTATTTTTTTTTTTTTTTAAATACTGCCATGAGTAGGGACCATGTTGCATTTTGAAGCATGGTTTCCAAATTTGGGCTCAGACCGGACCATCAGACTAGCAATCGGAGTAATTCCAAAACTATATGATAGCAAAAATTAAACTAGATGATAGCAGATATTAAAGATAACTTCCCTACGGGGTGGGGCTGTTTCTCTCAATTGCTAGTGGGGAAACATGTTAACAGCTGCTTTGTTCAAAATTTCGGGTTGCCAAGTGAATGAAACAAAAACTTGATAACCTTCACATTTTGGGCTAAACCCTAGTGAAAATTTGCTCAGAATTTTTCAGGGCTATGACAGGTATTATGGTTACTTGCTTCCGTGAGATAGTAGTAAGAGATTTGTGATCATAAAATAAATAACATTGTTCACTTAGGTTTTCATTGATAGTATTGTAATGTTGGAGCACCCAAGTAAAGGCGCATCGAGAGAGAATTAAGGGAATGGAAGGAGCAACGGGAACCAAATCACAATAAGAAAATTCTTTCAATTTATGAGTGACGGATCTGACCAATTTTTCAAAATAAGGTACATAGAAATAATGCAAATTAATCAGCACACACACACTAGCATATACTCTTCTCTAATGCATTTTCCTACTTTTGTAGGTTTGATATTAAAGATCAAGGCCCATAGTACCTGCATTTGAACTTCCCCATGCATTACATCTCTTTGCATTGACAAGTAGACGAAGCAGGAGAAAGATTATGCAGTAGCAGCACCAGATTGTGATCAAAATTCAAAAGAAGTGTTCACCAGTTGTACCATCGAGGATGGAACTTGCATGACCAGCTCCAAAACAAGCAAGAATGTACCACCAACATAAGAGAGAAAGCAAGTGATAGTATATGCCTTGAAGTTTGTCAAACTGCCATGCTTCAAGGGACGTTTTTTCAATCACCCTATACCACCATGTCATTAACAATATTCCTCGCATAATCAAGAGTACATAAATATGTGGCTTCACCTTGCATGACAACCTCATGACTTAAGCCAATAATAAGTTTAAGATGCATTGTAACCTCATCAACACGTTAACATATAAGTTGCCAATCTCATTGTTTATGGAATAGATTTCTCGTTTCCTATTGCTTAATTTGAAAGATCACCCCCCCCCCCCCGCGGCAATATATATGATGATGATGGGTGCTTTGGTAACATAAACCTCAGAGCTATTCCCGGAGAAATGAGGGCAATGCAGATAGCCTATCAACTTTTGAGAGTTGAGATTTTTAATTGGCTCAAAATGATCACCATAATGCTAAGATTTTTCAGTTGACGTGGAATTTGTTTCGGTTGATACAACTATTTCTTGGAAGGCTTCCATATCAATTGTCATGCCATCATCAATTTCAGCCTCCTCAACTTCTGTCATTATTTCATCTCGGTCTCCTATCGCAGGTTCAACCCCATTCTGTACCAAGTCAGTGGGCGGTTGTGGCTCCTCACTCCTTTCCTCAGGTTCATCTGGCTTTTGAATTGTTGGGGGTGGATATGGATCGGTGGACATGATCAAGGTGGATGTCACCAGCAAATTCTACAAAACAGAGTACACCATAAGTATCAGCACCAAAAATTAAGTGCCTATGTCCAAATGAATGTGTATAATGAAAATAATCCATTTTGCTTATACCTGTATTCTCTTTGTCTATTTTTGTATGGGGAAACACAAAGTTAGCCTTAAGTTATTATTCCTAGAACATGACTGAATTGAATGTCATTGAGAACAGGTACTTGATAGGGACCCTTTTGAAATAGGAAAAGAGAAATACTTGAAGGGCCACCCATATCCATTGGATGTAGGAGATATAGTGAAACGTCGGGTAGATCGTTGAAATCTCGGATAACTTTGTCAAGGATTTAGGTGAGGAATTGACTTTAGATAGAAATGAGTGGCCTATGAGAATCCAAAATGGTTGATGATGATGATGATGATGATGATGTTATTATAAGTTTCTATAGATAATTTATTTTTATTTCTCTCTTTTTATTATTTTTATTTTTATTTTTTACTATTATCTTCTCTATTTGTATTTTTAAACTTTAATTTTATGTTCTTTATGTTTTTTATGTTTTTTTTTATTCTTTTCCTCTCTCCTATATTGATATCTCAAACGGTCAATCCTAAAATTTGGGATTAAGACTCAGTTTGTTGCTATTGTATATCATTGGATGCTTTCTCAAAACTATGACTAATGGTAAATTGAAACAGTTGCAGGAAAAACCTAGTAATCACAAATTAATATAATAATGCTTCAATGCCCAGTCCTAGGCAGCACCCCATTTTTAAGGAGGTTGTTCTAAAGCCATATCCATGTTAGGGTCCGAAACCTACATCTGTCTCTCGGCCCTGTGGCAAGAAAACTGAGTTGAATACAATACCACAGAGTTTTTTAGAATACAACCATAGTGAACCATACATCACAACTATTAAAAAGCGATTACGTCATTCAAATATATGGACATAAGAACAGATTTGAGTGTCGTTGCAAATGCCCCAATTACTGCTTCCAAGAACACCCAATACCAAAATCTGTTAAATACATTTACTAGGATATTCACAATTATTTCCATTCATTCATTCAATTATATCAGCCAAGAGTATATATTATTATACCAATATAATTATAAATGATTCTAAATGAACATAGAAGTCATAAGCCTCTTCAATTAAATCCAAATTTCCACAAAGTTATCCAATGATGCAGATATATCATACCTTTTCCAAAGCTAAAGCAAGCTTTGACAAATTGGGATAAATGCTATTTGCCGCCAGTAGTATCTGTTGATTGCATTACATGAAGTTAGCCATTGTAAAATTGTGTTAAATGCATGACTAATCAAAGAAATGAAGACAATCGAGTAAAATTAAACAGTCGTTACAAACATGTAGATAACAAAAACAGTGTCCGAGAAAGCACCAAACAAAAGAAAATAATCACCTCACAAAGCCTCTGCAGGGTAAATGGAGGACCTTCTGTAAAGCTATGAAGAGCTGCAACATAAATATAACGTGAAGTTAAGCTTTCTTCAAGTAACCAAAAGGGGGAAATATACAGTAGATAGTTCCAAAACTCAATATCCAAGTCATTGAAATTCAGCAAATATTTTCATCACATGCACAGGTATCAATGACTACACAACAGAAAAACCAACATATGGCCTAATATCCCCTATAACTTTTGTAGTTAGGATGGTCCACCGTTGTAGCAATTGAATGGAATTGGGACCCCAAACTCTGCACTTTCCACCTGCCGAAGCACTCATAAAATTCCTCCATCATCATAGATGTTGTGTCTAATATTTCGTAACACTAAGTTTGGAAAACAGTTAGCATCAACATCGGAAAAAGTCAAATATGGACTTGAAGAACATTGCAGAGTGAGATACTAGAACCAAAAAGATAAGCCCTTTTTTGCCAAGTACAAGTGAATCAGGACAAAAACACAACAACTGAAAAGAAACAGGTTAAACAGAGCTAAGCAGCACACTCAGGCACATCCAAGATAGAGTTAGGCAGTCTATCTACATGGACCCACCCAACCAATTTGCAAACAGAGTATGCTACCCATTTAGCAGCCTTATGGAGCAGAGAATTTGCCTCTTTAAACACATGATCAAACTTCCAGTTGCTTAACAGGTCCAGCATATTCCTTATAGAAGAAATTAGAACTTCATTCAGCTTCTCAGACCAGTCTTGTAAAGGCCTCGCCACATCAAGCACATCAATGTCAAATCATAAGGGCAAGCCCTATAACTTGCTGCTAGACTACTGGCCCTTAATGATCACTGTGCTTCTCCTACTAAGGATGAAAAGAAACATCCACAATCCACTCATAACCCTTGAACCAGAACTTGGCAATCTCTGAACACTACGGCCATTGCAAAGCCTGGCTGATGAGAGAACTGATAGCAAAAGCAAAGAATCTCTATTTACCAACAGTAGATACAAAAAATGCTCAGCAACAACCAGCTAGGGTAAATCTTTGATAGAACTATGACAGAAGAGCAACTAAAAAATGTGAAGCAAAGATGCTTTCACAAGCACAGCAACTCATATATGTATATGATGACAAAGAAACCCCTCAGGCTGCAACTGGCCCGCACAACAAAGAACCCAAGCAAGATAGGTTCCTAGCTGGAGAACTAAACTCGAGATATGCAACTTATCGTGCATCTCAAGAGGAATACCAAATCATTAGTAGGAGTCTCATCTCCATGAGGGCCCCAATCCTGCATGGGAAGCACTAATACGTAAAATAGCAAAACAAAATATATGGGCGAGAACTATGCTGTCCAAAGTGGCCACAATAAAAGCATCTCCTTTAATTTTCAGCATTTCATTAAGCATTCAAATATATCTACAAACAACTCAAAGCAAAACTAAAAATACACGGCCAACAACATACCTTCGTCCAACCTTCTCACCAACTCTGGGAATGTCTCTCCCAATGAAGAAACTTGTTCTTCACTAGCCATCTTTGCTTCAGGGTATTCTAATAGAACCTATACATGCAAAAAACAAGAGGATGTTAAGATGATTATGTAGGACCCAAAAAAAAAAAAAAGTTTAAACGTAATCTTGTAATGACTGATAATAACCATAAGATCATCATTATGGAAAAAAAAAAAAAAAAAAAAAATAGAGAACCTAAGGCCAGCATACCTCCCCATACCTGCTTCAGCTGAAAGGATAGCATGGTCTTCAGCTTGTCCCAATCATGCCTGAGGTGAAAGTGAAAACTTAACAACTTAATACATATTACAAAAATTGTGCAATTGTATTGGGTATAGAAAATTTTGCACTGTATCTAGTACAGATAGCATTACTCAAAGTTTTCATTGTAAATATGCAACAAACGAAATTATGTACCAAACAAAAGTCCAAGGCCAAAACATATAACTAAGACAATTATCTCCCATTGTTGTGCAATATCTATCAGTTTATCAGAAAACGTGAAGTATTAATGCAATATTTTAATGCCACTCACAACAATTATTCAAAAGGAAATATCATATCTCAAATGATACCATATATGTATATAGTAGACGAAGTACATTGGAATATTCTGTGGTGTTTTGCAGAAAACATACACAATATCATGCAAATCACCAATATATCATACATGTAGGAAAATCCAATAGAAAAAGAGAGTGAATAGGTGAGTAAAATTAAAAGTTTCATTTGCTTTCAAACAAAGATTAATTCTTCCCAATCACTAAGAGAGAACATTTGTTGCTGGTACCGTTCACTTCAAGTGTAACACAATAAAAGTAGAGTTAAGAGTATAAAAAGCTTACCCATCAGATATCCTTTTGTTTAAAACATCAAATCGTCCTCCAGTATTACAAGTAAGGTTTAGAGGCATGGTGAAATAATCAAATATGGGGCCTAATTACCTTTGTGCTCACACAAGGCTCCAACTAAGGTCTCTCTAATCAGGTTCCAAAATAATTACCAGTTGGATCAAAACCCATACCCTTTTCCTTTGACTGCTTTGGGAGAAAACTATAGCTGAGAGAACAAGGCTTCACATGGTTCCTCCCATCCTCATGGTTTATGCTGTCAATCTCAACCTCATCCAAATAGTATTACTCCTACTAGCTCTCTCATCTATTCTTCTACTAATCACAAGAAAACCATGATATTATGATATGAACTATAGAACTTCAAAACGAAATAGGTACTGTTGCTGGTGTCAGATCCATGCTAAGCACAGCACCCATCAATATCTGCATAGCATATGTTGGATATGACTTGCAAAGTATCGAGTTCTTATTATTCTTTGGAACACCAAATACTTGTAGAGCATCTCTCAAACACTTCTCAGATACTTTATAAATATTTTATATTGTTACAACAACCATATGATTGAGATACCTATATTCTTTCAGATAATCACAAGTGTCTCTTGTTCAACATGAAATTCAACAATTCTCACATTTGAACTAATATACATATCACTCTTATTTATTAGCTTTAAAATAGTTACGAAAAAAAATTCATAATCACATATCTCAACCACATCAACCTATTTTTTGAAAATTTGTAATGTCATCCCCATTGCGTGTTATGGCCATGTTTATGCTTCAATAATTTATTGGCTTCGTGATTGGTTCCATCCTACTCTTGACATTCCTCGAGTACTCCTTGTTGCTCCTCCTCAACAACCCTCAAGGACTTTCCATCAGGCAATAGGTAGTCGAGAGAACTAAGATCTGCATAGCCTACAACAAACTAACATCAACACCATTTAACCAACTTTGACGAAACCAATAATATTATGGACATATTCTTTTTTATATAGAAAGGTAATTATATTAAGTAATAATCCATGTCAAGCTCAATATGCAAAAATGGGATATGGTCCTAATGCTGGTCTCAAAAGGAGTTTTAGTATGCACAATGAGAATACTATTTCCATCCCCCTCAACACCAAGAAAGGTCCAATTTAAAGTAAATAAAAGTTACGCTACAAAGCCCAAACTAAAAATCAAACTTAAGTTCAAATGTACAATCAAGAAGAAGTGAGATCAAAGCTTGACAAAAAATCTATTAAATTCTATGTCTTTTAAGTAGAAAAATGAAATGAGAAGCTCCATTTTTGACAGCTTAACAATTTCGAGTTCCATATGTTAACCACAATGCCAGACTAGAAAGGTAGCACACAAGAGGACAGTATTACAGAATTGGGAATGTGCAAAACATAAAAGCATACCAAAACTTCCCAGTTGCTGCAATAACTTGAAGAACACCTCTAACTTCTTCTCCATTAATCTCTTCCGTAGGTTCAGTGCCTCTGAAATTTCAAGTAAATGGGAACCCCAATTATAAATTCAGTTAAATCAAAGGTTACAAACAAGAAGATAGTCTTAATGATCCACGACCTGTTTCAAATGAGACTGATGAATGCTTAGGCAGAGCGAAATAAGGAATGAGACAACAGCATCATACCGGTCACACGTATCAAGATAGGCATAATGTTTGAACTTCGATGAACTAATTTTGTTATCAAAATAGATCTTACTTTATTTAAGATTAGGTACTGTTGTTCTATTGCAGGAAGAATTTAGGATGTCGAAACAACTCACAACAAAAGAGAGAGAGTGAGAGAGTTACTCGTCGTGATTGGAGAGATGCGGAAGGAGATTTTCATTGACATGATCAGCATGAGCATCATTGGAAGGAGGAATGGGTTGCCCCGAGTTCTCTTTCGCTTCTGTTGCGGTCTCCATTTATAACTTTTCAATCTGCAAAATCCCAACAACTTTCAATCAGTAAGAGCACAGACTCAGCACAGAGAGAGAGAAGTGAAAGAACGAAGTTCCAACCACTGATTGTCGAGACAGAGAGAGAGAGAGAGAGAGAGAGTCTGTGGAGCTCCGATCGGCGATTGATGCCCTAGATATCTCTCTCTCAGTTCATTCCAGTTAAAGTGGGGGTGGGGTCCGATCTGAACAGCATTTTGTTTTGTAACCGGTTCGGTCATCGGTGCAATCGGGTCACGTGCTTGTTCTGCGGGGAATTAGGCCGAATCTTAGGCTAGCTTCTTTTGTTCCTCCAGGCCCAAATAATGGCTAATAATTCGTTAGCAGCCCACCAAAATGGTCCTCTCTCAATTCTCAAGAGAGTCTAATTATCAAAAATTTTCTTGGTACTAGACCACAGGTATTCGGAGTCATACATCAATTAATCTAGTTTAAATATCTATAGGAACCCTATATAGAGGGTGGCTCTCCCAGTATATTTTTTATATTTTCAAGTTTTGAATCCGAGATTTAGTTATCTCATTCTACTAGGTTAAATGTCCATCAGTGAATTAATTTTTTTTTGTACAAAAAGATGCAACCAAACAAAATCAAATCGAGAAAGAGATGCTGAAAGTGAAAAGATTTTACCGCTTAATCTATTCCCAGGAGACAAATCAAATTAAATTATCAATTAACAATCAAATGTTTTAACCTTTTTATGTTTACTGGGCCTAAAAGACAAAAAGTCCAACATTTCCTCTTTTTCCTAGATGCCTTGACCTGAGAATAAATCGAATTTACCAGAGTCCAAGCCTGGTCCGAGTTAGCGTAGCACAAATGTCTGTGCCGAGCCCAATTGGGTAGTTGGCCTTTCCACAATTTCTCACATCCAACCAAAAATGGATCGGGTTGCCTCTACTCTTCCTTTTTTTATTTTTATTTTTTTTGATTATAACATAAATCGAAGTCGGAGAGAAGAGGCTATTGTCATTAAAATATCTCCTTGGGGATGGTTGCCTCTACTCTGTTAAAGAGCTTTATTGCTCTATAATAGATTCCCGAATTTGAGAAATGAGCCCCTTTGCTTTCTCTCAGTTTCCTTGATTGATGGCAAGTGTTGGCATTTCATAGATGATCCAAAGTACCGCCAATGATCTCGGAGAAGTTTGTCTCTTTAAAAGTTTAATCTAATTTGAATCGAATTTAGTCAAATTCAACATAACTACTAAATATCGATATTTTATTAAAAAAAAATCCAAAGTACCCTTTTATAATTAATCGAACAACAATATGTGCATATATTGGCATAGCTATAGTATGGCCCTTGGCTCATGATCCATGTTGTTGTTTTTTATTGTTATTGTTATTGTTTTTATTATTTTGACATGACTCATGTTACATTTATTGATGAAGACAATTTGCTATTTAAGGCATAAAAGTCCCCAGAACATTTTTAAAACAAAACAAAAATAAATCAAATGCCCTCCAAAGATTTCTCTCTCTTTTTCCCTTTCTCTACTTTAACCAGAGGTAAAATTTTGTTGCAGAGAGAAAGGGAGACTTGTACATCGGGTCATGTCCCAAGGCTACTAGATTCCATCACACAAGGTGAAAGGTGGTATGGTACAAGTAACAAGAACAGGGGTTTGCTTATTGAGGGTAGGGGTAACAGTTGTTTTTATTAGCAAAGGCAAAGCCTGCAAAAGAAAGACTGTGAAAAAAGCCGAGCGAAGGATAGTGTCTCGAGGCCTTTGACTAGTTACTGTCCAGGTTGCAAAATCTAAATGGTTAGATTTGATTTTTCCCAATTAAGCTTTCAACTCTGTTCCCATCATTAGCAGAAGATAAGTACTTTCTTGCTTCTTCTTCATCCCTCTCTTCAGCTTGCTTTTGCTTTTTCTGATGCCAAAAACTAAAAAACACTAATTGTTGATGGCCAGTCTTTAGTTCCAAAAGAAATGCACACGAATTTAATTCCTTCTTTTTCTCAAGGCCACCGGGGAGTAAGACATTGCTAAGAGATTCTCTTCAAATATTTATGATTTTTGCCTAAATTTATTACTATATAACGTTATGAGAGTAACTAACGAATAGTTAATTTAATAAAAAATATGTTAGGCTTCTTAATTCAAATTTAAAATTAAAAATGTTAAGAGGGTTTTTCTTAAAAAGGGTTCAAAAACAGTTTTAGAATTAAGGACATAAAAAATTAATAAATAAATAATGCTAGGAGAGTTTCCAATCCTATCGCTATTAATATTAGATGGTATCAAAACCATCGGACTCCAATATGAGATCTCTTAGTGATGGAACGTACGATACATACGTACGAGTTGTCACCTCGGTGGATGAATCTACAATTGAATGTCAAAAGTTTGAAGCTCTCATTAGGTTGAGAAGATTTTGCAGTGCAGGACTGACATAAAAGAGATTAAAGTGGGCTATTGTTTTGACAGCAATTATTGGAGAGAAACAAGTAAAAAAGCGAAGTGACTGCAAACATCTCAGTGATAATATGAGTAGCCTCTTTTCCTCACCCAACCATCAAGATATCTATCTCAAACACTTAGAAAAATCAAAACTAGCAGATTGATCTTAATCCATACAATGAGCAGATACCCAAATGATCATAACTACATTTATTCACACCCAATGTATATTATTACATAAAAAGGAGTTGGGTGAGTCAAAATTGGAAAATAGATTAAACAGAACCTGGATTTATCAAAATCTTGTGTTAATTAAGACGATAAACAGTGATTAATCTCCCACGACGAGGTGTCATGCAGGTGACCATTAGCGCAACGGCGATGATCAGAGCCAATAAGAACCCCATAAAATCAGGGCCATCTTCTGCTAAATTTGTGCATATCGCTTTTCTCATCACTCAAGCCCTCTGCTCCTTGATGCTTTGGGAGGATTTTGAGGGTATGAATGAAGTATGGGCAAAGTACTACGTTTTTATGTATTTTCTAGTCAACTTGGAAGACCCCATTAATTTTTTGGAATGGACATTGAGTGATTTTTTGTTTACTTTTCAAAATGAAAGAGAGAGACCAATGATTTATTTGCGTGGTGTGAACGACATCTTATTTCTTAACTAAATACAGTTCCATCCTTCTTGAGTACAGGAAAAAAATTATTGAAAGACCTTCCTTTAATATTGGGTCAGACAACAGGTCGATTTAGATTAGTCAGAACAAAATCTTGAATATTAAGTGATGATCAAATTAAGATAAAAAAAAATGGTGAAGAAGAAGAGAGAGAGAGGAAAAAGATTGATGAGTTGAAAATTCCTAGGGCGGTTGGCAGAAGAAATTCCGATCTTAACAAAGCATAATGCATCATCTATTATAGTATTCATACAATTTGAACATGATGGAGACCTGGAGAAGCATGTCACCAGAAAAGTATTGGAAATGGACAGGGAAAAGGGAAAAAAAAATTGAAGGGGAACCAAAGACTCTCCAAAGTTAAACAGGGGACACAATTTCTTGGTTGCTGGTTTTGGCAGAGTTAATTTTTCTTTTTAATCAACACAAGTGAAAGGTCAGCAATATGAAAAGAGCATGGAGAAGAAAACTCTACAAATTTTAAAAGAAGACTTAAATAAAGGTCAAGTACGAAGAAGAAGAGACAAAAACATGATTTAACCTGAGAAAACATGTCATCTTGACCTGATTGATCAAGAGATCAGAATTATTCTTAATTTGAGATTTTAAATTTAAATTTTTATATAAATAAAAAAACAAAAAAACAAGAAAAGGTGATTGATATTATGATGTAGGGTCAAGATTTAATTAATTGAAAAGGAGGGCATGCTTATCTTTTCCTTGGCATACTAAAAAACCTGGTATTTTGTGTACAAATACCCAAAAATACAGATCAGCTACTCTCTGATTCATGATTGGGGGGATCACCATCTTAGGAAAAGAAACCTCCCCCTGAGTACCGATCATCAACATCATGATTCACCTCACAAAATAATAATATAGTGTGTATGATAGCATAGCTGCATAGGCCTCTTGTTCCAATTTCTCTCTGATCTCAAATTTGTCTCATTTTATTTACAGTATAATATTTATTAATTAAAATTAAATATATATTATATATTTTATATAAATAAAATAAAATTATTATTATGGAAATAGTTTTCAAATTAAGAATATTAATTGTTTCACCCGATCTCAGCTATTTCCAAATATTAATAGATATAACATGGTATATTATATTATCATATACTATAATTAGTATAGTTACTGGTTAATTCAATAACTTTATATTTATTATTTAAAATAAAATTTTAAATTTGAATTGAGATTTTAAACAGGATTCGACTCTTAAAAAAAATTGTAATGTCATTAGTATAAGATAATAAATACAGCAAACGTGTGGCCCATCATGAACCATTAAGACGTAATCGATGGGAAAAAATTTATTACTTGTTCCCCCGCCGGGGGGGGGGGGGTGTTTGATGTATCCCTTTCACTAAACCCCTTTTTGTCCAGTCTTCTCTGGCTAAAACGTTCTCTCTCTCTCGCTCTCTCTCTCTCTCTCTCTCATAGATTGAAGAGGAGTGTAGTGAGTGGAGTGCAGTAAGACAGAAAAAGGAAAGCGTGAGTGATGAGAATTGAGAAGAAAAAAAGTTGTGGAGTTGTGGATGCTACCTGACACCATCGAATCTATTGATATTGGCACAACAGCCGAGGTCTCTATCTCTCTCTCTCTCTACTGAAAAGTAAGAGGAAAAGAAAGCAGGCCACATTTGAGGACTGCCCAAGTGTATTTCCAGAATTTTTTGCTGTTTACAATTTGTCATTGTCAACAAATTTGAGACTAGTTTTCCAGACCATCTTTGGCTACTTTTGGTCGGCTTCAATTTTTCTCCATCCATTTTAATACATTTTTTATTTATTTTATTTTACTGAAATATAGTTTAAATAAAACATAACTTCATATAAAAAATAAAGATTTTAGAAGTTAATTATATGTAGAATCAATTAAAACTATATTATATTGACAAAACTTTATATTAAAAATCTATTTAATCACATTTTAATGTAAATTCGACTTTCTCAAATAATCCTTTAAAAAAAATACAAAAATTTGTAAATAAGTCATTTTTCTATACAAATACCTAAATTTATTTGATTGTACTAATAAAAGTTTTATATTAACAATTTTACAAAATTTCAGTTCAATTTTACTCTAACTTTTCCAGGTCCTGCTGGCCGATGCTTCCCCATCTCAATTAAAAGAAAAAGGAAAAAAAACAACATTTGAAGTTTCTAAGGATTTTACTCAATATTAAGCTTTTGTGACCAATAATTTATCTTACCAAGTATGCCATATATTGATCTCTCTCTCTCTCTCTCTCTCTCCCTCCCTGTGAGTGTTAAATTGTAATCAAGTAATCACAACATAAGTTCATCGGAGTGCAGCAAACTAGCAATCAAATAATTCATGACTTCAAAAGCAAGAAAAATAACTTTCTGAAACAAAAAAACTTAAAAAGAAGCGGCTCAGAATCAGAAACACCAACCAGCAGAAAGAATTTATAGTAGAACAAACAATGATTTCCAAGTTTATTCGTGGAAAGGAATAAAAATTGTGATAAGTCTGCAACAAGATCCTTGAGAGCAAAAACTAAGGAAGTTCAGATGCAACAAACAACATGCTGGAGTTTGGGAACAGTAGACATAGTAAATTTTCGTCCACTAATATAAGCTCTAACAATGCCATATGGGAATAGAAACAAAGGGTTTCTCTCTTTATTAATAATTATTACTAAAATGATCCCCAAAGCTCAGCCAAGGATAAAAGAAATGGCATAAGAGCTGCCCACTTAATCATCACTCACCCGCAGAAGCAATCTCACCCATGAGCAGAAAGACAGCATTGAAAACAAATTTGGAGCAGTGCGGCGAGTGAGGACTTAAAAGAGCATGTACCTGCAAAATCCCCGGGGGAAATCCAAGGGCCTCCAACCATGGAAAAGGATTGTCAAGAAAGCCTCAAAGCCAATTCTTCGTCCATTGTCCAAACAAAGGCAGGCATGTCAAGCCGTGGCCCTGCAATTGAACGATATATGTAGACCGTGTTGACTGGACAGCTTTCCGGCCTTGAATCTGGGGGTCCCCTCTCGTCAATAACTTCCACATTGAGCCTAGGCATTTTTTGCCCTAGCAGCTTACATGCCTCGAAACTGACTGAGCAAGAGGACATCCAAAGGGATCGCATTGTCTCCAGCTTTGCAGCATTTGCCAAGAGAGCCTTGTCCCCAAAGGGACAGTCCCTAATCTCAAGTTTCCGAAGGCTTTCACATCCCGACAGAACATGATGGAGGCCCAGGTCACCATCTCCGGCAAAAGCAATGGACAACATTTCTAGCTTTTTGGCATGGGTCCCAATGTGCTCAAATACACGGTCAGTCAAGAGACCTGAAAGCGAGAGGCGCCGAAGTTCCTTGCAGTTCTGTACAATGGCTCCAAAACCAGCGTCAAGAGGTTCTAGGGTGATGTAATCAGGAGTCCGAGGCTCAATAATGCAAAGGCGGAAGCGGGTCAAGCTTGGACGATTCTTAGCTATGGTGAATAATGCATCATTAGTGAACTGGCGACAGAAATAAAGGACTGATTCAAGCTTAGGACATCCCTCAGAAACAGCAACTAGGCCTTGTTCTGTCAAGGTTACATTTGGTTCCGCAGCAAATGGGTCAGAAGGAAAAACCCTCAGTTCTTGCAAATTCTTGCAGGATTCTGCAAGAGCCTCAAGGCCACTGTCTTCAATGTAATCCAGAACCTGCAGTCACATACATCAACGGTTCTCAAAAAGTGGCAGCATAAAACGGACTTGCACACAGGACCTAGACAACACATTGACAGAAACGCAGGGGAAAATATCAAAATCTTATAGAATTACAAGGGCCAAGCTAATAGGCATGCATTATTTATCATCCATTGCCAAAAAGGTCGGCTTGGGAATAAATGTGGCAACTGCCTACAACAAAGGCCATGTGAAACAACACAGTCAATGAGAAGCAAATATTTGTCAGGCATACCCATAGACGCTGCAAATTTTGGCATTGCGTAATGAGCTTCACAAGGTCAGAACTTTGAACCGCGGCATAGCTCAGGTTCAAAGAGGTCAGCCCTGAGCAGATGGTATAAACAGCAGGAAGGTAAGCCGGAACTACATCCCAAAAACCAGATAAAGCCCTAAGCTCTTTGCAACCCGAAAAAGCTCCAGAAAGATTGGAGAAAACATCCGGATGAAGCTCAGAAGAAAAAGCGCCTGTACCCAGTTCAACTAGGTAAGGAGCTCGGCGAAGCAGGTTGGCGAGCTTGTCCAGGGGCACTGCACGGTTCATTCGCAATCTTCTCAAATTAGGAGACCTGCCCACCAGGCGCTCCAGGGCAGATAAATTTCGAAGACTCCACTCAGAGCCTAAGCAGGAAATATTAAGGGAAACCAGTGATGTGCACGATTCTGGAAAACAGCTGAGCCAATTCCCACCCAAATCCTCCACATCACTCTCTCGCAGGTCTAGCTCTCTCAGATTCCTACATTCAGCAAACAAAATAGTCAATAATGAGAATGATACTGATAGGATAGAAATTTGGTGCAAATGCAAGTTCCACAAAAATTATGATGGAATAACTACATAAACGGTTCCAAGAAATATTTGGACAAAGGTTTTAGGTAGAATAGGCATTCTCACAGATAACACTGACAGCATAATATGCAGAAGTCGATTATTCCACCGACAATAAGACCAAACTCTGACTTAGTTGATTGAAAAATTCCAATCGGTATAATATCTAGTAACAACATTCAAAATTAAAACATAAGATAAACTAAACAAACAAGATCCACTCCTTTTACCATAATCACCAAAAAAGAAAAGGAAAGAATCCAACTAAGGAATTCAAAGGAAGCCACATTGTCCAAGAGACAACCATCCAAAGTCCAAAAACAACCCCACAACACAATATCCCATAAACAAACAAAAGACCTAAAGAAAAGGTCACCCACTTGACACCTTGATTAGATTTTCCACATTAACCATCCAACCAACCGATTAGGCCTCCAAAGCAACACAAACAACAGAAAAAAAAGGAACAACCTAACTACAAGAAACAAAAGGCTCAAACCTATCGAATCCTCTCTTATCCAACGACCAAGACCTAAGAACCTAAAACATGAACATCAATTTGTAGCTTGGATTACCAAAAATAAGTACCTCGCCTCCCCCCCCCCCAAGTAGCAAAATTTTCCCACGAGTCACACAATCAATTTCACAAAACCAAAACTTTTTCGAAGAAGAGAGGTTAGAAATTCAAATATTCTACAAGTTTCATGGCATCTACAACACATATCCATAAAATTCAAAACCAAAAAGGTTCAAGATTTATTATTTTCATTTAAAAAAATTATAAACAAACAAACAACAAAAAGGAAGACCAAACTCAAGTCCACATTGAAGAGTTCCACACTTTCAAAAATCCCCAAAATACAACTAATCTAAATCTAAACAAACAACATTTAACGACTTGAAGATTCAAACTTTTTATAAAAATGCAAGAGCCCAAATCCACATTAATGAGAGAGACAGAGACGGAGACGGAGAGGGAGAGGGAGAATAACAAAACCTGCAATTAGCAGCAATAGAAGCAAGCCCATCTGTAGTGAACCCTTCACAAGACGAAAGAACCAAAACCTTAAAATTCTTAAAAGACTTGGAAACCATTTCCAAAGTATCATCACTAACCACCATGCGCTTCAACCTCAGTTCTTCCAAAAGCGGGTAGGCCCGACCCATAGCCGAGACCCACGGGTCAACATACCCACCCCAACCTTCTGGCACCAAATCAAAGTCGGCAAAATGAGGCTTACCCTTTAGAGAAACAGATCGGAGCTCCGGGAACCTTCGGATCATGATCCGAGGAGTCACCGCATAGCAGTTTCCGATGAATATCTTCCGCCGACACCAACGTTCGATCTCGTACCATGATTTGCACACTAAGGACACTGCGTTACGGTCCTTGTCGGAGTCTATGAAGGAGAAAACATGTTCTAGAACCTCTTCCGGGAACGAATGAGCCATTGAGATCGGAAAATGAAGAGAGAGAGAGAGAGAGGATAAGGTTATTATGTTATGAGTGAGAGAGGGAAGTGAAAAGGGAGGCTGTATATGCCATGTGTGTGTGTGTGTGTGTTGGTTAACTGAGGTTAAGTGGTCGGAGATTGGGAGTGAGATGGGGGATAAGATGTCGACACGTGGAGCCTAGAATACTGGCCGTTGGATTGACGGTGGGAGTGGAAAATGTGTATGAAGAGGGGACGAGGGTCGAGCAGTGTTGTTTCTTTCTTATCCTGTCGCGACGAAGCGCAACCGCAAAAGTCGGATTGCGAGACACACCCCCAAGACAAACACAGAATTTTCAAGTCCTCAATTCAAATAACTCAATTTTAGTAATTTTTTATTCAATTTAAATTATTTTTATAAGAAAATAGTGTTATCTATAAATCTAAATAAGATTTTTTTTTAAAAAAAATAATTGAACTAACCCTATTTGGATTAAATAAAAATGAGGAAGGGCATATTATTGGTAAGCTGCTCACTTAATTTTAGAACTTTACTATTTAGAAATGACATGAATTTTTTTTTATTATTTAATTTATATTTTTCATTAATCTGCAAAACTCAATTAGATTTAATATTTTTGATATAATATTTTTTATTTTAAAATTATAAATTTAATAAAAAAATTTAATATCTCAACTCGTACCTTTCTTAAATCACATGACTTATTTCTCTTGGTTGAAGAGGGAGCCGCCGGTACGATATGACACGATAAATTGCGAGGACGAAAGTATCGTACGGTCAAACTAACGTGAAAAACGTAAAAAGGGAATGGAACAGGAGAGAGGCACTAGAGTGCTTTTATCCACACCACAACAGTGCAAGAGAATCTCATCATTTTGGCCTGCACGATTGGATCTGACGGATCAGATTTTCATGGGACCATGTAAGAATTTAATCTTGATGTGAAAGAGTTAGTTATCATGAACTCATGGTCTCACTCTCCCCACTTCGATGTATGATGATTGCTTTAATAGATCGTTCTCACGGCACTCAATCTCAGCCGTTGGATCAGTTAATGATGCACTGTACTTTTGACTTCCGTATGAGTTAGATACACTCAAGGCTGAAAAGGAAATGAAATAGAGTCGTCTTTGAACGGTTAAAAGGTGAATGCGTCCCCACGATTACCTCAGGTGTACGGACACAACACACTCATGAAATCATTGATTCGCGATTTTCAAATGACGAATTTGCCCACGAAAATTCCAAGTGATGTGCACCGATGTAGGGTTGAAAATGAGGGGCAAAAGTGTCAGGCAGGTGAAAGGGACGTAGTACTATGGGGTTGTGCAGTTGCAGCCATAGACCTGTCCTTTTTCCGTCGAAAGCTGAGAGCATTTAAAAAATATCAACAGTCCAGATCGAAAGTCTGTAAAGATGGAAATTGTGACCGTCGGATGTGATTTTGCTTTGCCTCCAATTTAGGAAGCGTCCTTGTCGACAGCAGCCACAGTCCGTGTTGTGTCAACTTAGTCTTATACTATTTGAATCAATGTTTAATCGGCCTTGGTAAATGATAGCATCAATTTCATTTTTTATTTTTTTATTTAAATTTTCTTACATAACCCCAACAATAAAAATCAAAATAATAATTTTTAGATATTCATAATAATTATATATTGAAAAAATTAAATAGTAAACAAAAATAAATATACTTCAATGTGCCTCATAATAGCTTTAAAGGATTAATATTATCCAAATTGTAATTTAGTAACATATAAAAAAATGGTAGTATTTACAAAATTATGAGTTTGAACATATAAAGTCAGTCAAGATTTTTATTATAGGTCACGAACAAATATAAGTTAAAAATTATAAAGTTGGTAATTTTTTTATTTGAGTAGATTTGATTTCTGGTATCGATTCTGTTTTATTTAGTGATTAAATAAAAAAAAATTATCATCTATCATATAGACCGACATGCATCCTAATAAATTTAAAAAAAATCATATTGTAAGGCTCTAAGGTGAATTGTTATGCTAATTTCTAAATATAAAATAAAATGGATTGTTATGTATTTTTTGGAGTGAATTAAAAATGGATTGCTGAGTTGTCCCGCACGTATTGGTGAATATTTTATTGATAGGTCGTCGTGATTAAGTGTAAAATAAACTTTTACTTAAATATTATTTTGCTTAAAAAATCGTGGGGGTGGGGGTTTGGGTTTTGAAATTGATTATTAAGCCCACGCACGGTTCTCCGGGAATCTCTCTCCCCAAGCCCCCGGGGGGGAGTGGATTGGCTTGGACTTTGCTGTACACTATGGGGTTTTGCCTTTGCCTATGAGCCTATCCACGTTGCTTGCCTCTCATTGGTTTTGAAAATGTGATTTCATGAGAGCTTAAATATTTTAATTTATCTCAATATTGATCGGTTCAGTGATAGGTAATACTATGACTTCTTAATCATGGTCAGTTTTGATTTGCATAGAAATGGAAAAAAGCAACGATAGGAGATCTCTTTTTCGGATTAGGGTTTGATCGTAGATCGATTCAGATTAATAAAAATGAAATTCTAAATATTGAATGATGGCTTCAGATAAAAAAAATATTTTAATTTATGAGCTCAAACACATGATGAGATGGTCAACCCCGCTTGTTTTTACTGGCCCTATAATCAAGCATTTGGCTGGTTTATGAAGCAATTTTGCTATGTCCCCCCCCCCCAAAAAAAACCAAAAAACAAAAAAAAAAAAAAAGAAGCAGACAGATAATTAATCCAACTACTCTGTTTCTACCAAAGTTTGTAGTGTATATTGCAGTAACGATTATATTCTTAAAAATTTAATTGTAACGCTTTAAGATTTTAATAGATTGTCGCAAAATAGAAAATATGATATTTCTTTTTTTTTAAATTTTATTCTTAAATCTCATTTCATCGAACGAGATATTTCGAATAATCTTTGCAAAGAAAAACATGGCAATGTCCAATTTCGGATAAATGTCAAGTCTACTCATCTAGAATTGTGATCCAACCAAGAAAAGTATAAAGGAGGCATTGTTATTAAATAGTCACAAGCAAATAACATGAATAGAGTAAAGTTGAATATCAACTATATCCATACCATAAAATACAGCAAGATCAGAAACCATAACTTAACGACACATAATGAATAGAGTATATACTAAGAGAACAGTCTAATAGTCACAATCTCCCTTTACAACTCGATGAAACAATTAAATCTAATTCAAATAAAATTAGATTTTTCAGAAGAAAAACTCTCTCGACACTTATTTTTTCATACACAAAATTCAAATATGAAGGCTTACTTAAATTATATCAGTATTCTACCATTAGATCAATCAAGCATTGATATTTTTTATTATTCTTTTTTAGACGTTACTCTATTTTTACTTTTTAAATCAAAAAGAATTAATTAAGTGCAATTAGTATGTATCTTCCTTTTAGCAAAAAACAATCACATTCCCTTTTTGATCATTTTAATATATAAGTTATTTTTTATCATTTTTAACTAAACATTCCAAACTATTTAAAAATATCTTTTTAATGATTTTATCAAACACTTGGACTGTTTATTTTTTAAATTGAATTAAAAATTATGATTTACTTATAAGTTAAAATTTAAAAATGAATAATCAAACTAAATATTCTCTCAGCCCATTAATCTTTTTTTTTTTTTAATAATCACATTCACAAAAGGGCAAAGAGAAAAAAATAAGAAATTTTAATTATTAGCAAAAATAAAGAACAATGCACTTTGCTTCAGTTGTACCTACATGCTGATTACACTACACTCCATCCTACTAACTAAAAAAGATAACACTTTTTGTGATAACAAAACAATCTCTCTCTCTCTCTCTCTCTCTCTCTCTCTCTCTCTCTCTCTCTCTCTCTCTCTCTCTCTCTCTCTATGTGGGCAATCATCATCCCACTTTGTCCTCCAGCTTCCTATAATCCAATAATGGAGCTAATATATCACTCAACTTACAAAAACCTAATTGATTGGTCTGTCGTCACTTTCAAACAACACTGTATGTAATATCATGCAACAAGTGACTCCCCTCTTTCCCTCTTTCTTTCAATGATGAAATTAAATCTAATCTAATAACATAACATCCCACTTTCTATATCTATCTATGTAGATGTATATGATTATTGGGACCACAATCCCTTCCCTATTTGTTAATTAATTAATTTTTTTTTCTTTTTATTTTGTGGGTGGGGTTGGGAAATGACATTATAGGATTAAGGGGTCATTCTAGTCTTGGTCATAAAAGTAATAGCAAGTAATCACTAGCACTTTTAATTAGGCAGGTGGCTTGTGAATCTTTATGCCTAACATTGCACTTTATCGGTAATCATATCAAATTCGACTAACTCCAATTTAAATTGTGTTAAACTTTTAAGAGGTAAAACTCTCCCGTATACTTTACTTGAGGGATACCAATACCCCAATGAACAACAAGGCATTGGTCAACAAAAAACATGGCAAGAAAAAGGATCCAATTCCCCTAGATGCTAAGAGGAGCTTCCATTTTTGACCAACTAATTGTTAATTAATCAGACACTCACGTCCATCTAAAGGTGGGGTTTTAAAATTCTTTATGGATTTTTAACTTTTTTAGGTGATTGATTTGGGTTATTGGCCAAACAGGGTGAGTAAAATTTGCATATAAACACCCTAAATGTCTTTCCAATATGTAATTTATTTGGACTCCCATGTGTTAATATAAGCCCCTTTCCCCTCTTTTAATTTATTTTGCAATATTCATCAACTAAAACAAAATTCTTTTACAGGAAATAAATTCTTATAAATAATAATATTTTTCTCAATAAAAATAAAAATTATCACTAATTTAATAATCTATAAATAAAAGTCAAATTCTCAAAAAAAAAAAAATCAATAATTTAATTTTTTATTAAAAATCCCACCTAACCTCTCCATTCAACTTCTTCTTTCCCAAGCATTTCCGAGTCTATGACCATTATTAAAGCATGTATGTATATTAAGTAAGTAGGATTTTCAACAGTATATCAACTAATTTAGAACATAATATATAACTATAAAAACATTTTATTTTAATAATTAATTTTTAAGATAAAAATTAAATTTTTTTTGAATAATACGAAATTAATCTTAACATTTTTAAATCAGAGTTAATTTAAAAAATATATTTAAATAAATCTATTTAAGCCATTTCCTAACAAATTGAAGACACTAATGAACAAAATCCCTTGAAATTGTCTAATTTACTCTGGGCACTGGGACTCATAATTTTTTTCCCTCTCCTTTCTTCCGTATCAAATCGGAGAACCGAGTTGTGACTAGTTGAGTCTGACCAGACTCTTTCTTTCATTTCTTTTTAAAAGTGGGTTTATCACTAATATCATGTTTAGATTCTATCCGATTAATCTGATTGACTATTATGAGAATCTCAATAGAGGGATTGATTTTTTTAAATCTTATTTTTTTTATTTTTATAATTCAAATCTAAAATCTATAATTAAAAAAATATAAAATTTTTATAGACCAGAATTTTGATGGTAATCAGACTCTTTAACACTACAATAATCTGATCCCTTTTCTCTCTCTGAGAAGTCTTGGGTTGGGTGGGTATGGCTCCACTTGTGTTAAGGCACCCATTAAGGAGAAGTCACGTGAAGACAGGAGTGAGGCACTAATTGGGAGAATTTTGAGGTGGAATCAACATGATTAGCATTTAAGTGTAATCACATGATTTGGTTGTTTGCCGCAGAGATTTAGGACTCCCCCAACTTGATCAGTACAACAATCATTCCTCAGGTGACAACTAATGCTTCTCTTCTCCCTCCCTCATTTCTATTAATCATCAACCAGGCTTGCTTTACTCTCTTCTCATCTCACAGTAATTTCTTCCCTCTCTTTATATTTCCTACTATCACCTTGCTACATAGAACAAATTAAAAGAGGCATGGAGAAAGAGAACCTGACTAAAGAAACTCTAAACACCAAATAAAATAAACAAGTATTTTTTGAGACCATATGGTAAAAAAGGACATTTATTATTTATAAATCAACGATAACTGATAATTACATTAGATCTGACTAAATCTAATTTGAGAGAACATTTATTCTATTTACTTCTCTCGATGATTATGCACCATTTGAGAATCAGACAAAATCATAGTTGTCGTGACCATACCACTAGGAGAGGGATGTTAGAAGACCATATTGTGAATAAACTATACAATTATGGTATGCTCGTGACAAAAGCTCTCACCATAACAAATTCTTTTTTGTTGCTTGAATACATAATTAGAAAAATGCAAGTGGAATTAGGCTTAGCCATCGAGTAAGTCCTTCAAGTTAAGATCATCATCGCATAAATTGGACTTTAGAATAGATCGTTTGCCAAATTAATTAAGCTCAAATGATTTTTTTAGTAGAGTTTAAAATCTTAACTTATATATAAAAATCTAATACCATCTAAATAACTTGATTCTTAGCCTAAGCTTTTAAGTAAGTTCAAAGTCAATCTTAAGTTAGTCCATTTGATATTATAAGTTTCGAGCCTTCGCACTGGTCAATCATTTTGCGATATATCCTTATAATTTTAAATCAAACACGTAATTAACTATTTTTATCGCCATAACTATCTTTTTTATCTCCGCCTCTTATAAGTTATAAGTTGCATTATGTTTGTTTAATATAAATTTCTAATTTCGTCTTTATGTATTTTTGTGTTCACGTGTATCTAAGGATATATTGTGCATAAAAATGAGGAAACAAAGTAGAGAAATCCCATGCAAATATTTCAATGCATTATCATCTATCCATGCAAAGGAGACATTTTGCTTTTTTGTATCTTAATTCCATGTGATAAAGATAAAGACATTAACAAGCAAGTGAATCCCTCCGGCAGCATATATTATTTTCAAGAGATTGAGAATTGAGGAAATGTCACTTCCAAACACTTCTCTATTTTTTAAATTATCATGAAATAAATTCCACTTTCTTTATTTTAGAAACTATTTGCCCTTCTGTTCTGAATTTCTCTGGTCTGACAAAAACATTTCTAAGGGTTCCTTCACAGTTCACACTATTAAGCGAGTAAAGTTAAATCTGTTAACAGTACATAACATAAGGAATTATATGAAGAACGCGTATTGGATTAGAAACCGGAGGTCATATCCCTAAAGTTAAGCTTGGGATAGGACAAATGAAAGGTCATGAATCCTACAATTGTAGGGGACCCCTGAACATAGAATTGGCTGGGGGCAGCGTGGTGACTATGAGGGGGCTGACTAGTGCTTTGCCCGCGCTTGTCTTTTCAAGCCCTCTCTCTCTCTCTCTCTCTCTCTCTCTCTTATGGTAGCCCTTCTTGCTTTTACATCTTGTGGAACTTTGGTTTTGACGCAAAAGAAGAAGAAGAAAGCTCTTCCCTTTCCAAAAAGTAAAGAAAATGAAACTGCCCCCTTATCATGATGATGACCGACAGAACCTTCTTTTGGCTATTTATCCTTTGGTATTTGATGGTACTTGTGTTTGTGTCTCCACCTCATTTTCTCCGATTCCAAATCCCTTCCGTATATCTAAAACGTGAATATCAGTAATTTGCTTGATTAGCAATCTAATTCCATCTTAATCAAGCTTATAATTGGATTGGACACGTGGCCTAAAGGGTTTTAGCCTTTTTGGAAGCTTAGGGATCAAATTAGAAATATTTTTTGGACAACATAATTCAATTTTCTTAGGAAATGAAGAAATTTGAATTCATGACTTCCGTTGATTAGATGTAAGAAAATGAAGCAATCTTTCAATAAAACTCATTTTTCTTTTTTAGGAATCAAGTAACACCTTTATTTTATTGCTCTATATTATATAATTTCAAGTTTCTAGGCATATGATAACTATCATCATGCAGCAACAAGATATTTGAGAGAGTCAAATTTAAGTAGTAAAATATTTTTTAAAGTAATTGAAATTTTTCAATAGAAAATATCCATAAGTTATTTAATTTTAAAAAGATTTAAAAAAAGAAATACTTTTTTTGATGAACCGATAATTATTTTGAAGTTGAATAAATCTGGTTCGAGTTGAGTTGACCCTTAAAAGGTAAAATTTTCTCGACACATATTTTCTTCATATAAAAAATTTAAATCTAAAATCTTATTTAATCATCAGTACCCAGTGAGCGGACTAACTAACCATTGGTCAGGAAAAAAAAAAAGAAATACCAATGCATCTATGTAATTTACTTATTTCTTGATAAGATATTGAACCATTAGTTTAACGAGTAACTGGATCGCTACTAAATCAACCACTGATTACGCCATTTAAATTTCTAATATGGTTTACAAAAATATTTATTTTAATAATTACACAAAAAATATGTTATTTGAGTGAAAAAGACACATAAAATAGTCAAATATTTCAAGGAATGATTCAATATTACGTGGGAATAGTCTTTGGGACCACTGTGTTGAAGAATAAGACTCGCACTACCTTTAATAGCTTGAGTTGAGCTATCAATTCCATCCGTAGAAACTTGGAGAGTTTCTATCAAGGAGTCTGTGCACAAATTATATAACATATATGTTTTGATCACACATATCTAAAATCATATTTTGATTAATTCGATTCGAATATTTATAAGAATTCTATTTAAAAGACGACCCTCTTAACTTAATTTTTTTTATATTCAAATTTTAAATTCGAGATTTGATTAAAAATTTTAATATTCTATCTCACTAAACTAACTGTTTATTGAGGGTTGTGTATATATATGTATGTATGTATGTATGTATTTATGTGTTGCAATTTCAATCCCTTTACATGGCTTTATGTGGTCGCGGAAATGCAGTCCAATGATCATTAAAGAACATTAAAATCCTGTGGCTATAGTTCATTGATTAAGCTACTTCTGGCTAGTTATGGTCCACCCAAATGAGGACCACACTTTGGGTTCCAAAAGGGAGTCTGATTCACTTTGGCCATTTTGGGACCAAACAGTGACATTCAATCTCTAATGTCCTCTGCACATGAGCGGTCCTTCATGTCACAAACAAAATCCGATCCAATTGAGTCTGTTTTTTGTGATCGGTCTTTTATTTCCTTGAAGGAACTAAATTACTATTGAAAATACTTTTTCAAATTCTAATATTTGACAGAGTCAAAATGATAAATTTATTGTTCAAATAATAATTTATTATTTAAAATACACTGCTTTGTTTGTACAATAATTATTACATCAAATACATCAAATAGCAAAGGAAACCCTTGATAATGATAAAAAGAGAGAGATGGGTATTAGTGAGTTTGTTTTTTTTTTTTTTGCCTCACATCCTTTTTTTTTTTTAATACAAGAAGATGTAATCAAACGAAATCAAATTACAAAAGGGAGCATGAAAGTATGGGAGACTCTATTACTTGAGCTACCCTGGTGGACACCCCACTTCCTTCGTTGCAAGCAACAAGACAGAGCTGATCAGAACTTTAATATATTATCATTCTTATCCACTTTCATTTCTATTGGTATTAAATAAATTTAAGAAAACATTAAAGTAATTAGGCTGCGCATAATGTTTGTGTTCATATGCATGTCCTTCCTAATTCATTTTGACCCGCAACTTAATCATGATTAGACTATCATTAAGGGAGCACATCAACACTTTCAGTCCTTTTCTCTCTTTATTTGATTATCCTTCTTTTGATGTGATCTTTTATGTTTAACCCCATTAAACAAAATGAAATGCTATTTATAATTCATTCGCAACTTTCTTGTGGAGAAAAAAAAGGGTTAATACTAGTGGGTTTGGGAAAAAAATTTGGGAGGTGATAGTATGAGATGTTGACATAGCAATAAAATTGTAATTAAGAAATTCTATTATGATAAGTTCTTATGACCAAACCATTAAGATAGAGTTTTAGGAAATAAGTTGCCGATTTCAACAAGTTAAGCATCAATATATAGAAAAAAGAGTGCGCGTGTGTGTCTATAAAGTTTTGATACAATAATAATAATAATCAATTTTTTATTTCACTAAGTAGAGTCGATTGTATGAATTATTTTTATTTTATTTTAATTTATTTCATATTAATACAATATCGTAAATAATTCAATATAAATTTTTGTTGATTGATTATTTAACGCAATTCTCTTTCATTTTTTCAGATTTGTGACTACCATTCTATGTATAAAAGCTTTGATAAAGGTAAATAATGTTTTTTTTTTCTATTAAAGAAATTTCCATTTAATTTAATTCCATCATTTTTGTTGGGATAACAACGTATTGTCCTTCTTGCAAGGACTTTATTTTTTTTATTTTTTTTTATTTTTGAAGTGCCAAATTTCTTAACAAGTTTGTTTGGTAAAACTTTAATACTGATTTTTTTTATGATTTTTATCGATCGATATTTGGGATTTATCTGATTTATCTGATTAGAGCACTGTGAGACCCATTGAGGGATTGACTCTCCTAAATCTTTTTTTTTTTATTCTCAAAACTCAAACTCGAAATCTCTGATTAAAAGAGTAGAGTGTCAGACCATCCAACTCAAAAAAATTTAATATTTTAATAATGATTGTCATCTAATGTGTTTCTCTTTTTTAATTTGAATTTAAAACTAATTGTAAGAAAAGATGAAGCATTAGGTCTCTACTGTGTATAATTTTTATGTTTTATAGTATTTAATAGTAAAAAATGAAATTATATGAAGAAATATATTTTTTTATGAAATTATTTGTCGTGAAATGCAACAAAAGAGCTAATGGCGGGCGTGACCGGGGTTTGAAAATGTTTATATAGTGTATATAGTTTATGAATTTTTGACAAAAAAAAACACGTGATTTCAAATGTAAAAACCATTTTTGTCGACAACAACGTGCCCACGTTGTATAGGATTGGATCACACATAAGAACTTTTCTCTCTCTCTCTCTCTCTCTCATCTGACATCAGCCAAGCAAACGAGTGAGAGAGAGAGAGAGAGAAGAAAAAGTAAAAATACTGAGAAAAGAAAAACAATAATTCAGTATTTTACTGACGGGTGCGACGAAAACGTTGTAAAAGTGATTAGCTGTGTGTGCGCATGCGCACGCAAAAACACGTGCCACCGAAACCGGCCTATGGACACTCGTAGGGGCATTTTCGGTACTTTGATTTATAGCATAAATGGAATTAAAGTTTTTGTGAGACAGAGCCCGAGAGAAGGATAAGCATGCCCCTGGGTATCAATACTGAAAATGAAAGATTAAAATTCTTATCCTCTCCGATCAAAGAAAATCATAACAATCTTTTTTTTTAAAAAAATAAATAATACTAATTTTAAGAGAAAATAAGCAATCTCTTTAGACAAAAATAATGAAACAACCCAGGTTACATACACTCCCTCCCTTTTCCCTGTCTCTTTTCTCTTTCTTCTCAATAATCTGTGGCATATCTTGATCAATGAATCAAGATCCAACCACTCCCTCAATTCTCTATTATCTTTTCTTTTCTCAATCTCTTCTCATCTTAATTGATCGATTTCTCTCTCTTTCTATTTATGATCATCGATCAATTTTCTCGCTCTACAACTATTTTTAAAAATAATAATGAAATAGTCCCGGATTACGAGATTAGAGGAGGAGGTCGTGACTATTAGACTATCTGTCTGAAACTAAAAAATTAATAATTTTACTTAAAAAATATAGATAATTTTTTATTCGAATATGTTGGGCTGGGCCGAGACAAGCCCAAAACTGTTTAAATAAGTTACAGACTAACACTTCATTCTTTCTGGGTCGAAACCTTCTACAAAATGGTCAGGGTTCAATAAAATCTAGCCCAAAAAAAAAAAGGCTTGAGTGATAGAGGAAAACTCATTGGGCCGGGTCAAGATTTGGACATAAGAATATATAAAAGGAAAGCACAGAGGACAAAACCCTAATTTCTCATCTCTGCCTTGCCGTTTCTTTCAACTTTGAATCCTTCAATTCCTTTGTTCTTCTCTGCTTTTGATATTCAACAATTTTTGCAGTTCGAAATTTCCAACCAATTTTGTTTTTTGGGGTTTTCTGGGTTTAGTCGGTGATGATTAGAACAAAGGCTTGAGAGCCAACACAAGAATTTTGCGCACCCGAGTGTCTGAACTCTCGGCTTGTGGATTTGGCTTTGAAGAATGTGCCAATATGCTAATCTGAGACTTACCCTCTTGTTAATTTCTTCTTTTTTTTGCATGTTTATTTGAAGTTTTCTCCACAAAATTTTTCAGGAATTTGGGGTTTGGTTCTTTGAGTTTTGGAAATTTTATATAAAAAATGCATGTTAGTCTACCATGATGTATAGTTTCAGTTGCAATCCACGAACTCAAATTCAATTTAATGATATGAAAATTCCATTGATTTGAAACTGTCACTAGGTTTTTATGTTCATGGGGTTTATTAATTTTGGAGTCAAGGATTTCTTGTTCTTTGCTTGACATGAATTAGGATGCAGATTTTTATTTTGTATGATTTCATCAGCAAAACAATGTTCAATCTTGTTTGCAATTTCCATGTCTTTTAATCCTTGAGCATGTGAATATTTGGACAGGCCACAGGCTTCTCAATATTTCATGTGTTTCTTTTAATTACTTCATAAGTTAGAGAGTCTGATCGATAAGTAGAAAACTGCATTTTCTATTCTATGCACGGATTGATGGTTATGTCTGCACACCAAGAATTTAGTTCTAGCAATTTAACTGTAATATGCCTCATTTGAATATATGAAATTTCGGGGCTATACTGGTCCTTGTAATTTCATACTGTTGAAGTAATCGTTGAGGTGACTCAACGCTCTCTCGGCAAAATTTAGATGTTATACTAGAACTAGAGCAACAGAGATGGAGTCCTCTATAGATTCTTTTATCGGTTTTAGATTATAGCTGTGCCCGAATTCTTTGTTTCTATCCCACACGAAGCCTCTTCCTATGAATCCTCAACTGACACTTGTCATTTTACTGGTTCATAGCTGCATAGCTTATTGAAAACGTGCGGTCATTTTTGGATCAGCATAAAGTTGTGTATGTCAATTTGCTTCATTTCTATGTGCTAAATAACAAAAAATAGAAAATGCTCAAAATTTGAAGGCCTAGGTTGTTGTTGTTGTAGAAAATGCTCAAAATTTGAAGCTGCTTGTTTGAATTGCTTGATTTTGACCATATAGCTTGCTAAATGATTGGAATGGTGGTTATACGTGATAAAATAACATTATTTGACAAGCTAACTGGTTTATTTACTTTGTCACTGGATTGATAACTTTAGGAACCAATCAGAATATGGTTAGAATGTTAGGTGGAGGAAGATTGGTGGTTCTTAGACTGGTAGTTTTATTTTTTTGTTGCAGATTGAACTTGATTGCGAGCATTTGTGGTAGTTGTAAAAGGATGATGATGCTGATCTTCTTTTATAAGAAAACTGTCTGAATTACGTGGGAAACTTACATATATACATTACAAACCCATTGCTGGGCTCCTAGATATTTATAGCATTTAAGGTTCAAAGGTTTTTGCATATGATTTCTCCTTGGCAGTGGAGATAGCTGCATTGGTGATATTGGTAGCAATTGATACGTGCAGCATAGTGTGGCTATGATGGGACCAGGTGGACCTGGTGGTGGTGGTGGTGGTTTTGGACCTGGAGGTGGTGGTTTTGGTCCTGGTGGCTTTGGCCCAGGAGGTGGCTTTGGCCCTGGGGGTCCTGGTGGTTGGGGCGGACCTGGTGGCTTTGGTCCTGGGGGTTGGGGGCCAGGAGGTCCCGGTTTTGGTCCTGGTTTCTTCCCTCCGGGTGGCTTTTTTGGTGGATGCTTTAATGGCATTTTCAGCATGATTTCTGCTTGGTGAGTAGTGATGCTAATCTCTTGCTCCCTTTTGTACTGTACAACCTGCTGATCTATATGTATTCTTGCCTCACTCTTAAAGACTTCTTTAGTTGGTCTTCTCTTACTGATTTGTGTCCAAAACTTTTGTGATCTTTTGATCATGCTAATGATTTTTAGCATACTGACTAAGCTGAAACTTAATTTGACATTGGATCAGCTTCTATGGCCTTTGCTGTTGCTGGATGCTGCAAGATTGCTTTGGATTTGGACCCCCTGGCCCTGGTGGCTTTGGACCAGGCCCTGGTGGCTTCGGCGGTGGACCTGGTGGTGGCGGTTTTGGTGGTGGCCCTGGCTTCTAATTCATTTTGTTGTTGACTTATTTTGGATCTTTCTCGTTAAATTTTCTTGTTCTCAAGTATTACACAATGAACATTTAAAGCTTTTTGTATTCCATTGTGATTGTTATATTTATTTGCCGGTGCAATACCACTAAATGTTAATGAGTCAATTTTAAGAACCATCTGTCCACGCCTTAAAATGGATGCTGCAATTGGGGTCTTGTATAATGTGTTTTCCTGTTTCTGCAGCTCCGAACAATCATGTAAAATTGAACTCTTTTGTGTTAATTGAATGTCATGTCATTCAGATAAATCCTCTAATTGCCATGGTCTTGACCTTGGACATTGCTGGGCACTCAATTAGGCTACGTTCTGGGAGAAATGTGGGAAGAAGGTATCCTGAGGTTGAGCATAATGGTACAGACGTCGTGCAGAGCCACCTAGCTTTGTAGGTGGGATTGATTCCATCTACTGGTAGGGAGACCTAGAGCTTCATTAGCTTAGCAGACATTGTGTTGGAGTAGCTTGATTATTCATAAATGGGGATTTACCCCAAACCTTCTTTGGTTGATTGATCGAATATTTTACCTCCTTAATAAGAGTCTCGTTTGAGCATTGGGAATAAAGAAAAATGATTTAGATCTTACGGTGTTCGAATCAGTTTAATCAAAAAAAATCTAAATACCAGTTGACCGAGAAAAAAAAAGATGGGAAATTACCATTCTTCATCTGATAAGTGGGCCTGTATGGTTGTTACTCGTCAGACTCATTGATACAGATCAAACTATGATATGGGACACATGGATCCGTCCAACCAGACAACTCTTCAAGCTTGCATTGGCCGATTTTTTTTTTTTTTTTTAACCACAAAAGTTCAAAAACCCAGTCGTAAAATCTAATTAAAAGAAATTGACTTTTTTAATATCTATTTTTTTTTATTTTTAACACTCGAATTCAAAAATTTGATTAAAAAATCTTGATTAAAGTTAAAAAATCTAGTGACTGTCACTAGATCCACATGTTATTGATAGCATCTTTAACAGACTCTAGCTAAACAAATAGTTTGAATATCAATGGTTAGTTTTGGCTGAGTTGTTAGAATTCAGTTGGTATTAACCAACTGAAAGTTGTTGAGACATTAGAGTAGTTAGAATCAAGTGTATAAAAACTATAATCTGCAAAAACAAAAGGAATAGAGAAAAAGAATTGATTGATTGAACTCTCCCACCCTGCGTTCTTTCTCCTTCTTCCTCTCTCCCTCTCTCTCTTTCTCTCTCTCTATCTTTCTCTGTCTCTGTCTCTCTCTTTCTCTATCTATCTCTCTTTCTCCTTCCCTCTCTCTCTCTCTGTTTCTCTCCCTCTCCCTCTCTCTGTGTTTCTATCCTCTTTCTCTCTCTACTTCTTTCTCCCTTAATTCTTCTCTTTTTCTCTCTTTCTATCCCAGCACTCCCATTTCTAACCATTTCCATGAACTCTCATCACCAACAACCGTGATATTTCAGTTCATTTCTTCTATACTCTTCCATGCTTTGTTTTTATTCGATCTTGAATTCATCAGTCACAGTTCAATCTTTGTCAACTTAGTTGGTCGAATCGTGACAAAATGGTATCAGAGCCTACGGTTCTTAGCTTTTCGAAGAAGTGTCCATGGCAGATAGCACTCGTGAGAAGATCAATGAGGAGCAGCTCAAGAAACACAAAGTGAAGATGCTCAGCATGCTGACATTGTTTCAATAGCGATGAAGGATTTGCAGGAAAATATTATGGGAAATGGCATTGAAAGCTTTGGTTAGCATTGCCTCATTTGTTAATAAATTAGACCTCTCTCTTTCTCTATCTCTTTATTCTTGGCTGTCCGCACCAACAATTCTCTCTTGCTTTGTAATTTTTTTCCTATGTCGTCTTCTTCGTCTCTCAGCCGCCGTCTTAGTCGCTTCTGACGGCAATCTTTTTGGTTCGAGAAAAAGAGGAAACAAGAAATTTAAAGAAATTGTTAGTCAAATTTTGCTTTTGCTTTTGTAGTCTCTGACTTCATTACCAATTCTCAACAATGATGGTGAAGCTACAACACCATAATTTCTTATATTGCAACTCTTCAAATAACCAGTTTTCTCAAAAACCTAGAATTCGTCTAAATTGCAAAAATTCAACTGACTTGGATCATTGGCTTTGTAACTAGGGTTACTTGAGGAAGAAATTTCTGAGGCAAATGGTCTTGGAGAATAACAATAAAAAACTTAGTTATAGGCCCTTTGGATTTAGACAAGGCTCTCGAAAATCAAGGAGGATGAGACCCCTCTTTCCTTTTGCTTCTGCTAATGATGGTGTCACTGTTAATGGAAGTCCATAAGCAAGTACAAGCACTGCTATAGAGGAGATGAGGGTTAAACTCAACCAGTCATTGCAAAGTGATGATTCCAGTGCTGGACTTGTACAATCATTGCATGATGCAGCAAGGGTTTTTGAGTTGGCAATTGAAGAGACATGGATATAAATGTTTTTGTTCAAAGAAGGTTATTGCGCCAATCTGCACCATTAGAGAGTGCAATCAGAGATAAAAATTTCGGCCAAGCAACCTAAGGCTGATGAGTGGTTTTGGTCTGATCAAATTCTTAAAGTTGTAACTTCTTTTGTTAACTACATTGAGAGTGATACACACTTTACTGTTGCTACTACATTGTTCGCCAAAACAGTATCCTCAAATTCAGGCAGTGCAAGTGACATATCACTTCTCATGCTTGCACTCACTTGCATTGGGTAGAAGCTCACAGTCATTTTTATCTGCTAACGGCTTTGATGTTGTTAATAATCCTCTTGAAGGTTTCATAAGATACGTTGTTGAGGGTAGTGTATTATACTATCCTCAGCTCTCCGCAATAAGTTCTTATCAATTGTATGTGGAGGTTGTCTGTGAAGAACTGGACTGGCTTCCTTTTTTATCCTGGCTAGCTCAATGAACCTATATCTCTCACTATTGCTTTACAACAAAGATTTTATTTCTATCCAGTTTCCAAACTTTCATCCTTGAGGACACGGATGATCCTAAAGGGGGGAATATTATAACAGACTCTTCTAGCTAAACAAATAGTTTGAATATCAACGGTTAGTTCAGACTGCAAGTTGTTAGAATTCAATTGGTATTAACCAACTGAAAGTTGTTGTGACATTAGAGTAGTTAGAACCAAGTATATAAAATCTGTAATTTGCAAAAGTAAAAAGAATAGAGAAAAAGAATTGATTGATTGAACTCTCCCTCCCTGCGTTCTTTCTCCTTCTTCCTCTCTCCCTCTCTCTCTCTATCTCTCTTTCTCTCTTTCTCTGTCTCTGTCTCTCTCTCTCTTTCTCTATCTCTCTCTCTCTTTCTCCTTCCCTCTCTCCCACTGTTTCTCTCCCTCTCTCTCTCTCTCTCTGTTTCTATCCTCTCTCTCTCTCTCTCTCTCTCTAACCCCTCCCTCTCGCTCCACTTCTTTCTCCCTTAATTCTTCTCTCTTTCTATCCCAGCACTCCCATTTTCAACTATTTCGATGAACCCCCATCACCAACAACCGTGACATTTCAGTTCATTTCTTCTACACTCTTCCATGCTCTGTTTTTATTCGATCTTGAATTCATCAGTTAGCTCAATCTTCGTCCACTTAGTTGGTCGAATCGTGACAGCATCTGCCAATAGGAACAAGCCACATCTCGACATAACAAGATGAGGGCCATTTCAGCCAGGATCAAGTGAACAAAATAATAATAATAATAATAATAATAATAATAATAATAATAATAATAATAATAATAAAAGAAGTACCTGAATGAAATCCAAGGTACTTCTTATTCATTTCTTAAGCCAAACATACAACAAAAAGCATTCCTCATTAAAACAAGCAGAATGAGCGCAGCATACAAACACCTCCCCAAATGCATGATGAAAATATATTATCAATGTTGGGTGAAAAGGCCAGTAAAATTACAAAAAGAAAGGAAAAGTTGCGGGCAAAATTCACACAACAAAGCCTACAATTCATCTTTCTTCTTCCACCCCCCCACCGGTGGGGGCGGGGGCGGGGGTGGCAATCGCAATGGCTAAGTGGTATCTAGCAGGAGGAGCAAACACACTTGGACAAGCACTGCCTGTTTTAAGAAGAAAACTTATAGACAGGAAGGGGGGAAAGAGGCCACCATAAGTTCCATTTTTTCCTTGGATGAAAGCCCTAAAGATCTGAACCAAAAGTAGAAGGTAGTGATTTTAATAGAAAGCAGCTCTGTTGCAAAAATTCACCAATTTCACAGCACTGCAATCCAACTTTCAGGACATGGTTGATGGGTACTGTCAAATTTGCCATGTTTCAAGAAGAGTTGCTGCAACACATTAAAAGGAGAACACAAGATAAATGCAACACGAGGTTTGGCATAAGAAAGTAAACTCCTATGGCTACAATTTTCTGAAAACCTGGGGAAGTCTAACTGACAACATTGCCACTGGTCATCATAAAAAAAGCATTGCTATTGCCTACTGCTACTAATCAAAATTTCTGGTTTGGAAACAACAGACCAGAGGTTACCGAGTAATTAAAGAAAGCTATTAAGGTTAAGGCAAAGCTATGAAATATGCACTCTTTCACAAGGTTATTAAGAATGTGGAGTCTCATAGGAAGGAGTTTTACCTGTTTCTCATCATTCGCAAGCAATTTTGGTGTCAAAGCTGCTGAGGCATATAGCAAATGCCTGGAAGGCTGAGATTGGATATGCATAATCCATGTTGAACACATCCTTCCCAACTTTTCCAAACTGGAGTATAACATTTTCACATTCCTGACCATTTTCAAGAGAAGCTACCAACTGAAAATTTTTAACAGAGGCAATTGTCACCCGTCCATTAAAGTTAAGACACCAACACTGCAGCTGTTCATGCCATCGTGGTGCCTTATTTTTCAACACTAACATCCCCTCTTTCTGGCATGGCAACGATACTGATTGAAAATTCTCCATACGAGTTGATTTTGATCTGAAAAATGGAAGGGATGGAAAGGACTCCAGATTGGCATGCAAAAACTCAGTCTGTGTTGGAGCCACTCCTCCTGGTTCAACTGCAGAGGAAGGGATTGCATCCATGATGCAATGCATTCTTCTAGGACCCCTGGTTTCATAATTGGAGAATCCATCAACATAACTGGAAAAATGGTCACAAGTGCTACCAACCAAATCAGAACACACACACACACATTACAAAGGAACCAAAAAAAAAAAAAGCTAAAACAAAAATAAAGAACTAAACTGAAGACACCAAAGTTTGTTAGTCAGATAGCATTAGTTTTTTCTTCACATCTGTCTTTTTTGCATGCTTTGTTGCTCCTTGCAAATATGCCCATCTAGAAATTCTTTTGGTTCAAAGAGGAATGATAAGTTCCAAAACAACACTTACCTAGAACCAAGAACATTCAATTCATATGATATGTGGGCTACAGGATAGTTTCCAACAGGAACTCTTGGCGAAACTTGTTTAAGACTCACTAGCCGGGTGGAGCGACATTTAGTAACTCTGGCTCCAGCATTTGAAGACTGTGCATCATAAACAGTGAATTTTGTCCCCAGAAAGTTCGATCTGTCGGGACAGTAGTAAATTACAAAATCTTCTACAACAAGACAAACATGATGATGATCTTATGCATATGTATATATAAATATACCTTAACTTCCCAACATAGGTGCTACTACCCTTCGATACATCATCAGCATTAAGAGAAATGATGTAATCAGTGCATGTTGGGCGTCGGCACCTCCGCGCAGCAAGAAGGAACTTCCCATCATCACTTGTTGCTGCCAAAAGGATAAAACATAAAAGCCGATTTTTCAACAGCTTGCAGCCAAGAAATCATGCCTAAAAGATTAAGCACTAAAAAATAATTTCTAAAGCATAAACTTCAGAAAACATAATCTGAAGACACATCAGAGTTAATGCAATAAAACAAAAGGGCATGCACACCTTGACTTAGGCTAAGGTACAGATAGTATGTCTGAGTATTGCGAATTCGTTTTATATAGCATTGGATGAGGGAATTCCTTGGCCCCGGCTGCAAAAGATAATAGCCAAGATATTACACATGCTCACATAAATCAAAGGCCATACTGCTTATAATCCACCTAAGATGCAAACTATCAATCATACTATTAAGGTTCACCACCATGCAGAAATCAGCAAATTCTAGATCACATAGCAATAGAATGGTTCTGAGGGTGAACCTTGCGCAACGGTGGAGTTGCTACCATTGCTCTTTTGGAGACCTCGAGGTCATGGGTTCGAGGTGTAGAAATAGTATCATAATGGTTCTGGTTAAAATCAATAAAATTTGGAGAGTTGGATAAAATTTCCAAAAAGCTGACAGAAAAATGTCACATTCAGATGCACAATCCACTTAGCCACAGCTTTAGATCTCTCACACTAATGATCATTGGTGGAAGTAAACCATTAAAAACTATTTCTCAAGTATTAAAAGTGTGACTACAAAATCTTGGCCTTGGTTTTAATTATGTTTATCAAAGGGATAATCTGCAAAACCCCCCTCCCCCGGGAAAAAAAAAAAAAAAACAGACCCCCTACACCTCAAAAAGAAAGAACTAAAAAGATTATAGTGGTCTACAGGGTTATAGGAATGCTTTATTAAGCTTCCCTTCTACAATCAACAGCAGTGGTAATGTGCTTCTTAGTAAGACACATATCTAAAGTACTACAACAGCTCTGTTTGTAATCTTTGCCTTCACATTGTGTTATTGGACAGAAAATTATGCCAGTTGAAGCATTCTTTGAGGCATCACTAAATGTCATGTTTGAACTATCCATTCCTTCGAGATTCACCCATTCTTTCAATTATATTTTTACACCAAATCTTTTATTGTAGCTATCAGAAAAAAAGGATTTTGTTGCAAGACCCGAATGTATTTCTTTAATAACTCATGCAAGATTTGTTATCACCAAAAGGGTTCTGGTGCCATCAATCCTTCATACTTTCTATTTCCTTAGTTTATCTCACGTTTGCAACTTATAATACAGCTGACCATAACTTCTAACAAAAAAAAAGGTACAGCTGAGCATAACTGGACTGGAGTCATCTACCTTTATTGCAGTGCATAATCCTCCTTTTACACAGGTTAGACATAAAAAAGGTATCAGGTGAATCGTAGTTCTACCACTTTTTGGACAACTAAGACAAGCAGTCACAAATAGAGTGAAACAAACTAGGAAAAATATATGTTGTGAAAGGTGCTCCAGTACCTCAGTTAGCTACACCATTTCTAACTAAAATATCAAAAGATTAATTAAACATGAGTAAAAAGAAATGATATAAAGGGCGAAGAGTTCAGATTAATCGTGAATGGCAACTGAAATCAAAATAAACAAAGGCATTCAACAAGACAAATATTTAATGTGGTCTGTTATCTCGAACCTGCTTCAAAGAGATCAGGAATGTCAACTTAGCTGAGAGCTCTGGGACTTTCACTAATTCCTTCATGATTTCTCTCCAACTCCGGCACACACCAGCGCAGGAAACCACATTTTTCCTCAGAGGCCAAGTGCCCTCGGATGACTCAATCCTCATCAACACATCCCTCAGAAGCTCAGGAGGCAAATTAGCCCAACAACTCTGCTTCGAAGCATCAAAAACTTCCATAGAACTATCCTGAACAACGCGATGCGACCTTGATCTCAACCCATACCCTAATTTCACTTCAAAACCTTTTCTGGAGATGCTTCCAATCTCACCCTTCACCTCCTGAATTATACTTTTCAATGTCATTCCAACCTCCGCTATCTCTCAACACCTCCAAACCTAAACCCCCCCCCTTTTAAAAAAAAAATTCACAACAACCCAACAAGTAAGGGGGGAGCTTCCAAAGTTCAAAATATACTCAAATTTCTCCAAACGAGAACAAACCCACAATTTTTCATATGTTTCAGAAGTCAGAGATTGCAGTTTTAACGTAAATCCCCAATCTCTCGGCACATCAAACACTGAGATAAACCAATTTTCTCTAATTCCCCAACAACCTCACGACTTAGATAAGCTCAGATTGCTTCAAACAAGAAAATGCCCAGTGTTTTTTATATCAATTAGAAGCCAAAGATCGTAGTAATCAACAACAAATGCTCCCAAAATAAAGCACATAAAAACACTTGATCACATACCAGATCCGCTGCTCTAAATCTAAGGATTTTTTCATTAAAAAAAAAAAAAAAAAAAAAACACTTCAACATAAGTCATAAGAGGAAAGCTGTACCTAACAATTCAATGATTTGAAGAGACCCCACTAAAATTTTCACCGAATTTTCCAACCACAGAACTGATAAAAGGTACCCAAAATTTAATCACAGAAAACTGAAAACGGTGGATTGCATTGTACTGTAAACCTAAGAAAAATAACTAACACGTCAAAAGAAATCTTAAGAACATGGCTTTTAGGTTGTATAGGTTGTCAAGGTTGATGAAAACGAGAGGCTACAACAGAACTTGTCTGCTTAACCAAGTGGGTTGCCCTGTAACGGGTGTTTAATGGATCTTGAGAAGATCCGGGTTCGGAAATTCTGCCCAAATGGATTTCTATTTCTTTTTTTTTTTTTTATTGATTTGTAAATTCTAATTTAAACCTAATGTTTTTTCTTAAAAAAAAAAAAGAAATATACTAGTTTAGGAGAATTTGAAATTCACCACACTGACATGGAATAGTAATACCGGCGAGAGTCTTATGAAATAAATTTTTTTATAATAATAATAACAATTTTATGTGACATATTATTAATAGCGAGATAGTGAAAATTTAATAATTAATTTATAATATTATATAATTTAAATTTTTTAATGAAGAAACTCGTTGTAAATATCTTTTAAGAATTTGATGGACAAAAAGCATCACATGAGCACTCTATCATTGTTATGGAGAGGGTAATTTGATAATATTATTAACATAGCTTTCTTGATTAAATTAATAAAATAAAATATTTAACGAAAAATAAGTCAAGTTCTGTTCCATTTAAATTTTGTCATTTTATAATTTTATTAATATTAAGTTGTTTCTGATTGGCGATTAATATACACGAAATTTGCAACTTATAGCTATTTATACGTAGGATCTCTTTTTATCAATATTTAGTGGCATAGTTAAAAGGAGACTTCAGCCATTTAACTATACTTGGGGGTTCGAACCTCCATCGAAACATAAAAGTCAACATTGGGAGACCTCTCCCGATAGCAGGTCGATTCGAATTAGTCGGAGCGAAATCCTGGATATACTGGGTGGTGGTCAAATCAAGGACAAAAAAAATATATATATATATATATATGTAGGACTGGTAATTGGGCCGATGGCGGACTCGTTTTAAAGGATTGGGCTTGGCCTGATCGTCATCTCGGTTCGATTATATCTTTTTATACCAAATAAATGCCAAAATTTTGTTGATACGTGATATTACCTTATATTATAACAAATTTTTTCAATCATTCTATCGTAATTAAGCTCAGAAATATTGCAAATTTAATGTTCTTCTCCTATATACTTATTTGTAATTATATAAATTTTCTATTACAAACCCAATTTTCTTTGTTTAAATCATAAGCGTCAATTGTTGTTATACAAGAACATAGAACAATGATGGTGTTTAGACTTCCTCTTTACCCATTCTCTAAACACAAAAATCTAATTTACATAATTATACATGGATGGGATTAAGACATTTATCCTAACATTTGTAACATTAACTATAAGCAAAGTTACCATCAAAGAAGCGTCTAGGGAGTTTTGATTGGCCCAATACATTTCCAAAAACATAAGCATCCCATGAATCAAACCCCTCTCTCTCTCTCTTTATTATCCATCGAACAATTCGACTTGAGTAATTGTCAGATCCTCTACAAAAAAGAATTCTTTCAATATAATTATTTCTTTCTCAACATTCGAACATGAATTTTAATTAAAAAATCTAATATTCTTTTCACTAAAATAATTATTATTTAATTATCTCTCTCCGTCTATTTGACTTTTTGCGGGAACCAATGAAAATGTTTGCATCTCATGATCCATCCTTCGACCAAAAAAAAAAAATCTCATGATCCATCCAAAGAAACAAGAGTTGGCTTGCCAATAATTTTTGTTGGTGGTCCAACTGCGCATTTATGTGTACTAAGGTGAATTGTATGCGTGGTTCAATAAAAACATTTGCTGTTCATTGTTTTTCATGTAGGCTCCTAAAGAGGGAAAACCAAGCAATGTTGGCACCCAAAAAAAAAAAGTACAATCTCACCCGCAGTTACCCTCTTTCTTTTTATTTTTATTTTTTTACTTTTTTTATATAAGATGTTCAAACTCGACATATTTATAAAAAGAGGGAAATGATGTTAATTAAATTATAATTTATTGATAAGTTACGACCTTTCTATTTCATTTCTTTTGAGTTTGGGAAGTATTTCATTTCTTTTGAGTTTGGGAAGGATAGGAAGAATTAAGATTTTCTCTCCTTGAGTTATATTTCGAGAAACTTAGTGAGAATTGGATTTAGAATTTATGAATAAGTTTATAACTTGACTAAGTTTATAAGTCTAAGAAAGAGATTACTAGAAAAAGTTGTAATATGTTATGTTAAAGTTAAGAATTAAAATAAATTTCATTCTAGAATTTTTTATAAAATATTTTTAGTTATAAAATTTTTCATGATTGCACCAGTACTCCATTAACATGATGCTACTTTTTTTTTTCTATTTAACCATATCATAATAATTTAATTAAATTTAATTTTTAATTTGACTTTTCGGTGTATTTCTTCTAATAACCACTTTGAATTTAACTAAATGTAATTCGAGTTGAGTTGAATTCTTAATGAACAAAACTCTCCCTATACCTAATTTTTTTATATACAAGACTCAAGTTTGAAATTTTATTTAAGGATAATAGTGTCTAGTTACTGAATCATCTAAATATCGATACTTTTAGTTATCTTTTATTTAAATAAGACACAAGGGTAAAACCTAATTTTAAATTGCAAGCTAAAAAATAAAAGTTTGGTTGGTTAAATTCTAAGGAAAAAAATAGTTTATTTGGTTTTTAAGGGATAATGGTTATAATTTTTTGATATTTTAAATTTAGATTTTTATGTAACAAAATAAAAAAAGGGAGTAAATTGAGAATTATTTTATTTTATTTTTTTAACTTTTTTTAGATTATAATAAAAATCAAATTTAGATCAGCAAAGGTCGAGACTTTTAACTTTTTTTCAATAAGTCTCTTTTGACCAAAACCAAAGAAGACAAGAGGTTTGGTGTTGGGCCAAAGAAAAATAGAATCCAATAAAAAACGGGCCGGTCAGCCCAATAATCGATGACTTTGAAGAATATATAGCATTACGTGTCCAACCGGCACATATCTCTACCTTAACGTTTAAGTCAAATGGTCCCACCCTAGAATTTTTTAATTCCCCAGAGTCATCAGATCTAACGGTGCTCATCAAATCTAATGTCATTGTCAAAAATACAAACAATCGGCATGCTCCCTTCCCTCGTCACCACCAACCAAACCTTCGCGGTCCTTTTCACTCTCCGTGCTCTTCCTTGCTCAAAACCCTAATTTTCAAAACTTCAAAGCCAAACCAAATTCTCTCTCTCTCTATAGAAAGTGATGAGAGAGAAAAAGTGAAGGAATGGGGTTCGACTTAGGATCTGCGATGATGAAATTAGGGGTTTTATCTAGTTCGGATGACGATTTGCCACACGCAATCACATTATTCGTTGCGCTTCTCTGTTTCAGTAATCTGATCGGCCATCTCGTTCAACACAATCCTTGGCTCAATAGGCCTATTATTTGCAGTCTTATTGTAAGTTCTTCTTTTCCACCTTTCCACTGTTTTTGGGTATTTCTTGTTTTCTCTCTCATCATTTATTTTATTTTATTTCTAATTTTGTTGGTTAATTTTCCTTTTCTGTTTTATTATATAGTTTATTATGGTTTATTGAGTTTGAATTTAATCCATTATCGGAAAAGTGATGGGAGATATGTAAGGTTTTTCGTTAAATTCTGGGGCAAAAACTTCGTGATACATGATTATAGAATTATAAAATTCAAATGGAAGTCTTTAAGTCGTGATGATTAGTACCCTGAATCGAAATAATTTTTTATCAGTTCATATCAAGCAAAATGATTCAGTGTTCCCCCCCTCGTGATAAATCTATGTCGAGCTTTGATGTTTTGTTTTGGGGGTGATTTCAGGGTTTGTTGGCTGGAGGTGTAATTTTACTGAAAAGTAAAGGAGAAAGCTCGCGTCTTTTGGAGTTCAATGAGGAGCTTTTCTTTATTTATCTTCTTCCTCCGATTATATTTAATGCCGGGTGAGTGTTCATTTGCTATGACAATATGTAGTTTGAGAATGTGAGTTTATTTCTTTGAACCCTTTGTTTTTTAGTGTATTGGAATACTATGATGTTGTGATCGCTAAGTATGATGCAGTACAATGAAAGTTTTCAAGGTTGAGGATGTTTTTGCTATAAAAGTTGTGTGGGGTTATAATATCAGAAGTTCTATTTAATGGTAACAAATTCTTTTATTAAGATTGTTAGACATGCCAGTTTATATGCACTTGAGCTAAGATAGCAAAATGTCATGCCAATAAGAAACTCCTCCCATCACCTTCTTATGGCCTCTGTTTGGCTTCTTATGTCTTGAAGTATTGATGATTTTTCTGTCTTGTCTTTATATAAGTCTCATTCTCCACTAAGCTTATGAACTCCATGAACTTTTTCAAGCTCGACTGGTGAGCTTTATGGGGAGAGGTGAGTTTTGATATTCTATGATAGTCTATACCACACTAGTGATCATCGATATATGCTTGCATATGGCACTTACTGAGCGGGATGAGTGAAGACTCTGCCAAAGAAGTGCCTTCCTTAAATGATCTGGTCAACTCCTCCTCAATTCTGTGCTTGTTCAAAAAATGTATGAGGCCCAATTAGTTTCTGAATTCTGTGCTGTGATAACACATTGCGAAAGGATATTTTGCTCTCGGCACACCTCAATCTGGTCATGTCTGTTCACCAAGGTGGCTGCTGGAGTATGGTACCAAGTTGGCACCTCAGGGACCCCCTTGACATGCAAAAGTTTGTCCCATGAGGTGCCAATGCGCCACATGCTTTGGCTGTCCCATCAGCAACTGGCTGACTCAACTGAGATCATGACTGGGGTGAAGTCATTCCCTCTATGAAAATGTCAGTAACGTGTTCTTGTTGCAACTAAGGAGTATGGATGTACATGGAGTGTCGTGTAGTTCAAGAGCATTACCTCTTTCAACTGCTTGCTTAATCATCCCAGTATGATGCCTTATTATGATAATCAAAAGAAAAGACTGAAACTGAAGAGACATTATGTTAGCCCTCTTCAGTTTTAGAGGATTGAGATGGACAAACAATTACCTAGGTACAAACCCCACCTGGACAGGGATTAGCTGACCAACTCTTTTTGTCATGTTAGCTAAAGTTATGTGCCCTACAAACCCAGGAGTCTGATGATAACTATTTGGTGTTTTGTATTTTCTTTATCCCAGGTTCCAGGTGAAGAAAAAACAATTTTTCAGAAATTTTATGACCATAGTATCATTTGGGGCCATTGGTACGCTGATATCCTTCGTCGTCATATCTTTGGGTATGTTCATGATCAACATTTCTCATTATTTTTTTGGAGACAACAAGTATATCTCTCTCTGAGGTACCTGGTGTTATACAGATCTATCTTGTTCTTTCTGTATGTATGGCTGTGTGTTCAATATCTTTTATGAGCAATTCTTTGTCATGGAGCAAATGTTTTAGCTTCATTTTGTTCTTCTTGAAATTATTGGAAAGAAAGTTGTGAGGCATATAGGGTGTTTACATCAGGGCTAGCAATAGGAGTAGTAGAAACAATCCTATATGTCATTAGATGATACATTAGTTTGTGACCATTTACAAGGGCGTATCTCTTCTGTCTTACAGCAAAATAATTAAGGAGACTGAATCCTTGTTTTGGTTAGCAAGAAGGATCTTCTTTGCTATCTGGGAGGATCCTTACACAGTGATGGGATAATAGCTTTTTTGATTCCATCTTTATTTTTGGTTGTTTGATGCTTAGTGGCAGGAAATAAGAAATCTTGTGCGGCCCCAATACTAGTCTTAAAGTGGATAGCCCAAATTAAAACCACGCTCCCACTACATTTTATATTGATCTTCAATTGTATAAGGATGCAGGTGGAGCTACTTGACTTGGTGAAGCTACTTGACTTGGTGATGCAATTGATCCACCTTGTAATTTGAAGAAATTATGATCTGCACTGCTGGGTTTCTAACCTCACCCTATTGTTGATTAACTAGCTCCATTGTCTATTTGGTGCATATTCCACAATTCACCAACAAAGGCAGGGTAGTACATTAGGCTTTCGTCATTTCGTGGAGGAGAATGTGTTTGCAGCCTTATGCAATAGGATGTTCTTGTTTTCGGCTGAACCTGTGATCTCCACTTCAGTAATTGGCTTAAAAGCAAAAAGTGTTGGCTTTTTTCAGGGCCTGCAAATAGGTTAAGATGGTTTTGTTTGATGCAGTAGCTCGAGAATCAGAGAAAGACCAGAGAATTTAGTGGTAAATAAGATATGTTAAATTTAATTTAACTATTGACTTCGCCTTAAATTGAACAAATTAGAAATGATAAATTTCTGTAGCAAATACCTACTAGTTTGGATTGATTGGGCACTGGCCTTGCTTTTTGTTCTATATATCCCTTGTGGTGTGCTTAACTGAATATGATGATACATTGCTTTGCTTTAAATAAAATCTCAAGGTTTATTATTGTTACTTGTCTCAGATTAAACCCCATTTCTGCGTTTTAAAATTGTTCATATAGGTGCCTTACTGCTGTTCAAAAAGTTGGACGTTGGGTTCCTGGACATGAAGGATTATCTTGGTACTCTCTTTGATTCTCTCTCCTTATTGTATTGACTTCTTTTTTCCAGTGTACCATTTTTTGGATTTGTATTTGCACTGTTATCCCATTGTGTGTGATAATAATCATTTTGCACTGGGATACGCAGTATGATAATATGCTTTGCATAAAGACTCTCTTTCTCTCTCTCATATGCACACATGCACACACATGTGCCTGCGTGCGCGCACACACAGGGATTACAAACACTGAAATGCATGTGTGCACTCACACTTGCCCCTGCAAGTATGCCCAACTGCATTGCATCTGTCCTCAAGTGAAACTCTACGATTTTTGTGAGCAGAAAGTTTGTCTGTGAGGGGCTGACCTTTACCATAATTTCTTTTCCCTGCGTTATTGTGTAGTTTTTTAATGTTTGGATTTGCTTCAGATGGTGTTTTCATCTTCAATAATTAACTCAGTTATAGTTGGGAGGAAGAAAAATCTACCTTGTCACTTTTTAAAACCCTTCTGATGCAATAACTGAATCTCTATCTTTACTAAAATAACATTTTGTTGTATTATCTTTTTAAATTATCTTTACATCCTCTAATGATTTTGTAATATTTTAAATGATATTTTTGATTTAGCACTTGGAGCAATCTTTTCCGCAACAGATTCTGTTTGCATCCTGCAGGTATTGTATCTTTTTGAGACTGTAATCCAATTTGAGTGTCCCCAATCCCATGTTTGTGCTCAGACAGAAAAGCCATAGTTATGTATATATGATGTTTTCCACTTACATTCTAAATTATGTGAACAGGTGCTCAGGCAGGATGAGACACCTTTACTTCATAGTCTAGTCTTTGGTGAAGGCGTAGTGAATGATGCAACATCGATTGTGCTTTTCAATGCAATCCAGAGATTTGATTTGTCACATGTCAACTCAGCCATTGCCTTGAAGTTCATTGGCAATTTTACGTATTTATTTGTTACAAGCACCTGTCTTGGAATTCTTGTAAGCCCTTATCACGCTTTTATTGATTTACCTGCCTGTAGTGATTTCTGTTTTACAAAGTGCCTGCATATCTTAGCTCTTTCTATTTATTGTGGGATATTACATTTTACTCAATTACACCACCTCTGTAAAAAGAAAAAGAAAATCTGCCTCAACAACCAATTCTTCTTCTTCTCTCTCTCCCTGGGTAGGGGAGGGATGCTGTCAGGCTACTTTTGCTTATATGTTTTGTGTGTAGCATTATTACTTCTTTGCATTAAAATTAACTTTTAATTTTATTTTCAGTGACAAAATCTGCAGTTGTTTTAACTTCTACCCTAATGCATATCATTGAATTATTGAAAAAGTTTTCATCATCATATGCATGGCTTCAGATATTGACACATGCTTACTGCTTATTATGAGCATAAATGCTTCCTAAGAACTCCTACAGTTGTAAAATAGAGTTGAATTTTCTAATGTTTGCATTTTGATGCACATGAGTCTCATCTCAAACACTAATGAAAATACTTTTTCTAATTTTATGATTTGAATAATTTTCTGTTGATGACAGGTGGGATTACTTAGTGCTTACATCATAAGAAAGTTATACTTTGGCAGGTATCCCCCTTTGCATTTGTCTCGATGATGAAGCTAGATGATTGCACCACTAACCTGAGAGTTGCCTTGAAATATTTTTCCCAGAAAAGTGTCTTTTGGTGGATGAAGATTCATCACGGAAAAGAATAAAGTGAAAGATAATTTTACAACTAATATCTTCTTTTTTCTCGTTGACTTTGGTGTCTATTGTTATACTGAATTTCAGGCACTCCACTGATCGTGAAGTTGCTCTTATGGCTCTTCTGGCCTACCTGTCATATATGATGGCTGAAGTAAGATTCTGAGTCACTGATTCTGCTTCTTATCATTTGAGTTGAACACTTTTGATGGTGAATCATGCAACTCAATTCTGTACTTACTGACTGTTTGCAACTTTGTTCACTTTGCAGCTGTTCTATTTGAGTGGTATCCTTACAGTTTTCTTTTGTGGGATTGTCATGTCGCACTACACGTGGCATAATATCACTGAAAATTCTAGGGTTACTACCAAGTATGTAAACTACTTCAAAAATGGTTTATGCCTTAGATTGCCATTGATGTTGGCTTAATCTTAATAATTGGTACCCCAGTTTCCATTGATGTTGGCTCAAAGGTTAGACATATGTCCTCATCTACTGCTCTGTTTGATGCTATGTACAGGCATCTTTTTGCGACATTATCGGAGTGCTCTGAGGATTTCATTTTTGTTTATGTTGGCATGGATGCATTGGACATTGAGAAGTGGAGTTTTGTGAGAAGGTGAGCTTTAACGTCAATGTGGTAATAGAAACTTGCACTCTCATATTAGATTCTTATCTCACTTGGATTAGTGGATTGTAATCTACAGTGATTTTCTTTTTGATTTTTCGTCAGTCCCTGGACATCACTGGGGGTGAGCTTAGTGCTGTTTAGCTTGGTTCTTATTGGAAGGGCAGCTTTTGTTTTTCCCATTTCCTTTTTGTCCAATTGGGCTAAGAAGGCACAAAGTGACAAAGTCGAACTAAAGCAGCAAGTAATTATTCTTTCTCTTTCTCAATTAGTTTTCGCATTCTTTTAAAACAATTTGTTTTACTAAGTTGCCACAAATTGAATGATACAGGCCACAATATGGTGGGCTGGACTCATGCGTGGTGCTGTATCCGTGGCACTTGCTTATAATCAGGTAAGAACATTAAAAACAATTATCTGGCATACATGCTACACATATATTACAACGAAACCGTAACATTCATTTTCCTTGTTATTTTAAAGGGAGAGGGGGAGGGTGGACGTATATGTACGCAGCCTTCCCCTTACATTTTACAAAGAGGCTATTTTCACTCTCGAACTTGTGACCTCAAGGTCACAAAGAAGCAATTTTTCTCCTCGTTATTTTAAAGATAGGGAAAAATGATGTAGTTGCAGATCTTAACTATGGCTTGAAAATTACATCTATCAAAGCAATTTATTTTGCTGTAGAAAAGTTGTGAATAATAATGAAGAGGAGAAACATTAAACAAAAGTCTAAAGGGAATCTGGAGCGGCTGTTGTAAGATGCTACCTCACAGATGCCACTAACTGATTAATTTGTTGAAAATGGCCACCTTCTGTAATTTTGCTTGTGGGAAAGTTGTTGGGAATCTGAATGGTTGCTATTACAGTAGTAGATGTCGTTGTATTCTGCATCAACACTTTAACTTTGTGCCTGTTATGAGGTCTTTTGTGTTTGTGACAAGTGATATGCTTTGTTTTTGTCTGCAGTTTGCAAAGTCCGGCCATACTTCAAGGCCAGGGAATGCAATTATGATCACCAGCACCATCACAGTTGTCCTATTTAGCACTGTGGTAAGTTTCTTGGTGCCTTAAGAACCATATAAATGTGGTAGGCTGATTGGGTTGGAGCCTAGTGGTTGGGCTTGCTTTGTCTTTGAATTCCTAACTTTTTGTGCCACTTGGTTCTGATAACATGTAGTAGCAAAACTTCTTTGTTATAAGGATTTATACCAAGACCTATGTCCATGTATATCATTTTCTGCTAATTCAAATTAGCCCCTTGCATTGCCATCCGTGCAGAGTCAGTTTATGGTACTAGACCAAAGCCTGGCTCTAACTTCACAATTACCAAATCCATTTTAAGTTTCAGCTTCTTGTTTGCTTTTCTAGGCGATTGATGATTTTCTTTTCTATTTTTGTTTTGATCATCAGGTGCTTGGCTTGGTCACCAAGCCTTTGGTTAGGCTTTTGTTGCCACCATTGATACGCTTCAATAGCCAGTTGTCTTCTGAACCATCCAGTCCCAAATCCATTACACTACCGCTTCTTGTAAATGGGCAAGACCCTCCAGAAGCTGGAGGTGGGATTACCAACATTGTCCGACCTGCCAGTCTCCATCACCCGGTCCACCGTTATTGGCGGACATTTGATGACTCCTACATGCGTCCTGTGTTTGGTGGGAGGGGATTTGTCCCAGTTGTTCCTAGCTCACCAACAGAAACAAATGACCAGCCCCAGTAGCGGCTATGAGGGGAGCAAAATTAATCATTACAAGGTACATATTAGCATATTAGTTTGTATTCGTTTTACGTGTACAAATTGTGTAACACGATTATGCTTGATGTATGTAATGATTTACTTCATAGTGTTAATAGTCATATGAAGAATGCAAATTTATGAATCTCAATTAGTTTGTTCTCATCTTTCCCGTGGCAACTTAGATGGCGCATGCTGGTCTAGGAACACTCTTGGACAAGGCAGGGTGTTGCCTCCGTGGGTCATGGTTGTCTTTGTTGCTCTATTGGCAAAGTTAAGTGGTGTGACCCTTAAATACAAAAAAAAAGAAAAAAACCATAATGATAATTTTTTTTTCAAGAAAAAATTAATATTTACTTGTAAAATTATATATTTTTTCTCAACAGGTTTTGCTTTAATAAGAAATGTTACACTTTTAAGTTAGAATTTGCACCCAACGCAAGCCTTGTCAACTATTGAGTTCAAGGTCATTTGAAGCTTAAATCAATAATTTATATGGTTTAATGAGATAGAGAATTAGGTTCTTTAATTTTTTAATTAAATTTTAATTTTAAAATTTAAAAATTAAAAATGTTATGTTAAGATATTCGTCTTCTAAATAAAGTTTTCTTTGAGTGTTTGGATTAGTTGAAGGGAAAAAAATAATAAATTTTGTTTCTTAGGCCCAAAAATACGGGTCAACTTCCTTCATCCCAATCAAAATCCTATGTAAAACCAAATTATGATAGGAATTGGAAACGATAAACATCCGACTGTGGATCCAAATTGAGATTTTTAAGAACAATAGAAACATCCGACTAGGTTTCAAATTCTGATTAAATAAATTTGGAAACTTGAAATAATAGAATTAAATAAATTTGGAATCTGGAAACAATAGAAACACCCAACTTGGATCCAAATTGAGATTTATAAGAACAATAGAAACGTACGACTGGGATTCGAATTCAAATTCTGATTGATAAATTTGGAAACATCTACGTCTACAAATAGCTAAAGACCTTGAAACCCTAAACTCAAAAATCAGTTCTTGGTCTCTCTCTCACGTTAGTTCTCTCGTCTACGCCTACACAGAAATCTAAGACCTTGAAACCCAAAACTCTGATCTTCTTCTCTTACCCTAGTATTGTTTCTTCGTTCTCCACATGGATGTAAGAAGCCATTCCCTCTACTTGTTCCTCCTTGGAGAACTCTCCGGAGAGGACCGTCAAGCCCTCTTCGACCCCATCAAGAAAAAAGTCATAGAACTCAACATTCCGCAACTTTCTTCTCAAATCGAGTGTCTGTCTTCAAGGTATGGTTGGTTACTACTATTATCTCGCGAAGATTCATCTCTATTTTTCTTCAACCCATTACTCAGAGAAACTATCCATCTTCCTTATCATCGCTCAACCATCCAAACCGCCATATTTTCCGCTCCTCCCACATCTCTCGATTGTGTGGTTCACTTGATTCATTCGGTCCCTTTCATGGGTCAAATTCATGTGTCAACCCTACGTCTTAGAAGACAAAGAAGTTGGAGTCATCAAATCTACACAAGTCCAACTATAAAGTTCAATTCCAATCAGGTTATTCAAGCAGCTTTCAATAAGGACACTCTATATTGTTTGGATTCTATCGGACAGTTGATTGAATTCGATGAAAAGAACTATGTTTGGAGAGTTGTTGCATACTCCAAAAGTTCAGAACATATTAAAAAACCCTACTTGTTGGAATATGAAGGGGAAATTTATGGTGGGTTGAGAGGGAGCTATGGGAGTGTCGAAAAAATTTGCAGGTTGAAGATCGGAGGAGATGGGGTTGCTGAATGGGGTGAAGTGAAGGATATGTCTGAAGGAATGTGCCTGTTTTTGGGTTCTCATGGAGGGTGTGTTGAGTTCCATGGTGGGGTAGTCAAAAATAAGGTTTTTGTTGCTAATGATGGCCCTCAGTATAAGAGTGTTGTGTATGATTTTAGTGATGGAGATTTGGAGGAAATTGGAAGGCAAAGTTTACTGAAGTTTGGGTGGTCTTATGCTCCCGTTTGGCTCACACCATCTATTTGAGTTTATTTGGTATTAGAAAGTAATTGGATTGGTAATTTGAATTGGAGTTTTATTTTATACTTATTTCAAATATTTTTATAATTATTTCAAATATTTGTTTTGCCCTATTTTCTTCTTGTTGGGAAATTGATCCTTGTGTATGCAATATAGAAATTTGAATTATTAACCATTCATAATAACTCTCTTTGTCTTGTTTTCTGGTGTATATCAGATCGGTTGCTTGGGGGTCTTAACAATATTTTTATTCTCTCTTTTTTTATGCAATTAGTAAGAATTTAGAAATTTCTAATTAATGCTGTTATAATACAACAATTTTGAAAGAAATAGAAATAGTCATGGACAACAATGCCATAAATTATTTGGCTCATGAGAGGAATTTAAGTTAATAATAGTTGGTTTTTGTCCTTGTATCCGAGAGGTAAAACACTCTTACTCAAATCTGGGTGTTCGAATTTTCGTATGTGTATATATTTTTAGAGCCCCTATATTACCCAAAAAAAATAGTCAGTTTATATGCCTTTGAGCTCTGATTTAAACAATTATCCTAATAATTCAAATATTACCCTTTCCTTTGTTGTTAGCAAAACAAAAAAAGTTAATTCTTATGCCAATATGGGTACTAGATAAAAATACATATAAAAAATTTTCTAGTGATGCGGTTGAAGGTTGTACATCTTTTGAGGTGGGTAAGGATATAGAAATTCAAATATCCTCTCATTGGAGCAGTTTTTTTTCTCGAAATATAAGAATTGTAATTTAAGATCTTATGGATGCAATCCAACTTGAATTAGGTAAATTGAAGTTGTATAGCCCAAAATAGACTTGCACTAATCGTAAGTGAATGCAGAAACTAAAACTCTAATTATTCAACTAAGTCAATCCGAATTAAAAGAAAATAAGATCTTAAAATCAACTGAGTATGGATGAAACGAATCATAAATCTAATAAAATTTTAGTAAAAAAAAAACAATTTAGAAATAAATTAAAAAAAAAAAAAAAAACTCAATCAAAGGTTCATGTACATGGGAGCTTTTTGGAAAGAAAAAGCCTTCCTCTCCCTCAAGTTTCAATTTGAAACTTCAAAAGAATTTAAGTTTGAACACTAGAAACCTAACCCTCCTTCCCTAATCCTCGGGTTATTTCTTAAAATATTATGAAAATGGAACAAAATCCAAGAATTATAATTTTTTTTTCATTCCCAAATTAATGAAGTTAACATACATAATATTGACTTCAAAGTTGATATCCATAATATCGATTTCAAAACTGACTGATTGATACTATCCATAAATCACAAAAATTAAAAAAAAAAAAAAAGAAGTCAACATTTAGGACGTCGACTTTGAAGTCGACATCCAAGATGTCAATTTCAAATATTTGATTTTTTTCCTTTTTTTAATTATTATTCTTTTACTTTTTCACTTTCCCCTCTCTTTCTCTCTCCCTCCCTCTCCTCTCTTTTCCACGTATGCATTCATTCATACCACCCTCTCTTTCTCCACATTATATAAATATAATGTTATATTAATATAAAATATTTATATTATTTTAAAATATTAAAATATAAATTAAAACGTTTTTACAAAAAGAATATAAATTATTATTTTATAAAATATAAAAATAATATTAAATTTAATAAAATCTTTTGATTATATAATTTAATATTATTTTAATATTTTGTTTATATAATATAATATAATATAATATAATATAATATAATATATTTTTAATATTATATTATAATTCTTTAATTTTTAAAATATTAAATATATAATTTCGTATTCTATTTTTAATATTAAATATTATAAAAATATATAATATTATAGATTTTATAAATGACATTACTATTTTATTATAATTTTAATAATTTCTAATATGATTTAATATTACAAAAAAATTATATTATTCTAATGTTATAATCATATTTTATAAAATGATTTAATATTATAAAAACATTTTACCCTTTTTTTTATTTTATATTTTTTTAATTTGTTATTTTACTAAATTAAAATTAGATTATAAATATACTTTATATATTTCAAATATATTATTTATTTTATATACATTATTTAATTATACATTATTTAATATGATATAAAGATCTGTAATTTTATTGAAATAAAAACCTTGAGCAAAGTTGGTGACTTTTCCGAGCAAGGCTAGTCGACTCATGACTTTTTTTCTATCGTCATTAAATTTTGGATCTACCAACTTATAAATATTAGCTATTACTAGTAGTTTAATAGATGTTAATATTTAATAATTTAATTTAAATAAGTAGATAAATATTAATATTTAATTTAAAATTTTCTAAATATAAAAACATTTAAATATTTAAATATTTATATAATACTAAATATATTAAATTGAAATTATAGAAATTATATAATATTTTTCCAAAAATTATAGATAATATCAATAAAATTATTACAGTTTGTATATGATAGTAAATAATGTATAATTAAATAATATTAATACTTAATAATTTAATTTAAATAAGTAGATAAATATTAATATTTAATTTAAAATTTTCTAAATATAATAAAATATAAAAATTTAAATTTTTATATAATACTAAATATGTTAAATTTAAATTATAGAAATTATATAATATTCTTTCAAAAATTATAGATGATATCAATAAAATTATTACAGGCTTTATATGATAGTAAATAATATATAATTAAATAATGTATATAAAATAAATAATATATTTGAAATATAAAAATATATCTATAATGCAATTTTAATTGAATAAATTAACAAATTAAATAAAAATTTATAAAATAAATAAAAAATTAAAATTTTATTATAAAGTCATTTATAATATTAAATAATTTATAATATTATAATATTAAATCTTATTAAAAATTACAAAAAGTATAATAAATTGGTAATTTCATTTATAAAATTTATAATATTATATATTTCTATAATATTTAATATTAAAAATTGAATATAAAATTATATATTTAATATTTTAAAAATATTTAAGAATTATATTATTAATATAATATATTATTTTAATATTAAAGTATTAGTTATTTAATACTATAGAATATTATAATGTCAATGTAATATAATATTAAAAATATTATATTTTATTGCAGATTACAATATTAATAATATAATAATATTTTATTAATTTAATATTATAATAATATAATATTAAAAATATATTATATTATATAAATAAAAGATTAAAATAATATTAAATTGTATAATCAAAAGATTTTATTAAATTTAATATTATTTTATATTTTATAAAATAATAATCTATATTCTTTTTGTAAAAATTTTTAATTTATATTTTAATATTTTAAAATAATAAAATATTTTATATTAATATAACATTATATTTATATAATGTGGAGAGAGAGAGGGTGGTATGAATGCTTGCATGCGTGGAAAGAGAGGGGAGGGTGTGAGAGAGAGAGAGAGGGGAAGTGAAAAAACAAAAAAATAATAATTAAAAAAGAAAAAAATATTCAAAACCGAAATCTTGGATGTCGACATCAAAATCGACATCCTAAATGTTGACTTCTTTTTTTTTTTTTTTAATTTTTGTGATTTACGATAGTATCAATCGTTCAGTTTTGAAGTTGACATCATGTATATCGATTTTGAAGTCGACATTACATATGTCGACTTCATTAATTTGGGAATGAAAAAAAATGACTACAATTCTTGAATTTTATTCTATTTTCACAATATTTTAAGAAATAACCCCCTATTCCTCTCTCCCCGACGGGTAGGCAGCAATCTTGGCTGATCGGAAAGGTCTGACGGATCTTTCTTGTAGAGGTTTGGGCTTCATCACCTAGTTTTGCTTGTCCCTTGTTTGACGATGGTTCTTTGGTTTTGTTGGTCTATTGATTTTATTTTTCTTGATTATTGATATCTAAAAATTTGATTAATTTGGTTTGAACAGTTGAAACTTAATTTAGGAGCCAAGTAATCTGGATGCCTATTTTTTCATTCTTATTACTCAAATTTAAAATTTTAATTAAAAAAATCTAATGTCTGATCACTAGCTCAAAAGTCGTTGGCGTTAACCTCTTGTTTTCGTAGGCCTATTGTATTTTTGTTTTAATTTATTTGGTTTCAGTCATGTTTCAAAGGGACAGTCTAATGGTTATAGTCTCTTCTCTCCCAATTAGGCATGGAATTTTGTTGTAACAAAAAAAAAAAAATCCGATTTCAGCCCATAGTTTTGTTTAGGTTTGTACCCCGGGTGAAAGATGGTGTATTGAATTGCCGTTAAAAGAGAAAACATTCAAATTTGAAAATAAATAATTCATAAGATTGAAAATATATATTTAAAACCTTACATTTTTTTTTTTAGAAAAAAGGTATGTGGGATCATTTTATTTACATTCAGTGGGATCTTGGTGGTGAATCAAGTAAAAATTTTTTGATCTTAAAAGATATGGACAAACTCTTCATCTTAAAATTGACGTACCAAAATTATGTTAAATATATGACAAGATTTATATTATTTATTCATAGAAAGATTACTTAACTTCTTCATCGATATTCTTTGATCTCCGATCTCCGATCTAGCAGTCTTTAAAGGAATAATTTAGTAGTCATAATCTTTTCTTCTAATTTGATAATTTTAAATTTAAATCTTGATGTAATAAAAAGAAGTTTATTCTTTAAATAAAAACTCTCAATTTCTTAAATTGGGATAATTTTGTAACAATTTCAATAATCTAAATTTCTTTAAATAATTAATTAGAGAAACCAATGAGTAATGACCTAAAAAAGAACAAAAAAATAAATTAATTAAATAAAAACTAGAAATAGTGAAGTGGGAGTAGACAGGACAGGGTCTAATTTTTCGACCGTTAGGCTTATTATCTGTCCTCTACTTTTGGCCATTGACGCTCCAAATTATAAATCTCCAAAATAAGAAAAGAAATAAAAAAATAAAATTAGATTTTTGGAAATGGAAAATTATACCATATAGATCATACCCCCCTTGGGAAGGGCAGAAAGACAAAAATATCCCTAAACGACCCCTCAAATGCGGAACGGACACTGGGCTTTCCGTCAATTCATCACAATTTGAAATCATGACTCTTTGGCTCGTTCTCTATCTTATAAATACAGTGAGAGAGAGAGAGAGAGAGCGAGCAAAGAGAGAAAGAAAAGGGAGAGTTCTTTGAAAAATCGGAAGCCTCTGTTGTTTCAAAAACTGTTAGATTCATTAGAATGTGTCAAGATCTGATTGGTGTCTATCCTCATCGATACGGGCTAGATTCTTAGAACTCTAGAAGTAGTATTACATTAGCCGGAGTCACAGAGAGAGAGAGAGCGAGAGTTTTGCTCTCCCTCGATCTTTCGGGAGGTGTCGAAGATAAGCATTCAGGTACTCTCTCTCTCTCTCTGTTTTCTTTGGGTTTGCAGGTACCGAAGATAAGCATTCAGGTACTCTCTCTCTCTCTCTCTCTCTGTTTTGAGAAATGACGGACTCGGCCCCTTGTTTTGTGAAATTTATATCTGTATTCGGCGGATTGATCAAGGCTGATGCACGTTGGAATTTGGAATTATTACTACGAAAGGAAAATTGGGTTAATTTGGTCATTTCCTCTATCTTTTTCTTCTTATCGGAAGATTTCGCAAAAGTTGCCAAATTATCCCTAAATTTTGTCTATTATAACGATTGCTCTGTTTTTTTTTTTTTTTCTTTCATCTGTTTAGTCATTTGGATTGGGTGTGTGCCGGTGAAGGGTAAAGGGTTAACAGAAGAGAGAGAAAAATGGTGGAGATGACGATGATGACAAGGGGACCATCTTACTCGTGGTGGTTTGACAGTCACAGCAGCCCTAAACGATCTCCCTGGCTTCAAAAAACTCTCACTGGTAACAATTTTTTCTTTCAATTTCTTCTTCTCTTCTTATTTTATCTATATATATTATTTTATAAGGGTTTTTTCTCTTGAACATTGGCAGAATGCCAGAGATCTAAGGTCTCTTTAGATTTTTGAAAAAAAAAAAAATGTTTGGATTCACATCTTGATGAGAGATCGCTAGACAAGTGGTGCCTTTTGGCCTTGTGAAAAATTTGAAATCTGCTCTCTTTTTTTTGTTCATATATTGAATTTCTAGTGGGACTGGCTTAGATGGGACAAAAATGATTCTGGGTCTTCTTGGGATTGTGATTTTGAATTTTGACTTTGTTTTCCTCCATGAGTGCAACACACTGTTATTTTGGAGATTTGAATGAATTTGGGCTTTTATGAAAAGCGCGGTGGCCCATTTTGAATCAGAGATCTTATGGGAGATTTGGATTCGGAAAAGAAAAATCAGGTAGGTGGGCCTGAATTGGTTTAGTTAACCACCAGCTATTCTGTGCTGTTAGACCAAACACCATTTGGGAGGTTTCACTTTCACAATCTGGGTACTATGCTATTTTAGAGCCTAGGTCACCTTTAGTGAAGGCCTAAGTGGAGAATAGAATAGAGGGATTGATTGATAAGAATATATCACGGATCACATATGTTTACATTTCAAATGCACACATATGTTTACATTTCAAATGCATGGATATTTGTAAATAAAGCGAAAGAGATACAGGGTAATGTTACCTGACGTAAAGGGGATTTTCTTTATCATATTCGTGGATTTTGGTACCACGGGAATGATGGTTGTTGGATAGTGATCCAATAGCCACCCAATTCTGTGGGTATTTATATTTATGAGATGCTAGAAAAATCCCATCTAAAGATTGAGCCATATACCATTCATTAGGACATTTTACGTCTTGATTTGCCTGGGAGCTGAGCATTTTAGTTGAATTTTTGTTTTGCATGTCCTTTTATATAATAATTTGACCAATTGTATCACACTATACTGGTCGAAACATCAAAGCTAATGGACCCTAATGAATAACCACTACTCATAAAACCATGAGTTGTGCTATTTATTATGTCCATTTTGGGTTTGATTGCTTGCTTGACATGATTTTTTTGTTCCACGAACTCATAAAACTATGAGTTGTGCTATTTATATTTTGGGGTTTGAATGACAGGTTTCACTTTTTCAATCTGGGTACTAAGTTATTTTTTAGGCTAGGTCACATTTACTGAAAGTTTGAATGACAGGTTTCACTTTCTCATTCTGGGTACTATGTTATTTTAGAGCCTAGCTCACATTTAGTGAAGGCCTAAGCGGAGAATAGAGGGAATGATTGAAAAAAAAAATATATCACGGATCATATATTTTTACATTTCAAATGCATGGATATTTGTAAACAAAGCGAAAGAGATACAGGGTAACGTTACCTGACCTAAAGGGGATTTTCTTTATCATATTCGTGGATATTGGTATCCACGGGAACGATGGCTGTTGGATACTAATCCAACAGCCACCAATCCCGTGGGTATTTATATTTATGAGATGATAGAAAAATTCCATCTAAAGATTGATCCATATACTATTCATTAGGGCATTTTGCATCTTGATTTGCTTTTGAGCTAAGCATCTTTGGTTAAATATTTGTATTCCAAGTCTTTCTATACAGTGATTTAACCAATTGTATCACTAATGCAACATCAAAGCTATTGGACCCCAATGAGCAACCACTACTCATAAAACTATGAGTTGTGCTATTCATTATGTCCATCTTTGATTGCTTGCTTTGCGTGACTTTTTTTATTGGTCAAATCATTGTATAAAAATGTATTCAATACAAAATTCTTATAAATAAAAAAAAAAAAACATGGGAGTAAATTAGGATTTTACTGAAACTGAATATGCATAGAGATTTTTTTTTTTTTTTTTTTTTTTTTTTTTTTTATATAAATTATCATTTTGCTTTAATTTGCCGCAAACATAGCCCTAGTGACGTGGTAGTTGTAAAACTCCCCTTGACTAGGAGTTAGAGCTGTGGTTAATGGTGGCTAAAGATGAATTTTTTTGGTTGGTGTCATAATATTAGAAACGATGAAACTTGGAACATGAATAGATTTCCAAGAGGACCACAGTTTTTCACTGATGCAGAAAATCGCATCTTATCCTCACTTGCTTCATCGGTCCTAGGATTAGATAGGTTCTGTGGTAGGCGATGCTGCATAGAGTAAGATATTTGAACCCTAGGGTCTACCAGTTGCAGATTACTTTTTGTAAACTTTTAGAGGCCATCATTGATCATTGTAGTTCATACAAGAAAGAACCTAGTTAATATTTATTTGTTTTAGCCCAGTAACTCATAAAAATCTACCTAAGCACAGACTGCCCTCTCAGTAGGAAAAGTGGATCAGATGTTTTTGGTTTTTATTATAAACTGGTTTTTGATATGATACTGATTCAGACAATAAGGTGGCAAGGTGGCTCCGTGTAAAAATACTCCCTCGTGGGTTTTGATCCTTTGCCTTTGGTATATCTCCTCTAACTGTATTAAAATTTCAGAGCTAGAGGAGAGGACCAAGGCAATTCTAAAGCTAATTGAGGAAGATGCAGACTCCTTCGCTCAACGTGCAGAGATGTACTACAAGAAGCGTCCTGAGCTAATCACCATGGTTGAAGAATTCTATCGTGCCCATCGCTCTCTGGCTGAGAAATATGAAAAACTCAAGTTAGACCCTTCAAGTCGACTTTCAACTCCCCTACTCTCCCCAGTGTCTTCCTTTAAGCATCGACAAGAGAAGTTGGTGAGCTTTAAGGATAAATCATATGAGAGCTATTTGGAAGCCCACGCCACCGATGTGTCTGAGGAATCTGACATAGATGATCCCAAAGGAGAAGATGAGCCTAAAGTTGATGAACAAATGGATGAGGTTTCAAGTGGGGTTTCTGCGGCTGAAGCAATGAAGCTGAAGGAAGAGATCGAGAGACTTATAGAAGAGAACAAGGTTCAAAAGCAGCAATTAGTGCAGAAAGATGAAGAGAAGAGAGAGGCAAGTGGACAACTCAGATTAGCTGTTGACATTTCAACTGGGGTTTTTGAGGCTAAAACAATGAAGCTAAAGGAAGAGATTGAGAGACTGAAAGAAGAGAACAAGGTTCAAAGGCAGCAACTAACACAAAAAGATGAAGAGAAAAGAGAGGCAAATAGACAGCTCAGTTTAGCTGTTGAGGTTTCAAGTGTGGTTTTTGAGGGTGAAATGATGAAGCTGAAAGAAGAGATTGAGAGACTGAAAGAAGAGAACAAGGTTCAAAGGCAGCAACTAACACAAAAAGATGAAGAGAAAAGAGAGGCAAGTAGACAACTCAGTTTAGCTGTTGAGGTTTCAAGTGTGGTTTTTGAGGGTGAAATGATGAAGTTGAAGGAAGAGATTGGGAGACTGAAAGAAGAGAACAAGGTTCAAAGGCAGCAACTAATGCAAAAAGATGAAGAGAAGATAGAGGCAAGTAGACAACTCAGTTTAGCTGTTGAGGTTTCAAGTGTGGTTTTTGAGGGTGAAATGATGAAGCTGAAGGAAGAGATTGAGAGACTGATAGAAGAGAACAAGGTTCAAAAGCAGCTGCAGAAAGATGAAGAGATGAGAGAGGCAAGCATTTCAAGTGCGGTTGTTGAGGCTGAAATAATGAAGTTGAAGGAAGAGATTGAGGGACTGAAAATAGAGAACAAGGTTCAAAAGCAGCAACTAATGCAGAAAGATGAAGAGAAGATATCGGCAATTAGACAACTAAGTTTAGCTATTGGGGCACTCAAGGAGGAGAACATGAACCTCAAGAAGTGCATTTTCATATCCAAAGAGTCCTCTAAGAAATGGAGCCCTGCAAATGAGTTCAACAAATTGAATGGTAAATTGTTTGGGAAGTTGTTTAATGGGTTCCCAAAGTCTCTGACTGGTGTTGATTTGGCTAGACATGAATGACCATCAAATTCTTGTTAGCAGATAACAATGTATTTTGTAGAACAGGAACTATAAAACATAGAGCACAGAGGAAAATATGATAGACCATAGACCTTATAGAAAATATAGCCCAGAGGAAAATATGATAGACCAACGACCATCATATACTCTGACCACAGTCATGTTCTAATTATATTGTATTTTACTTAATTTAGGTATTCATCTAGTAATATGATATAAAACTTTATAGCTTCTATACATGTCTAGCTAGGGCTGTCTTATTCCTTACATTTTACAGGTTACCATGTATCATTTGATTCTTCAGGTTGGTGTTACTCTACCCTATATAAAATTCCTAGTCATAATTTTTTTTTTTAAAGAAATTCTAGGTTCATTATTTAACTTCTTTTTGAGTTTTTCCTTTTTGGTCCACAGTTAGAGATGGAAGCTGAGTACTACTAATAGCTTGAAAAGCCATTGGTTCTCTTTTGGTTATTCTGGTCTTCTGTGAACAGACATTATCTTGGTGACTTCTGGTCTGCGGATGACAGAACTTTTTGTCTTTGTTAAATTTAGACCAAACAAAGTTGGATTCAATCTTTAATTTCCCACAAATCTGTTCCTCAAACGATGAAAATGATTTATTTTATATAAAAAGAAGATAGAAAATTTATTAGAGGAAGGCAGCAAAATGTAAACAAATAATCAAAAAGGAGATTTACCATAAATAATATAAGCAATGATTAGTATCCCTACTAAATTTACTCTCTTTAAATTAATAAAGAGTGAACAATCATCAATCCAGTCTTTTCTATTTTTGTTCCTTAAACACAGTATTATATCATAGATTACAACAATGAGGTACATTCAATACAACACAACATAATTGATAAAAGTAGAATCACTAACAGAACAACAATTTAAAATCTCCCCACTAAGTCACTAAGACATACATTCACACACCACCAAAAAGCTGCATTACCCAACAAACTACCAATCCCAAGACCACAGCCCAATTCAGAGACCCAGAGAAATGCAGAGAAGTTGATGAAGACTCCGGTAAACCCCCAGTTGGCGCCATGGAGAATTCGGGTCCAGGAGCAGCTGTGACATCAGGATTTGGAGGGCTTGGGCTTGAAGGAATTATGGGCAATGTGCCTGCAGTTGGAGGAAGAACTTCACCACCAGGGGTTGGGAAAAGTGGACTAATGTCTGGTGAGAAAATAGGAGGAGAAGCTAAAGGAGCAGTCGGTAGAATTGTAGGTGCAGCTGAAATAGTGGAAGTCCTTAAACGGAGGTTGAATTTTGAATGTGAGGCTAGTGAAAATGGCGTGCTAGTCATGAGAAGAATTAAAAGCAATGCTAAAGCCATTAAATGATTGTGAAATCAATTTGATGCCTTACAAGGAAACTTGTATTCAATGAGAGAGAGAGAGAGAGGGAGAGAGTGGGAGCAAAAATTAGTACATGATTGTTTGGTTAAAAGGTATGGTGTGGTGAGAGAGAGAGAGAGTAGTGGTGGGGACAAGAATGATAAAAGGTTATGGGGATGGTGCAGTGGTGGATACAGCTAGGCATGTTATGCTAAGTGACAAGATTGATATTGAATTTCTTTTGTAGTTATGCAGGAGTGTGTTTTGTTCCTTTTTGAGGATGCCGATGAATTTACTTGTGACTGCATGTGGGCTTCTTCTCTTAGGCCATGGCTATGTTATGAATGCTTTCTGTTTACTGTCCTTATTTAGGGGAAGATATCAGTTTGGATTTTAGTGCAGCCGAATAATGAGGGTATTATGCCTCAATACTGAAATTTTTATCTATATTTATTCTCAAAACTCTCTCTCTCTCTCTCTCTCCATTAAGTTGATAATTCTTTCTTCTCTTTTTTTGGAATTTAGGAATAAGACACACTGACAGCCCCTCTCTTTAGGACCTTTCCGAGGATTATCCATGTTTCCTCAGCTTCAGCTTTGGACCCATAAGACTCTATTGTCTGTCCCAACTTTTTTGGATATGGTAGAGCCCAATTCTTTTGAGGCCTTGGCCCACTAAATCTGTTAGCTGAGCCCTCAAATCTCTCAGAATTTGGAAACTCCATCGTGTCAGTTTTCAGGCCAATGTTGGTGCATTTGGGTGGCGAGGCTGCCCATTTCCTTCGATGAGGGCTTTTTTTCTTCGCTTTGTTTATTTATTTATTTTTTTGCTAAGACTTAAATGAGGAATTATGCACATTAAATTCACATTCCAATAGCCCTTAACTTTGAGGACTTATTTTCCCTTCATGCCGTCTAAACATCAAAATCTCTCTCCCCATTTCTCTCATTTGTCCATTTTTTGTTATATCAATCTATATTCAGATTCATGTTCTGATTAATCCACTTCGAATACCATTGAACTCAATTTAGAAGAGAGTTCTCTTAATATAATTTTTTTTTAAAATTTAAAATTCAAAACTTAATCAAAAAAATTTATCGACATAATAATAGTGATGTGAAGTAACCCTGCACCACTGCCATTATGTTGAAGGCCATGGCTAACGCCTTAAATCTTGCTTAGTTCTTTATTGCTTGATCCTTTTGTTATAGACATGGTTGCCTGTGTGTATATTTCTCTTTCTTTTCGATTAATCCACAAAAAATCTCTCAAGAACTCATCAGAGACGCGAGAGAAAACATAGCACACCAAGTCAAGGAATTCAAATTTAGGGGACGAATGAGTCTCATGACGATAAGACATGCCATTGATTGGCAGAAAAATGTGACCTAACATGAATTTTTATAGCGAGGGTGAAAGTTCAATTTTATTGGAAGTGAAGGGGTAAAAAGAATTTTTAAAAATTATATATATATATATATATATATATTAAATTTTATTATTAAAATTTCTAGCGACAGTTGCCCTCGTACTATACTCCTGAGTCATAGCAATTATTATACAAAAAATATTTACATATGCCCACCCAATTTGATAAAAAAAAATAGTCAATCTCATTTTTTTACTTGAGATTCAGTATCTAAATTATTAAATTAACTCGATTTGAATATTATGAGTTTTAATTTAAAAGTAGGATCTCTGGGTGTCTATTTTTTTATTTTCAATGATTTTTAAATTATTTGAATTTACAAGATATTGTTTGATCTCATTGTTTTCAACACCCACCAACTCTTTTTTTTTATTCATTTTTCTTATAAGATAAACTGCTGTTATATTGTTTTCTATCCATAACTCAAACCTAGTAAATCGAAACATTTGTTTGTCAAATAAATAGACAAATATTAGATTTAGTCCCAGGAATTTCAACTTTTACATCTTGGTAGGCAATATGGGAATTTCATCTTCTTTGTGTTTGGATGCCAAAATCTTAGTCCAGGACAAAAATCATACGTCAAATGGACGAAAATTCTGTTACCAAGATATTTATGGGAATCCATTCATGTGATTGTTAATTAAAGTTGATCGTTTTAAATATTTCGATCGTCACGCATTATGGAAAATAGTCATTAAATATAGCTTTCTGATAAAACTTTTTTTTTTTTTTTGGTGTTTTAGAATTGATTCACCATTTAATATCTAGAGTTTTGCTTAACGTGGATCGATCCGCTGTCGAGTCTTTTCAGAAAGAGACTCTCCTAACATGATTTTTTTCATTTTCAAAGAGATTTGAACTCGAATACTTAATTAAGGAGTCATAGTGCCTTTCCCCTATATCAACCAAATGTTGACGATGAAACTTTGTTATTATATTTTGTATGTTGGAAGAGATATATTGACACATTCAATGAATGTGCAAATTGTCAATACATGCGTACAAGATACATATTCTAAAGTTTAGATAAAGATTTTTTTTTTTTTGAAGCTAAAAAAATGATTTAAATGTAATTTTTATAGCAAATAAATTGAGTAATTGATTGTGATTATTCTGGTTGATGGTTAATTTTTATTATCTAATATCACTAGAAAATTAATCTCATTTTGTTAATTTTTGTAAGATAATAAAAATGATTACTTTTTTATTTAAATCGACGAACAATAGTCAGATTAATGTTATAATGTTTATTTTTTTTGAATTTTTGATATTCTTATTTTTTTCAAATTCTATTAAAATTTGAAACATGATAGAGAATCGCATATTAAATATATATATATATTTTTTGGTTAATCACATATAACATATAATTACCAAACAAAGACTTTATTTACTTCATTATCAGGGGATGAAAAATATATGGGTCAAAGGGAAAAGTAAGGAATGAGCTATGTCCCTTGTACCATTTCACTTGTTTACTATGATGAGTTATGTTTGAATGCATGTAATGTTGATGAATACTTGGAAGCCAAGTATGAGCTAAATATGTCTTATTATTACTAAAGGCCTGGAGAGGGGGACAAGGGGAGACAGTTCTTGTGCCTTCGGAATTGATCAAACTAATTGGGAATGATTCATTCTCCAAAGGGATGCTAAGAAGCCAATGATTTGCGTTATCAAAGTATTTTCTACCTTTTGGGACTTGAAATGCTTTCTTTTCACTAAAGCTCCATCCATCCCTCACATGGGAGACCTTTTGGCTCTGACCCCCCAGTCTATATGTCCAAGTGAGAGAACTTTTTACCTTTTACCAATTGGAGGGTATCCTTTCCAGGGGACACTTTCTTTCTTCCTACACTCTCTTTCGAGGGGACACTTTCTTCTTACGCTAATTGGAGGGTATCCCTTCCTTCTCTCAACACAATTTTGATTATGATACAATTTTAATAAAGTTAATAAATCAATTCCCTAGTGTATTATAAATTACACAGAAAATTCTAACATTATGTAATAGTGTTATGTTATGTTGGCAAGACCAAGACATGGATATTAAAAAGCGACTCACCAAATTGCCATTTGTTATTAGTTTGGCTTCTTTTTACCATCACAAGCTGATTGGACCTAAGCATTGACATTGAAATTGGTACATCCCTGCCAAATATAATTGCCCTATAGCACAAGTGCCCTACACATTATGGTGCAAATTCAATTGCCCTGCTTGCACATCTTCCATGGTCAGACTTAATAAATCTGACAACCATTGGAGAGGCTGAAGCTCAGAGCCTCAAGATACATTATTTTCCAAGATATGATTAAATAAATGCCACCATACCTTTTAAAAAAATCAAGTCAATTACAAAACCCAATGCCATCTCTAGGATATTTATAAAGGTTAAAAAAATCATACATAAGTGTAAGCTTCCATATTATTAGGCAAGTGTCTCAAATATTTATTGTTCTTGTAGTTCAAAATTTTTTTTTTAATTAAAAAAATCCTTTTAGAAAGGGTGGAGCCGGGGTATTGACTTGGATTGATGATTGGCTTCATGTGCTCCTCCATGCTTTTAATTCTGGCTTGATATGCTAGGCCGGATTGAACTAATGTAATATCATGATAATGTTAGATAGAGTAGGCAACTTTGGAGTATTCTATAAACAATCATGCGATGCAAGAATTTTCATCTCTTGCTCTCTCGATGATTCTCACAGATATTCTCTCTTTCGTACCTACTTCCGATACTCAAAATTATATTTCAACTAATCTGCTTCGAGTATTTGTGAGGGCTCTATTTAGGGAAAAACTCTCCCAATATAGTTTTTTTTATTCTTAAATTTTGGAGTCGAGACTTAATTTAGGGATTTAGCAATAGACTGACTATTCAAATGTCAAGTTGAAACTTTGGGACTTTTGAGGCAAAAGAAATAAGAATTAAGAACTAAGCCAAGAGGATCAAATAAGAACGGGATCCATCTGGGGTTGACAAAATTACCCAGACCATTTGGACCTAATCTATATTTAGAAAAAAAAAAATTATTTATAAAAATATATTTAAAATATAACTGTTTAATATTTTAATGAAGTACCGATAATAGATTTGATTGAATAATAAAAAATATAATTTAAATCGAATATCTTAAAATAGCAAAAATATTCATAGTAACGTAAGATAATAAGAAGTTTGATCAATGAAAATAAATATCTGATAATGCAAATCGATATAATCTTTTCTTTTTTCTTAATGAAGAATCTCAATTTGTCAAAGGCGCGATGATACACGACTTTTAAGCTTTAGCTTTTTCTAACTTGTTTGCAATCTTCTAATTGATATTCCTTTTGGGTTTGGTCAACGAAAACAATTTTTAAGTGTTTCAAATCTTAATCTATAGTTTCAAATAATAGTTGTATATGATCATACAGATGCATGATCTTGAAAAGAAATATCTTATTTTGTCCATATCTCTTTTTTTTTTTTTGTGTTCGAAACCATTTTTCGACTAACTCGTTTCAAAACCTGTAGTGGCTCATTCCAAGAGTTATCTTCGCAGCGTAATCATTTTTATTTTCAAAACTCTAACCCAAGGTCTCGGTTAAAGGATTTAGCACCACATTCCATTAAACCGACTTTCCGTTGGTCATATCTCTTTCAATAACCATTAAAATGTTATTGTGGGAGACAATTCATAATTGGATTTTGATTTTGAAATATAGGTACCGGATAACATAGATGTTATTCGATATCAAATATTCTAAAAGAAATTATTATTATTATTATTATTATTATGGAAGAGATAGAAGGAAGACATTAAGGTTTACAGAGGGATAAAACCTATAACTTTAAAAGAGAATTATTATTTTAAAAGAAATATTATTAAAGAAGTCTACACTTTAAAAATTAAGAAATTAAAAAAAAATTGAAAAGTAGAAAAATCTGAAAATTGAAAAAAAAAAGTAAATTATAGAAATTAGAAAACCAAAAAAATTAGAAAATTAGAGAAATCTAAAAACCTAGAAAAATCTGAAAATTAGAAAAATTAGGAAATTAATGAAGAAATCTGAAAATTAGAAAAATTAGAAAACTAATTAAAACTAAGTTAATAAGAATCTTTCTATTATATGAGGGCTGTTCCACATCAATAAACCATTAAAATGTGATTGTTGGAGACTTTTCATAATTGATTTTCGATATTTGAAACACGGGTACAGGACAACATAGATGTTACAAGATATCTAATATTCGATATCAAATATTCTAAATGATATCTTCTAGCAAAATTTTAAAAATAGAATTTACACAAACATATTATAGGTCGATTTGTCCCAAGATATCGCATGTAGTATATATTAATTAAAATGAAAGATCTTTGTTTTTCACTTAATTTCAACTATCATTAAAAAAAAAAAAGAGTTATTTGGATGGGGAAAAGAATTTTCTAAAAAAAAAAGGCTGTATAAAGTTTTTTGACAATTTTTTTATTACAAGATAAAAATTTACTATTTTTCCTTATATTTTTAGAAACTTTTTCTCATAAAGTAAAAATGTAATAATTATTTCAAATAATCTGTAAAATTGTCAAAAAGTATTTAATTTTGTATGAATAGCAATGCTGAAAAGAAGAAATAGTATGAAATGTTTGCGAACTTTGGAACATTGGAAGAAAAGATAAAAGAAAATGTTGAAATGTTGATTTAGGATGGGAATCATTGTTTTTACACTTGGAGAACTAAAATACTAGGTTTCAAAATTCAGCCTGTCGGCTGAATTAGAAGAAAACGCAAGAAACACATCATTTATGTGTGCTTCCATGGGCGTGGTTCATGTGTGCTTGCCTCAGAGACAAAAACAGATACTGGTTGTTGTTCATGTATAAAATAACTAAAGAATAAGTTTGTATTAATTAAATCTATTATATATTTTAAAATATTTCTAATTATATTTATTATTAAATATTAAAATATGAATTTCTAAATATAATATTCATATTTTTTAGAAATAATTAATTTAAATACATCTTATAAAAAATTGATTTAAATCATATAAACATCCATGAGTTTATAAGAAAAGATAATTTTTTTAACTACTTAAAAATAAAAACGAAATCATTTAGTCCAAATCCATACCATAATTATAATTTAAATTAATCTTATCTTATAAAAAATTAAAAAAACAAAAATAATAAAATAAGTAAAAAATATAAAATAATAAAGTAATTTAAATAGTTTTCAACTACTTAAATATATTTGTTATGAGTTGTATAGATAAAATAATAATAAAAAATATATATCTAAAAATAACTTTTAGATAATCGTTTCAGATTTTATCAGTCATGAACCAAGTCAGCAAATACTCTTTTTTGGTAGTTAAAAAAGTCAACAAATAAAAAAATTTACCTCTTGTAATAACTATGTCTTCCTTCTTTATGACCCCAGGTTAGATTTGACCAACCCTTAGCCTTATAAATTGCATCACTCCCCCTCCCCCATCACAAGCGCTCTCTCTCTCTCTCTCTAAAACTCATCAATTTGTCAGAACTCCTTTCTTCTCCTCTTCAATCCTAACGACTCAGGATAATGAGTCAAGAAACAGGAGAGCAAGTGGTGATCGTGGTCGGAGCTGGCCCAGCAGGGTTAGCCACCGCGGCATGTCTAGCCTCGCTTTCCATCCCATATATGCTCATCGAGCGTGAAGATTTGTATGCTCCAATCTGGACAAAAAAATCATATGATAGGCTCCATCTTCACCTGGCCAAGCATTTCTGTGAGCTCCCTCACATGCCTATGCCCGCCGAGTATCCAACCTATGTTCCCCGAGTTGAGTTTGTGCAGTATTTAGACAACTATGTTAGGAAGTTTCACATTAAACCATTGTATAATAGGTCTGTGATTGGCGCGGAGTACGAGGAAGTTTCGCAGAAGTGGCACATCAAGGTCCATAATTCCATGTCTGATGAGAGCGAAGAGTATCAGACTAGATTCCTGATCGTTGCCACGGGAGAGACCAGTGATACATTTGTTCCGGATGTGGAGGGCCTCCACACATTTTCGGGCCGGGTCATTCACTCGACCCAATACAAGTCCGGAAAAGAGTTCAGTGGCCAGAATGTTTTGGTTATTGGGTCCGGGAATTCTGGTATGGAGATTGCATTCGATCTCTCTAATTTTGGAGCCAAAACTTCCATTGTTGTTCGGAGTCCGGTAAGCAAAAGCACAAACTCTATACTTGTTATTTCCTAATCCTATTTTCTTAGTGTTGATCTAGTCTCTCTCTCTCTCTCCCTCTTTCTCTCTCTATACTCAGATTCACATACTTTCAAAGGGAATGGCACACCTGGGCCTGACGCTATTGAAGTATTTGCCACATGACTTTGTGGATTCATTGTTGCTTTTCCTTAGCAAGATATACTATGGAGACCTTAGAAAGTATGGAATTGAAAGACCTAAAGAGAGTCCATTTTACTTGAAAGACAAGTATGGAAAATACCCAGTTTTTGATGTCGGAACTTACAAGAAGATCAAGTCCGGTGAGATTCAGGTGAGATAGCTTTTGCTTTGTCCTTAAGCTTTTGGACCTTCCGTATCTTTTCGTATAATGTTTGCGTACACCTTCGATACGTTTTTCTTGGCCTTGTTTCTGGCTGTTTCTAAAATAAAACACAATTATTATTATTATTATTATTATTATTATTATTATTATTATTATTATTATGCAACAAAGAGAGAGAGAGAGAGTTAGAATCAAATTTTAAAATTTTTTCCATCCCAAAAATTTTGAATTATCGGGGCTGTTTAGACCTAAGTTTCAGAAGTTAATTGTTGAAAAAATTAGGTATAAGTTTTTTTTTTTTTCTTTTTTCTTTACTTGATAATTGAGGGGGAAATACCTCGAATATTGCACCTTAATAGGGTTGAGTTTTTCCAAATATTTTTATTATTTAAAATTTTTAAATAATATATTATATATCAAAATCAAATATTTTGATACTGATTTTCTATATTTTCTATATTTTTATATTTATAACAATTATTTCTCTATCTGTAACAACAAATTTTTTATATAAATCCTTATTGTAATAATTCATTGAAACAATAGAGATAATTTAATATTAGATTTTATATTATATTGCTCTCTATATATAATATGGTATCACAATTATATTCATCTATCTATTTCTATTATTCATATTTATTATTATTTTATTTTCTATTTTTAATATAGTATCAGATTCATATCTATCTTTTCTTCTAACAAAAATAAAGAGTTTTACAAAAACGGATTATGTTGGCTTATTGATGTCACAAGGATTAAGATTCCTTGGGTTGGAATCATAGTTCTGATTTTGACATTAATAATTTTGTACAAACATATGTCGTCTTCGTAGGTTTTGCCGGCAGTCACAAGCATCAAAGGCGACGAAGTGTTCTTCAAGGATGGGAAGTCGCATGCCTTCGATGTCATTATCTTCGCCACGGGCTTTAAAAGATCCACAACTCAGTGGCTCAAGGTATATAATAATATTATATTTAATTCCACACTAATCTGATTTTCCACCCTTCTGTCTGAAAATAGAAGACAACCCACTGCCCAAGAATTTGAAAATATATATACAAAAAGCTTGATATATAACACAAAAGCTCACCTTTTTTTGTTAACAGGGAGATGATTACTTGTTGGGGGATGATGGAATAAGTAAACAAGAATTTCCAAACCATTGGAAGGGTAAGAATGGTCTTTACTGTGTGGGATTGGCAAGGAAAGGGCTATATGGGATTCACATGGATGCCAAGCTCGTAGCTGACCATATCAAGACCTCTGCGATGCTATGATGATCACATCCCCATTAGAAAACAGTGTTGTCTGAAAGTTCTATCAAATCTGGTTTGCCTTTTGGTCTACAAACTATTGGTATTTCTGTTTCGTTTGAAGAAAACATTATATATATATATATATATATATATATATATATATATGTATATATATGCACTTCACCCATCATGTTTTGCCTTGGTCTGACTCAGTAGTAATAGTAAGATAAATGCTAAAGGGTTCACCCATCTTGGCGGGATAGGGGAGAGTGGGTGTATACGTACGTAATATTTTTTTATATTTTTGCAAAAAGAGGCTGTTATATGTCTTGAACCCGTGATTTCGAGAACACTAACAATATGTTTGACGGTTTATGAGAGAAAAGAAAAGATTGATTAGGAAAGAAAAGAAGAAAAAAATTATAATTTTTTCATTATCTTGTTTGAGAGTTTTATAAAAAAAAAAAAAGAAATAATATTCATTAAGAATAAAAAGTTTTGATTTTAGTTTTTAAAAATTTTTTTTCGGATATAAAAAATATTTAACTATAACATTCTCTTTTCTCTTCATTTCTTTCCATTTTTGAGAGAGAAAAAAATTTTAAATTTGGAAGAATTTCAAATCCATCTAAATCCCTTATTTTCTCTCGGATTTAAACTCCCAAACAAAAAAAAAATGTTATAATTTTTTTCTCTCTAAATCTTCCTATCTAAATAAACTATAAAGGAGCAACTCACTTACTCCAAATTTCGCCCTCTACTAAGAGAAATGCTATTTCTTAATAAGAGTTTGGCTCTTATTCTATTTCACATTACCATCTTATCACACTTATTAATTATAAAAATAATTTTAAAAAATTCAGATTTTGAATTCTGCAAAATGGGTAAAAGCTACGAGGATACATTTTTCATCGTTATAAAAATATTAAAATAATTTTAAAAGAAAATATTTTTCTTCAAAATCAAAGAGGTCTCAAAGAAGTATGAGAACCAATGTGGGCATCATTTCATTGGTGCAACAACCTAGGGTAGGTGAGACTTCTTTCAAGACCGGTGATGCAAAATCATACTATTAAATTTTTAAATTATAAATTCTACCGAAGCCGAATTGAATAACTTCTTAGTTGGTAAAATGCATTTTCCAAGGAAGGGGCCCAGGCCCTGCTTGTTGGGATCACTACAACGTTGCAAAAGACTCACGTTAATCACAATTTGAGAGACCAGCGGTCAGTTGATGCAATAGAAAGATTGTTGTGTTACATAATCAAAATCATAAATTTGATTTATGATTTATCTATTAAATCAATTATATTGAAAAACCCTTATTCTTAAGAGAGACCTTAATCGAGTCGATCCAGATTAATTAACATAAAATTTCACATATGATACAAAAAAAAAAAAACACATATTAAGAGGGGAACTTGAAAAATTTTATTTTTTTTTCTTATGACAATTGCTAAATCTATTTTAGATATAGTTTTTTTAATATAATTTTTTTTATTTTTAAATTTTAAATGAGAGATTTAATTAAAATTTTAATATTCTTATCCATAGCTAAACTCTCGTTACATAGTTTGCATTACACTTTAGACACAAAGACCTTGATTTTTCCAAATTAATGTAAAAAGCCTTCAAGTCTTAAAGGACCATCAGGCAGGACCCATAAACAAACTCATACAAGGATTTGTGTCCAATCATGCTTTTCCACCAAACCTTGATGACAAGACATAACCCCAAAAGAGTTTCATAGTCCCAAGATCTCAAGCTAATTAATTCTTATTAGTTATTGCTTTTTTTCTTTTCCAAAATATTTACTAGCAATTTTAAGATTAGATTTAATTGTTTTTAGTAGTATTTTTTTTTATACTTTCCATTTCGATTATGTGAGATATTAAATTTAAATAAAAGTTTGAATTGTTCTCTCAAAAAAAATATATATATTTAATGTACCAACTACATGGCTATGCTATGCTATGCTTCTTTTTACTTGATATGGGTCCTTCTGTTTTCTTGACCATTGCCATTATACAATTTTCCAATGTGTGTCCTCATATGGAAATGAACTATTTCAAAAATAAACACATCGGGCCACCTTCATGTGTTTGTTCAATGTGGCTGGTTTGCCTCGTTGAAGAGGGAGTAAAATGTTTGATAAAAAATATTAACGGAGAGTTTAGTGATCACAACTCATAATCTCCGTCTAATAGTTATAACTCACAATCCTTTTTTTCAATCCAATTATAATGGATTCAAATCTTAATATAACAAATATATATATATATATATATATATTGAGAAGCAAGAGAAAAGTTAAAAAAAAAAAAATTATAACTGGGGCGAAAATTAACTCTTGACCGTAAAATGTTCAATATTATTTGGGGATAAAGTTGAAACATAATTTATTAGCTGTGAGAAATAAAAACTTATTATTTGACATATTATGTTAAAGTTAAAGATTATTATTAAAATTTAAAATACTTTAGTATATATAAAATTTTCTTTTTTCTGGGCATGTGACATTGTTCTCATTTCTCTAATAAAATGTCTATACAAATTTGTGATTGAGTAATTAATTCGTACAATTATTTTGTAATCTTAATGGTTACAGACCACATGAGTTCACCAATTTTATTTTTTATTTTTTTATTATTTTATTTTATTTTATTTTTCGGGTGCAGGAGAAGACTCGTGGGCAAGGCTAGAACACGAGCCTGTACTCTCTAAGAATGTCAGTCCAAGAAAGTTAGCGGGCGTACTAGATGTCGGAATACGCCAACCGGTGGAAGTCTGCGGACGTTGAGAGTTAGATATCTAACCTCATTTTGGAATTTTCTTTTAATTTTATCCTTGGGATTTTCTTGTTCTTGCAGCGATATTCCGGAGGTAGCGGTGGAGAAATTTAGTGAGACGTGATAATAAATCTTTTAATTAAAATTTTGGATTTGAATTTTAAAAATAAAAGAGATTTTTCTTGAAGTGTAGCTTTCAAAATGAATTACTGATTAGTTAGAATATTATTTCGGATGTGAGTTGATTTTTATAAAAAGAAAAAAGTAAAGGAGTAGAAATTTGGGCCCAAGCCCAAAGTTATACGTAATTTTAAGGCCTATTGCGTTGAGCAAGGAATGTAAATGGCAGTCCGAGACAGAGTCAACCCACCAGTGACCCAATCCAAATAATTTTATTTTATTATTACTTTTTCATAAACGGATCCAATTAAATTTGGTACGAATTTGATTGAATTTTTAAAAGATAAAAATCTCTTAATATTTATTTTTATCATACACAGTTTGAATCCAAGACCCGTGTCCAACCACCAGATCCACTGGGCAGTGGTTTCTAATCCAAATGATGGCCTTCTCCAGTTTCAGACCCCCAAATCTAGGGTTTATATTTTCATCTGCTGTTGTTTCCTTTCTCTCCCATTCATGTTAGGGTTTACTTTTTCTTTTTCTTTTCTTTTATTTTTTAGGTGGAGTAAATTAACCATTCGTTACCTTTTATATATACATCACGAAATTCACGAGAAAAGTGCAAGATCTACAAATGAAGCAAATGCTATGCACATTCTCAAAACCAACCTTATGTTTGGAAGTTGTTATTTGATGTAATTGCAAGGAATGGAAAGAAGAGAAGCAAATGTCGAGAAAGCCCTTTAACTATCTTAACATGGAAGAAGAAGGTGAAGATGAGCTCAAATCGTGCCTCTGGAGCTCTGTCCGCTGAGTATAGTGGAGATTGAAAATCAAGAAGAAAAGTTCTGTTCGCCAAGTAATAGTGGCGAATGAGTTGGGCCATTCATAAGACTAGTAAATTTTATAATTGATAAAAATTTAATTATTTATAGATATATGGTCTCACTTGAATTTTACTAACGTCCAATGGGGACTCGAAACTCTGTTAATCAAAATTTTGAGTTTAAATATTGAGAATAGAAAAATAGGCATTAGGAGAACCTGTCTGAAAATTGGACATCACAATATTCGAATCGAATTAATCAGATAATCTGATAAAGTTAAAAAAAAAGAAAAAATCTCACTTGGATTTTACTTTTTAATTTGGTTCTATTGGACTCTTGCTCATCTTATCTCTATAGTAGTGGTGTAGAGTTTAGGTCTAAGTCAATGGATTATAATTCAACTGATAATATATTTTTTTTCTTTAATTTGAGTCTTTCTATCTAATAAAAGAAAAATTTTTAAGATAATAGTCTAATAGTTACAACTCTCCTCCCCAATTGGATAATCTTGGATTCAAATATTAATATAATAATAAAAAAAATGTTTGGGCCCAATTTATATAATTGCATTATCCAGAACACAATATCTGGGCTTTCCTTAGGCAGCCCATTAGTATCATTTTTTTGGATGAGGTTTGATTGGATTATAATCGTGGACTTTCCTGACCATGACCTGGCTATCGTCCCCCCTTTCTTTTTTTTTTTTTTTTTTTTTTTTTTTTTTTTAAATCCTGCTGACCGAAAATGTCTTAATCCGGTCTAAATAGTTATAAAATCTAATTAAAAAATTAAAGTCTATTTTTTTTTTCCAAGATAAATTTAAAATCTTAATTAAGGGAGTGTAACATTCTGTTACTAAATTCAGAAATTGTTGATCTTGACTCTCATCTTTAATTTTATATTTTTATTATTTTTATCTCCAAGGAAACAATTCAGTGATAATAGCCTCTTTTCCTAATCCCCTGATTTGGGGTTTGTTTCTGTTGTACAAAAAAAATACATTTTTATTATTTTTTAAATATAAATTATCTATATGTAATAATTATATTAAATTTGAATAAATTCGATACGAATTAAATTAATTTTTTAAAAATAAAAATTCTTTTAATATCTATTTTTTATCATATGCAAGATTTAAAATCGATATTTTACCTAAGAAATAGCTTAGTTACCAAATTAATTAGGTGTCCATGGTTTTATATTTTTATCCCTTGCGCTCTCTCTCTCTCTCTTTCTCTGTCATCTAAACTAGGTTTTGTTTTGTTTTGGCTTTTATCTTTTTTAATTTTTAATTTTTATTAATTCGCATGAAAAATTTTAGGTTGGAAAAGTCAAGAGGAAAGAAAAAACCTCAACAACAAATGGAGGGAAGGAAATATCTTAGGGTCTTGTGGCTAACATTAAGAGAGAAGAAACTAGTAAGCGCGCTGCTGTGGGGCCCCATGCTTGTCCATCACCCAACTTGTGGCTCGACGAAGAAATTTCAAATCGTTGCCTTGCTTTTACTTGTTAAATTGTAAAAATTAATATTTGGAAAATGAGCACTTAAACTACATGCAACTCAAATAATGCCAAAATTTCTCGAGAGGTCATAATCTCTTTTCTTTAATTTCTTGATATGAAATTCAAATATTGCATAACTAAATAATAATAATGCCAAAATTAATTTTAAATAAATGGGGTGTCCCAAAAATGTTGCCAAATATTGCACGTCAAGCAACCGGTGGCTGACTCAACATTGAAATGAATCCAAAGCATTGGGTCCCCATCGCCATAGAAACCCTCACCCAACTACTAGAAATATTGCACCATCCAGTCTTCACCCATTGGGAGTATGCATGCATTTCTTCTTATTCACAACTTCATATTTCGCTGCTTTCTGTTCTCTCCATGAGTCCAGAAAATCGAGAAGCTCCGGTTATCATAGTCGGATCCGGGCCATCGGGTTTAGCCACAGCAGGTTGTCTCTCTGCCCTCTCAATTCCATACATAATTCTAGAGCGAGAAGACAACTTTGCCCCCTTATGGACTCAAAAATCTTATGATTGCCTTCACCTACACTTGAAGAAACAATTTTGCGACCTTCCTCATATGCCCTTCCCTTCCTCTTTCCCCACCTATGTCCCCAGAAAGCAATATATCCAATACTTGCAAGACTACATGGTCCATTTCAACATCTCTCCTCTCTACAACAGGCCAGTTATAGAGTCCTTCCATGATGAAGCTGTAAGTAAGTGGATTGTGAAGGTCAAAAACGTCATTTCGGATGAGGTTGAGGAGTATTCCTGTAGATTATTGGTCGTGGCCACGGGGGAGAGCAGTGACCCTCTAATTCCGGAGGTTGAAGGGTTGGATAGCTTTGCTGGTCGGGTCATGCACTCGACCGAGTACAAGTCGGGCAAGGGGCTCGAGGATAAGCGGGTTTTGGTGGTTGGAGCGGGTAATTCCGGCATGGAGATTGCATACGATTTGACCAAGTATGGAGTTAAAACATCCCTCGTAGTTCGGAGCCCGGTCTGATTCTCACTCTCTCTCTCTCTCTCTCTCTCTCTGTGGATATTCATAATCATATTTTTATTAATTCGATTCCAACGTTTACAAATTCTACTTAGGAACAACTTTCTCAGTCTCTCTCTATTTTAAAATAAAATAAATTAAAATAATAAATTAAAAATTTAAACATAAATAAACTTGACCCAATTCTATGAATTTAAATATTTGTGCTTAAACATAATAACTTTACCTAGTTTGATCAATTTTAAAATTTAAATTAACCCATAGAAAGCATATTTATTTCAATTACGATAAATAACAATTTTTTTGGGAAATATATAATTATAGGTAAATTATGTATGGCAGGTACATATATTGACGAGGGAGATGGTATACATTGGGCCAATGATGATGATGTATTTGAAATTACCAATTCATGTGATCGACAAAATAGTGGTGATGCTAAGTTGGCTTGTGTTTGGGGATTTGAGCAAGTATGGTATCAAGAGGCCCGAGGAAGGCCCCTTCACAATGAAGATGAAGTACGGAAAATTTCCGACCATCGATGTCGGAACCCACAAAAAGATCAAGTCCGGCGAGATTCAGGTCTGTCTCGGACACTTCCATCTCATCGTTTTTTCTTTCTTGTTTTAATTTCGGGCAACGTTAGTTCAAGCTGATTGATTGGTTCATAGAAATAATTTTAATTATGATGACAAAAATATAAATAATTTTATTTTAAAAGTTTTGATAAATTATATCAACGTCAAATAAAATTGTCAAAACTTTTTGGTCAGAAAGAGTGTTGACGTAAACCGATAATTTGATGTTGCAATGTAGGACTTACGTGACATTAACGTAACGTTGATATGATTAATCAAATTATTTTAATTAAAAATAAATAAAAACAGATTCCAAAATAAACATTATATATATATTTTTTAGTATCATATTTGGAATTTTTTTCTCAAATTAAATAAGTAAAACCGAATAAAATTTAACCCGATGATTGTTAAACGATCAAAAAAACCCTCAATTTTAATTATTTTTCTCAACAATTAAAATTCTCTATCTCTAATAATTTCTCAATTCTCTCTTCAGGGAAATAATAGTTGTTCACTCAATTCAATGTGCCATTTTTTCAATTGTCAATCTATGTTAAAAGAACCCCCCCTCCAACGCCCCAAATGGGCCCCCCCAAAAAATATATATATATATATATATATATATATATATATATATATTTAATATCATATTTGGAATTTTTTTCTCAAATTAAATAAGTAAAACCGAATAAAATTTAGATGTTTTATCAATGATCTATTACTCAGCAGACACCGTTCGTCTCCCTGATAAAACTCTCGAGTTCAAACCTCCATGTGCATTAAAAAAAAAATAGGGATGCTTTCATACGTAGTCTTAGTTTTTGTGGGGAAGTTTGAGTCTTAGATTTTGTGGACAACATTACTTCTAACTAATATTTTGATGACTAGATGCCCTTGTCCATGAACATTGTTTGACTTTTCTCTTTTCCCATTTATTTTTTCTTTCTTCCACCATTTATGGAACAAATCATGGATCTTTTGCGACATTTTCTAGTCAAAGTAGAAAGATTAAAATTCTATATCATATTAAATAATGTAGAGTTATGATGAATGATGCAATGAAAAAGCAGGTCTTACCCGGAATAGAACGCATAAGAGGCAACGAGGTCTTCTTCAAAGATGGTAAATCTCATCCCTTTGATGTCATCATCTTTGCTACTGGATTCAAAAGAACAACCAAAATGTGGCTTAAGGTAAGCATATAATTTGTGAGATTAATGAGAGACGATGATTATGAGGAGTGGTTAGTCTTGTGATTTTCATTGTTTAATTATAGGGCAGCGATGATCTTCTGGACAACGATGGGTTCGCCAAACCCTGTCCAAGCTACTGGAAGGGCAAAAATGGATTATACTGTGCAGGATTAGCAAGGAGAGGTCTCAGTGGAGCCAAAATGGATGGCATGAACATAGCCAACGATATTAAGGCTATGCTTTCTCAAGGATGTCCGTGAGATTAACCATGCTATAAGCATATGAGTTCCACTATAGATGCAATGGAGACTTAAGTTGTCGATGAGTTAGAACTTAACTGACACTATTTTCTCTCCCTTAAAGGTCTCAAATTCAGCTTTCTTATGTACCAAAAAAGAGTGGACCGCTAAGTTGGTGTACCCCTACATCCTTTATATTTTGCAAAAAATAAAAAAAATGATAATGATAAAGTGTAAAGAAGATCTATATATCTGTCCATCAAGCGTAATCTTATTGATGCTTTTACCTATCAATCATGGAAGAAATATTCTGATTAATCTTCCTTCCTACTGATATAAAATACAGGGAAATGATTGAATTTTACATTCAAACACCATCCTTACTAAATCAGCAATCAAAAAGATGACAAGTACGATCAAATTGATTTAAGATTCATACAGAATAGTATCACTTTAATTCTCTCTCTAGTAATTTTTACACATCAAAACACACATGAAGAAGCAAACTTCCACTCCATGGATTGCAAAACTCATTTTTTTTTAAAAAAAAAAAAAATTCATTTCTATTGAAAAGTTGAAAATGTCAAATTGTCGTGAGACGAAAGCAATTTTTGAAAGATGGAAAGGAATTTAGACATGGGGATGTCAGCACTTACAATCAACAAGATTTGCAAGGTGATGAATGTTTCTTATTCGTATTCCATTGAGCTTTAAAACCTGCAAAAACGAAAAAAAGAATAAAAAGAAGAGTCAAAATGATAAATAAATATATTATGATTTGAACATATACATGTGATATCATTACTTATATCCCTCCAGTAAGATCTTTGATTCAAATTTTATATATGAAAAAAATAGGTGCCAAAAGATCTTTGCCCCAAACCCGACCCAGTTCGAACCGAATTTAGCAAGTCCATGGATACCAATGGTCGATACCAAAAATATAAATAAATAAATAAATAAACAAAAACGTGATATTACTACTAGGTTAGAACCGTGGCCAAGGACACCGAATTCGATGTGATTCAGTACTGTATTCAAGTTAGTAACAATGACGTCATCAATCACTACGATCTGCTATTTATGCAGCTTCCCAACCTCATGCCTAAGTTGGAAAACATTTTTTTCTAATAGAATAAGAGGGCCCCGATTTTCTGAGTGGAGGGATCCCTAGTTACCATCGGTTGTAGCAAACTTGCTTATTATTGACCCCTTTGTATATCTATATGGAACAACCAATGAAAAATTGGCACATCAAATCTCAAGAAAATCGGGGCCGCTTTGGCATGTATAACACATCTTGTTCAATTTTGTTCAAATGCCACTCAGGAAGATTGTCCAACCAAAGGATTTGCCAACCATCTTTAATCAAATCAAGTATAAGCATATCAACATTTAAACATGGAAGATAACCTGCCTGCTGGTTGCCCAAGTCCTCGTACCCAATATTCATTTGCTAAAACCTAATACATGCAGCCATGTGAAAACGTGAATGCCAACAGTACACTATACATCATATAATGCAATAGAATGGCAATTGCTGTGCATCACCCGTGATAGTTTCACGATGCGTTCTCCTTTAAACCTTGCCAGAGAGTATCGTGCCTTTGCTAGTAGTTTCAGCTGAATGAAACATGGAAAGCAACACTTTAGAACATGATGAAAGATATTTGTTATGAAAACTCAGTGATAACACGAGCTCTGGATGCTTAGTCCTATACTGTCTTCACACTCCTCACTGTCAAGAAAAAGAAGATAATCACAAATAAATACAGTTAAGGGTTCAAATAAATTCTCCCTTGAGCCAAAGAGAGTAGTTTTTAATTTAAATGACCAAAAAACTGATCAATGTAGGTCAGAATTCAAAGAACAACATGAAACTTAGAGGTGTACTGATTATAGTCGTCCCATACACCTATGTAAACATTGGCACGAGCACAGCTATTATTTAGGCTTTTGGTCTTTTTCTCCTGGGTTCTACAGGAAGGATGGCACATGCAAAAATTCTTCCAGAGGCCTTCATATAGAATTTCTTCCATAAAGAGTCTTATATAGAATTTCCACAACTTAATGAGTGGCTCTAAGAGCGGGGTGAACACCAAACCGGCAATTATTAAATAAGATGGTTGACCACCTTCAATGTGATAGGGAACTTAAACACAAAATCATTAACATGTGCCAGTACAACAAAGACCTTTCAACTAAGAACAGATATGAGTATTATATTTCTCATCATGCACAGAAATTCAAGGTTTTGCTTGTATACCAAGTGCATGCTTGGGTCTAAAACCACGTTTACTTTCATGAAATTCCCTGCCCTAATAATGCCAAGTTCAGCCACATGACCTGCAAATCTTTAGTCCAGCATTAATAGACTTAAGCTCACCACTTTCATCCTACTTTTCACACGAAAAAATGAACAACTCAAGAATGAACAGATCAAGAAAGGAAGAGTAGTTATATCCAAAAAAAAAAAAAACAAAAGATAGGACCAGTAGAATTGTATAACAATGCTTAGCACAATGCACCCAATTGAACTAAAGCCCTATGCATCAATATTAATAGGGCAGACCACATAAATCCATTTTCTTTTTTGGACGGAACTTGATTTGGGAGGCTTAATTTTTCAGATACACTTGTCAGGTTCCACAGTCATCCCTTGTCTGCTCATCATTCAAATAAAAAATATCATCAAAAATACCATTAGCCAGGATCGAATATCCCTAGTAATTTTCATCCATTACCAATCCTAGCAAGTAAAAGCTTCACATTGACCCTTTTATTACTGCACCAATGGTAATTGAAAATTCTCCTCTCATTCAAACATCAGGTTCCCTATTTTTAATTAGATTGATATCAACTCAATTGAATTGTTTTCATTTTCAAAACTTGCCACACTTATCCAAACTTTATGATATGCCTCTTGAGATTGGTATGTAATACCCTTCAATTTTTCATGTTTTTTACTGGGTGCACATTGAGTAAATAGCTTCCATGGTAAACCTATATTGCTTAAGCCAAAATTGGTAGCATGATATCTTTGATTTAATGGTGAACCTATTCTGTATTGTCCTCTCCCAATATCTGATAGTACCAGAAACGGTTAATGTATCTATTGCAAATTCTCCTATTATTACCCCTCTTCTGGACTAATTTGTTGAAATCCTTCCAAATGCATCCACCCCACATAGATTCGTGTATGAATGCTACTGGACATAATGTACCCTATCAGTCCAAACAAATACACACACACACATACACATAATAACTAAGAAGTATCAGCTGTATCTATCCATGCACGAGGACAAACAAATAAACACCAAGGCATACAATTGTAAATCCAGAATAAAGGATACACCATCACTGCAATACTAGGACATACTTGATTTTGTGGCAAACCCTGAATCATTAAACTCTTCTGGCAAACAATAGGACTGATAACAACTTCCATTACCCACACATGATTACACTCAGATAATTCCATGATGCATAGCAGAACAGATGTAACATAAAAAGACCTAACCACAGTGTCCTAAAGTTTCATGCCCCTCCTTCACACTCAGAGGTACATACATGGTATTACAATTTCTCTGTCTCCTGAATCTATGAGAATGCCAACAACAGAAGTTTGACATGAACCAGACATTCAAGAACCATAACATGACAACCTGGAACTAAGATTTGAAAGAAGATTTGCAGTTCTTGCTTTTGACTTATAAGGTAGCTAAATGCAATACACTCATTTGACAGGAAAGGCACTGTTCCCTCACACCCTACATGAACACCATCAAAGCTTACAATAACATCCCCCTGGAAAAGCGTAAAATATGGCAGTATTAATAAACTTGACATATTAAAAATCCTTGAAGATCTCGTGAAAAGCCATGAGCGCATGTCTCTCAGAAAGTTACGAGTCTAACAAGGCCAAAGAAGCTCAAAGTTGAAGGAAAACAAACTAATTTACATATCGGCCAAATATCCTATGCCACATGTATCCATAGCTAGTTTTTTCTTGACACAATCCTTGGTGAATATTACTTCTCAGTGAACACCACACATCCATTCAAAGTGGCATTACATAGTGTCCAAAAATATCAAAACATTCATCAAGTAAATGAAGAGTTAAGCACTTATGTCAAATCTATGTTAGAAAAATAGCCAGGTTTGGGCAAAAAGACAGGATATAGTCCTGTTCAAGAAGAGAATTCACGTGCATATATGCAAATCTATAGAGCACAGACACTTCAAAATGGAAACAGTGTATCTGATAGTTGGCATGACACTCATCAGACATTCACTGCCACATGACACTTCTTGGACATGATGCACTAAGTATCACTACTGAAAACATAATGTTAATACCACTTGATAAAGTTTTAGGCTAGTGTTGCATCCTAGCCGTGCCCTTTGAAAAAATTTTGTCATGCTCATGTATGTGTCCTGTGCCACCATCCAGAATTCCTAGGTACACACATACATAAAATCTTCTGTAACCCAAAAATAAAAAAATAAAAAAATAAAAAAAAATAAAAAATCACAGTAGGCTTTCTTTACTGTTATTCAGATGTAAAGGAATGTCATCTCTTGCTCATGGCAAAGAATATAATGCAGGAGTATCAAGTAAGCTCACAAGTTATAAACAGAAGCTAACCTGCTTTATAGGACATTATTTGCATCGGAAGTGGGTCTCTTCGAACAAGCACACCCTACATTTAGAGGGGAAAACAATTAAATTAAACAAGCTAATCAATGTGGATTGTGGATGCAGGGTGATTGTTGCAACAACTGATAACACCACTAAATTTTTCAAGATGTATAGGGATTACATGCATTTTGAAGCAAGGAAGCCTTATTAAATTAATTCTAAACATCAACAACTAATATCATCAAAAAACATAGTCTCAACTTGATGAATTAACTATATAGAGTTCCACACCCACTAAATGGGTTACCAAGGCCTATTCCCTGTGAATTGAATTGGGAACCATCCAAACATGAATCATACAACTAGAGATAATATGCCCTGCACAACTGTTTCTTCACAATATTATTTCAGTTCCAGGTGCATGAAGTTTCAATTCAAAGGATGGGACAGAAATGATGCAGGGCACAATTTCAAATTTAAACCTAGTCCTACAAAAAAAAACAAAACACGGTTCCAAGTGTAAGATAAGTAGATAAAAGAAATATGCAAACCTCATTAGAGGGCACTTTCAAACAAGCTCGAAGTGCAGGATTCTCCAACTTTTGCAACAATACACCAAGGCAAGCAAATCCTGAAAGTCATGGCAAGTAAATGATTATGGAAGGATGAAACTATTTTTTCCACAAATAACAAGAATATAAGCAAATACACCATTATAAAGACGAGCAAAGTGCATGCATTTGCTTATATCCAATAGAGGCTAACACTGCAAAATGAGATACAACTGTGGTTGGGATTACCTGTGTACTTTCCATTCCTCTCATAGTCATTCAATAAATGAGATACAACTGTTGTTGGAATTACATATCCAATATTCTTGGCCTCTTCAGATCTGAAAACCTAAAGGAAGTGTCTTGTAAAAACAATTAAGCAGGAGAATTTTATTTATAAGGTAAACTCCTAAGAATCTAATAAATGCACGTATATCAAAAAATATGTGATGGTAAACAATATGGCAGATCTTGGAGACACCAGAAATTCTGCCTGTGTCAACACCTCAAAGTGCACATTCTTAAGCAAACAGCAGCACATGAAACCTACCGGAAAAGCTACACCAATGCACTCTCCCTGGTCATTGAATGCAGGACCACCACTGTTACCTAAAACCTGATAAGCATAAGCTATGGTTCTCCCACAAAATCGAAACTAAAGAAAGAAGGGGGGGAACATAATCAAGCTTTGCGTGTGTCCTGTTACAACATTATACGCTATAGAAATGTAGAAGAATAATGCGAAATGAACCAAATCTCACATTACAGTTACCTCAGCATATTTATTAAAAAAAACAAAAAAAACTTACTTGATTTGAAAGGTAATTTAACCAATTCCAAATTACTCAAGTTTAAGACCTTCTGATTTTGGTGATATAGATTGTGATGTAGGACTTAATTCATTTAATCCTTGACTCATTTGGCCAAAGCTTTACTCAATGTAGAATCATTGAAAGAAAACTAACCAGGATTTATAGCTGCATCAATTTGACTTCCTAGCAAGTCAGACTAACCATGAGCATAAGATGTAACCTGGAAAAATATAAGGGAAAAAAAATCAAATAACAAATAGCTTGATATGTTTTTTCTGATGTCCTCTTTTTTATATGCAAAAAGTTGCCATTAACAATATTAAAGACACAATAAAAAACACAATAAGTTGGCAAAGCCAAATTCTAGCTTTGGTCAACGAGGTAAAGAATGATACAAAAGAACAACAGAGTTTCATAAATAGCATATGACAAACACAAAGTAACTGCATATTATGTAAATGCAACATATTCATTCCAAATCACCAAAGATTTCTATATCAGCAAAACTCAGTATGCATGTTTCTTTCAACTAAAGACTTAAAATCAGCACTTTATCTGATGTATCATAACAGATGATTATTAAAAAACAGGTAACCATCCAAGCTCAATAATTAAATCACCACGAAAAACAAATTCACAGCTTGCATGGGAATAATTAACTGAGAATACAATTCTTATAAACTCAATAAGCATTAGTCCCAATTGTAGGGCTGGCTAAATAAATCTTATATTCCACTCTGCGCTTGGTGAGGTCATCTTGACCGTTACTTTAGATATCTTCTAAATGAGACATTTCTACTCTTCGATTTTTGCACTTTTTTGAGAAAGCTCTTTAATTCAATACATTTACAGTTTATATACTATTTCTACCACTTTCCATTATAACATATTCGGAATAATTCTTTGCACTCAACTAAACCATTGCGGTTTCATTTGTATCATCATATTTTTATCTATCCACCTCAGCATCCTGAACAACACAAACATTTGTTGGCATTCTGTTTTTAATTACCCACGACCCCATAGGATAAAGCATCACTAGTGGCAACAGTAGTTCAATAAACTCCGCCCCCCCAATGCAATAGAAGCTTCATGATCAAAACAACCTACAAATCAATGGTAATGAACCCAAACAAATAACCTAGTTAATGTTTATGGCTACTGCAAGATGCTGAAAGTTCCATTATATAATGACATGTGTGGATTCTATAAACTAGCAGTATTTACAACATCAAAAAACCCCATCCTCCTGGAAACCAGGGGACCCTCTGGTTCTAAAATACAGCTTACAGTATAATTGTAAAGAAAAAATTAGATACAATCCTGGAAATCACCAAGCAGCATGTTTTTTTGTCTGTGCAAATATGGTAAAAAGGATCAAATCTAACATAGAAAACTAAAAGATTAGTGGCATCAAGCAACAATCTCACAAAGCTTTAGGAATCAAACTTGTAATCACTGTCATTTTCATCATTCAACTAAATTACAAGTATTGGCAGTTGAATTGGACATATCAAACCTCTATTTGTGACACAACCCCCTTAGTCACTGAAATGGTGCCTCCTCCGAGTGGGTATCCTACAACAGTTACCACATCCTGCCAATTGAAAAGCAACATCGTAGCCCTTAAAAAATTCTAAAAAAATAAAAAAAGGAGCTGGCGCAGTAGGTTTCATTAGCAAAGGGAAACAAAAGATGGCAATTCTGATTGTTGTTCTAAAGTGAACTTCTGGAAAGAACTGTGCCAACCAGAAAGACCCATTTTTAGTCCATAATTTTATAAACTACATTATGGCAACTGCTAGGTTAAGCCCTTCCACCTATGTATGGGAGTTCAGTGGCTTTTGGATAAGGCTGTTAATGGAAGTGTCATATGGACAACAATCACTTTGGGTACAGTTGTTGGGTAAGCAATCAGAGCTCAAGAATGCACAATAAAGTAAATGGTTACAGAAGCAAGGAGAAATAAGAAAGTGCGGGCAAGAACTCTTTCTAATGGACAGAAAATTTGGGCCCCAAGCTTCAATAAGCCATAAGATATTCTAGGGAAATAAATTGCAGGATCTTTTTTATGGAAAAGGAAAGTTCATGTGGAAATAATTACGAGATGTTATTTTACTGTTTACTTTAAGCCGCTAGTGAGGCAGAAAACTAATTTTTCTCTGCAATTCACAAGCTACAAAAAAAGCAGCATATATATGCACAAATTTCAAAAAAAAAAAAAAAAAGGGAGTTCCATGTTTTCCCTTTTCCAAGTTAAGAATCCAATGAAGGATAACATTTGTTAAGATTAACAAACTTCTAAAAGGGTTCTTACAGGGAGAAACTATATCACTTGTATAGTTCAATTCAGCAATGACCTGGTGCAGCTGCTAGAACAAACACCTTGACCTACACATCCACAAGCCGACAATGATTGGAAGAGAGTAGGCAAAATACAAAACTACTCTTAGGGTAAGGGTAAGAATACCTGGAGCAATGGCAAGCGTCCAAAATGAAGTGTTTCGGCTCCATTCCAGAATTCTTCACTTTCCACAGAAAGCAAAGCAATGTCACATTCAACACCTCTGGCTAAATCCTGTAAATCAAATCACTGAAGAGAATATCAGCCATGAGTATTTTATATCATTTGTAGCTTAAAATTACAACTGAGTGGCTTGTCCAGGCATTTAGGAAACTTTCTCCTAGTAAAACCATGCATAAAGTATAACATCAAGACAAGGAAGATGAACAATGAGAGCAACAGGTTGAACAGTTAAATCTAAAGATTCACTAGCTTGAAAGAAAGACAAAGAAACTATAATAACAACAGTGAAAGAAACAAATCTGCAGGAAGTAGATGGAGCTGTCTTGTTAGTGATTGAATAAAATAACTTTAAAAAAAAAAAAAAAATCACACTATGCCGTGATTTTGATTAGAATTTATACCTTGGCAACATATTTAGTATCATCTCCTCGTCTCTTCACTTTAACCTGCAAAGTAAGTGTGTTTGAAAAAAAAAAAAAAATCCAAGTAAGTGTAATCGAAAACTTCATAAATTTGGCATATGCAACTTGAAAAGTTTCAGAGAGAGAAAAAGAGAGAGAGAGATTTTGTAACAAACTTCAAGTTGGAACTCAAGCAGCCAAAGTAATAGCATAACCTAAAGGTTTGTTCACCGGTGAAGTTAAGAACATTAGAGCTACAAACCAGTTGAGTTTGATGCGTCAAACATTAAAGCGTAAATAAAAAAAGCACCTGAAAGAAAGTGATAACATTAATAAAAGAGGGCAATGCTACACACGGCTCAAAATCACATCGTGACCAAGGATGCAGTTGCGTTTACAGGTTATTATGATCATCATCAGAACTGGTTGTAAGTAACAGGAATAATCATTGTAGTTGAAAAGATAAAAAGAGAGAAACAAGCAAAAACATGGGCTATTATGATCAAAACCAGTTTGGGACTCATATTGATTATGTATTTTTTTCCAATGGCAGCAATGTATTAACCAAAAAAAATGGCATCATTATTGATCAAAACCAGAGTAGCTTCCATAGCCATTGTCAGACAATTTTCACTCTACGGTACCAAACATTGTCTTAGCTGGCCCACAGACATGTTCAAGTGTCATGGATCATGGCATGCCTTCAAGAGTACAAGTCATGTCCAATGTCTTCAAGCTTATTTGTTGAGACAGACAAGCTCATACATCAGTGCAAGGGAAGTTCACAATTATGACAATAGATCTCACTCAAGGTTGTATCAAAGTTGGGTGGCTTCATTCTGATTCCATCTCAAGGTAAAAGTGAAATATCAAGCAGATGAAAAGAAGTAAAAATTTCTAGAAAAAAGGAGAAAATACACCACAAAACTCTCCCCCTCCCCCAATCTGAGCTATTTTACATATTGTGCATTCCTTATCCATTTAAACATCATTAAAACAAGTGCACCAATCAAAAGGGCAATGCTATTCAAAGAAATGGGGCTTGACCAACCAAGGTGATCTCGCAAAAAAATTGTATGCACGTCAAAAAGTCATTCGTCTGTTTTTTTTGTCACATCACCTCTATTAGTCAAACTAAGGGTGACCATTTATTTGAATACTATTATCCTAAATGAAATGGGACATGGCTACATATACATTTTACATATATAAGAAATAGGACCACCGGCAGCTAATCTACACCCAATAACTAGGTGTTCAAAATGGACAATCTAACATCATTTCACAAACTTATAAGAACAAATACTACAATTGATCTTAGCCAAAAGGCAGAGAAAGGTATAATTATCTGACCTATTATGCTACAGACACTTGTGGTAAATACAAGATAAGACAGATCCAATTATAGAGGTGCCTCCTCCTCATTATCAAGTACACTCTTGTATACTATTGCTTGCTCCTCTTCACATTTAGTTAGGTTGCCAATGTAGGCCGTAGTGGTGTTTGTTTCTCTTCTACACAACTCAATAAAACCTTAATCCCATCTTAGTTGGTGTTTCTTTCTGTTGTTAAAGAAAAAAGAAGATTATTTAACAAAATAAGGGAAACAATTCACTGCATATTACACTTATCTCCTATCATATTTAATCAAAATGGTTTATTTTCATTTTTACTGCCCAAAGATGGTATGGAGTTTCATAGAAAGGCGAAATGCTTCAGAAATTACACATCAATCTGTTCTCACTAACAATTCATAGAAGTGCGCAGCAGATTAAATATATTTATCTTTAGCTAGGAATTATCGATATGCCCTTCTTGAACCAAAAAAGGAGATTGCAACACCATTCTAAGAGATAAATTCCTGTTTACATAGCTTAAAAGACACATTTAATGGGGGAAAAAAGTTGAAAATTTACCAAACCAAAAAAAAAAAAAAAAATTCATAAAAACTTACCTGTGTTTGATGTTCAACACAATGAGCATTCGTCAAAAGCTTCTCATAAAAGCTCTGCATAAAATCACATATTCAGAGAGAAAGAATAAGAATTGGCAGATGTGCCCTACGTTGAGACCAAAACATCAGTCCAAGGCCACTGGGGAAAAATTATAATAAAAAAGGAGTCCAGATAGGCCCCCAGCACTCCGTATACATATATCATATATAATAGTAAAAATGATTTTTTTTCTTAAAAGAAACCATAGCATGCTTTCCTGTACTGGTAAATTGTCTTTGTTTCTGCCAAGGAAGAGAATAATCAGGCGCAGTATGGGTGCAATAAACCTGAAAGAAGGTACAAAAGGAACAATTACTAACAGATAGAAACTAAAGATATATACTGAACATGTTTTCCTATATTTTTTTGGAAACATGAATAAAACAGAAGGAATAACTACAACTGCGTAAATGACAAATATGGATGTTAACTTGTCATAGGTAAGCTGAGGAGTTCAACATCACCCCTATCTGCCACTCCCAACTCTAGCCAGGAGGCAAACCAGCAGAGAAGTTCTTATGACTAAAAGATTTTTGAGTCAACAAGACTAGAAAGATGAAACTAACAAGAAAACATATTACCCATATAGTATGATAAATTTCTTCCAAGGGGAAATTCGGACATGAGCCCTTCTTCAGCCAACAGTAGACCAAGGTATTGAAGAACCTCTCTCTTTCTGTTGAGGAAAGAAACCCTAAACAAATACAAAGATCAAGGAAAGAAAAAAAGGGGAAAAAAAAAGAGTATGAAGAAATAACACTACCAGACGTTAGAGATGGACGTTCGATTCCTTCGCCATCTTCACTACTGAGATTGAAGAACCTCTTGAGGAAAGAAACCCTAAACAAATGCAAAGATAAAGGAAAGAAAAGGGGGGAAAAGAGTATGAAGAAATAATACTACCGGATGTTAGAGATGGACGCTCGATTCCTTCACCATTTTCACTATGTTGAGGAAAGAAAACCTAGACAAATCAAAACCCTAAACAATTGCAAAAATCAAGGAAAGAAAAAAGAAAAGAAAAGAAAAAAAGAGTATGAAGAAATAATACTACCGGATGTTAGAGACGGACGCTCGATTCCTTCGCCATCTTCACTGCAGAGATTAAAGAATTTCTCTCTCTCCCTCTCCCTCTCCCTCCCTTCCTCCCTCTTTCTGTCTCTCTCCGAAACTTTGTGCACCTTAAGTAGCCCGAAACGAACTAGCCGTTTTGTTTTTCTCTTTCTATTTCTTGAATCTAAAGAATTGAGACCACTCTGCGCTAACAAACTAGCCGTTTTTTTTTTCCGATTGCCCAATTTTCTTTTCAAATTTCAAATGTGGAAGAAACTAGCCATTTTTTTTATTTTTATTTTTTTAAATTGCCCAATAAATAATTTATTTTGATTCCAAAAAATAATTAGGTTGAATAAGGAACTCTATACAAACAGAGTGAAATAGCCGATAATTTCAAATCTTTTTTTTCCCAAAAAGTACATTGTGCTTTTTGCATTATAAATGAAATTACTATACTATAAATAATTATTAATGTATAACATATTATAATATGTACTATAAAGTATAAAGTTATTTATTTCTTCTTTCCATTTAGCTTTTTTTTTTTGTTTTGTATCCATGTTTCGTTTTATTAATCCGATTTGAATATTATGGGTCTATTTTAATGGATTGACTCTTCTAAATCCTTTTTTTCTATTCGTAGGATTCAAACTCAAAACTTCTGATTAAAAAAATAGAGTATGCGATTGTTCAACCTAAAAAAATTTGATTTTGTTACTTTTTATTATCAATTAATATTTGAGACAATTAAAAATAAATCCATGTATACAACAAAAATAAAATAAGATATTTAATTTTATTTTGAATTTCAATCAAAAGTATTACAATAAATAAAAAATAGAAAATTAATAAAAATAAAAATATTTTTTTATCTATACAAAATAATATGCCAATTAAAAACTAATAAAAGAATTTTGTACGATTACCAAAAATGAACCTCATAAACATTATCTATACTCATAAATTATGCATAGCATCATATTGCTCATATAAATAATATATCTTTCCTCAAGAATTCAAGTGAATGTTGAATAAATCTTTTTTATTGATATATGTTTAAATCTTAAATCCCTAATGAGTATATAAAAAATTCCATCTCATAAGCATTATTAACTAAATTAATTTAAAATTATATTGAATACATCTTAGAAAAACCTTTTTAAAAAAATAATAAAAAAGATATAGACAGACTTAAAAAAATTTAACAAGAATTTCAAAAAGAAAATGAATCCCTGTAACGCTCAAGAAAACAAACCCCACATGAGTGCGAGAGCTTCCACGTAGCGGTTCAATATTTTTTCACATTCCAGCTCCCATCTAAGCAACCCTTGTCACGAGTGCGTGTGGGCCGGTTCCTGAGCCGCGCTTTACCAAGCCGGACTTTACAAAGTCCGGCTTACTCGTTTAAAATTTTATGAATTTGAGTTTAAATTTAACTTGAAAAATTTTAAAAAATTAAGATCATAATTCGACCCAAAAAATTAAAAGGGTCTTAAAATCTTTTTAGGTCAAACTTAAGTTCGAATCACAAATTTTATTTTTCATTTTTTAATCCATTTTATAACATAATAAATATAAAATATAAATAAATTAATCAATCAAAATAAAATATAAGACAAATATTATCTTATCAAAATAAGAATTATATATCATTATAAAAATTAGCAATAATAATATTATAAAATATTAAAAAACTATATCAAGAATAATATATTAAAATTATTAAAATAATCATTCAACTATCATAATATTTGATTTTAAATGAATCAAATCTATTGATATTCAAGTACAGTCCAAAATTAAAATGAAACTAAATAATAAATGCAAGTTTAACCCCGACTTAATTCTAAAATAAGCTAAATTCAACCCTTCAAGATGGATTAAGTTAAGGTCGATCCCATCCAACTGTTAGTCCTACGTGTGTTTGTGTGTGTGTGTTAAGTTGGATTAAATTGGAGTTGGAGGAGAGACAGGAGCACGGTTAATAATATATCCTCAGAAGAATCGATCAATTATATTTTTAAAAATTTGAAAATTTTATCGTAGTATTTTAAAATCTAAAAACAAATTTGTATATTAAAAGTAAAGTTTAGAGATTACGTAAGTAATTTTCTCAAAATATTTTCTTATACCTTTTGCTCTCTCTCTCTACTGTGTAACCTTAGCAAGAACAAATACTAAATTTATAATATTCATGGGATTAATCAACTATATATCACCCACCTTAAAATACTATAATCGAACAACATCTACTGCCCTTTATTTCTATCTGCCAACCATTAATGTAATCAATCCAATGCAATTATATATGTTGCTCAATGTTTGGATATTTCAAGAAAATCAAATGACTTCATAATTATTTATTGTTATTATTGTCATTAATTTTAGGTTGTTGTTGGATAGTAGCTAGCACAACTGTCATTAATGACAACAATTACCATAATTAGTAAGTAGTTTCATTTTTTTATTTAAAAAAAAAAATTCCGCGCGCATAATTAATATTTCTCTTGCCAAATTTCTTCATTTATAAAAGTTGGGAAATAGATAAGTGTATTTTTCTTTTATTTATTTTTTTTAGTTTTAAGTGTGAAAAGAGTTCGACAAATGAAAAAGAAATTCTCAACATATTTATGTGAGACCTATTTCGTGCAACTAAAATTAAAAAATTTAAATAGTTTATATTTATTTTATTTTACTTTATCAACACAACTATAATTTAGGTTGTTTTTATGAGAAGATGTATTATCCTAATCAATAGTTAATTGAATTTCTATCAACTATTTAACATAAAATTACTTTAACATAAATTTAGCATAAATTTGGAATGTTTCTTACAAGGTTAGGTTGCACAGAAACAGAAAAACAGAGATTTGAAAAATGCGTAAATATAAAAAATATAAATATTTTTATATAAATATTAATTATTTTATAAAAATAATAGAATATTTATATTTTTATAATAAAAATCTAAAATGATCAAATATATAATTATTAATCAAAAGAAAATAATATAAAAATTATAATTAAATACGTAAATAATTTATTAAATATGAAAAATATGTTAATATAAAAATATAAAAATTTTTATGTAAATATTAATTAATTTAAGATGTTAAAATATTTCAAAAACATGTGCCACCAAAACTAAAAGGAGCCTTTTTAAACGGTATAAAAAGATATAATTAAATAAAATCGAATCGAAAAAGAGATGATAAAAATGGAAAAACTCTTGCTTGAGTTATTAGACGTTTACAAAGAAGTTTCACCACCTATCTTCTAGAAATCAAAAAGTAACAAAGGGTGTCCAACTTCCAAGGGACATGTAATTAAAAATACCATATACCAAATCATATGTTGGCAACATAGGATTATAAGGCCAATCATTATCACTGTGTTGTCAATTAAATTTTCTATCAAGACAACGTAAGCATTCGAGAACCAAATATGGAAATTAACGATGAAGATTTAACTTAGACCATAGATATAGTCTCACATATCATTTTTTGAATAATAAAAAAAAAAGTCAAAACCCACAATATAATCATCCTTAAACTTTTCTCTTGTTCATTTAAAAAAAAAAAAAACTTCAAACTGCGTATATATATGACCATTCTCTCTCTATCTCATTCTAAATTAAAGAGTACTTTATGTATCACGTAATCCCTTTTATATATAATTTAATAGAGATGTAACATTTTAGGTTGTGGTACATGAAAAATGTTTGGTAATTTCCAATTCCATTCGTGCAAAATTTTAATATCGGATCTCTTGGATTATAAAAAAAAATTGAAAAATTTTAGCTCTCATTTATTTAAAAATATAAAATACGGGACAAAATAAAGCCAAAATATTGATCACACTTTTTTTTTTTTTTTTTAAAAAAAAAGGCCGATGCACGGAGTGATCAAGTGTAGACGGGTTGGTGAGTTAATTATTGAGTTGTACATATTCATCGTTAGAATTTTCGTCAATAATTTATTCAACACAAAATTATCATAAAACGCTATATAATAAAAATAAATATAAGATAATAAAAATATTAAGCTTGAAATAAAGTACATAAAACAAATAGAATTTAAGTCCATACTTGTTTAAAATTAAATCGAAAAGACATAAAATAACTTAAAAATGAGAATTTTATAAGAAAACGATAATAATATACGCATAATTTTATATATGATTATATTTTACAAATTAAGAAAAATAAAACTAATAATATATAATTATATATATATATATATGGCATATCGGGTTTGGTGAATTTATGCTCGCTCCTACTCATATGAAATAAATTTAAATTAAAAATTTTTTGATATCATCCGAGAGATTTTACATATCAAATTAGGTGATATGTATGCATTAAAATATTTTATACGTATAATTGTGAATTGTATGTGTATTTATACTAGAATAAAATAAGAGACAAAAATAATTTAAAAATAATTATAACAAATCAAGAAAGTTTTATTAGTAAAAAATTTATAACACTACGTATTTCAACGTATGAAATATTGGCACGTTATATTTTGTCGTATGTGCCTTATTTATTATATTTACTTTTTAGTAGGTATAATATTTTTTATTATATTTTCAACGATTTAAATATGATCGAGATACTTTTCCCTTTTCTATCATCATTTGATTTCGATATTATGAGATTCGAAAATATAATTTTTTAATAAGGTTCAAAGGATTTTACCAACCAAGAGTAGTAATTTTAAAATATTTTGTACTTGCATTCTATGATAAATAGTTTAATCTTGTTATAAAAAAAAAGGAGAAAAATTATAAGTTTCAAAAACTCTCATTTTGACACAAATAAAAAAGAAAAAGGTTGGGGCGAAAAAAATCAAATAATAATAATAATAATAATATATAGGATTAACGGACGAGGGGTAACGCACAAATGGGAGAAACGGAAAAACGGGCATAGAAAGCATCGTACGAACAGGATAGCAATTATCGACAGCCGTAGAAGCGGAGTTTTAAGTGTCTGTGTTTTTAGAGAGAGAGAACTGAGAGAAAAGCAGAGTGAGAGAGAGAAAATGAGAAGACAGACGCGCGGCCTTGCAGGGTTGACTCGTGTAAGGTGGCAAAGAGGCAGCGTTTCATCCCACCAAACCTGCCTTGCAGCAGGTGTACATCCCACTTCTTACATCCCCTCTTTCACATTACAACACTATTTAGAGAGAGACAGAGAGAGGGAAATGTAAATGTGAAATGTTAAAAAGAAAAAAAACCCTGATAGCATTTGAGCAATTCCGGGTTTCTTCTGATTCTCTCTTTCTCTCTGTTTTTCTCCTCTGTTTTTTCTTTTTATCCTTGTTAGGATTTTTGGTTGAGCTTTTTAATCTTCTGTGTTTTGGGGAGACAGAGAACAGAGTCTTTTAATGAGAGAGAGAGAAAGAAAGATGGGACGAGGAGGGAAAGGGAAAGCCTGTAGAGTGAATAGCAGTGGAGGAGACACGGAGGACAGGACCGGCATTGTTGATGGTACTGGCGATGGTTTGATTTCTAATAACACCAACAAAAAAGCCAACCAAGGTTAATTTCGATCTGGGCTCTATTTTATTCACGTTTTTGCTTCACACCCATTTTTTGATTTTCTTTTCAATTTTTCATTTTCTTTTACCAAGAGCTTTTAGCTTGGTGTCTTCTGTTTATATGTTGCATGGACATATAATTAATGAATTTATGTTGATTATTATGTTCTATATTTTTCTGAATACTGATTTGGATTGGATGGAAAATCTCGATTGATTACCAGAAGTCCATAAGTATCATCACTATGTTACCCTCACATATTATTTACTTATTTATTTTTTGGGCATTTTTTCGTATAATTTTGATTATGCAATTTGTGTTTTTCAATTTAGAGTGTTGTTCTTATATCAAATTTAACGAAAGCTTCGGTGCATGTTGAACCACAAGATCCGATGTGTATTTTTTTTTTTTTTTTCTTTTGGGTGCCTTCAATGGATTCTAGATTTTGGTATTTTGTGCTGCTGCTTCTTGTTTCTTTTATTGTCATTACATATAACTTTACTGTATTATGTTATATTCCTAAGATTTCTATCTACATTGAGATATCAAGATCAGGCTCGTTATATACATAAAACAATCTAGCCATGTTTTGGTTATGTGTAGCATTAGATTTTACATGTCTAGCATATATTGTGTAGTGCACACTTTTCAATTAGGCTTTGCCAAGTAATTGAATGGTTTTATTCCCCTAAGTTGCTAAGCTACCTGGTTTTATTCTGATTACTCCCTTTGGATTTCAGGTGACGTTGACAATGTGTATTATGAACTGTGGCATGCATGCGCTGGTCCTCTTGTCAAGGTTCCACAGGCTGGCGACTTGGTCATCTATTTCCCTCAGGGTCATATGGAACAGGTTCTATACCTCAGTATTCACAATTCCAGTGTTTTTTTTTTAATAATTTTTATAACTTTTTAATTTGGTGGTTGTATGTTACTTTGGGACTAGTTCTTAAACTCTTATTATGCCATTTCAAGCAAGATTTCCTCAAGGCACAAGAGAATTTTTTTTTTTATTATTATTATTATTATTTGTTGCAAGTCTTTTTATCTAATAATAATATGGCCAATCTCTGTCTTCCACCTTAGGCCTCAACTAGGGCATGGTGGGCCAAAATTGCCCTAACAAATAGCATCTTGTTTTGTTTTATATTGCACCCATGGCATAACAAAAAGGCTCCGCTTTTCATTTCATTAATACCTTAGAGGATCTGAAATTACAAAATTTCCTGATGGTATGACTTGGGCTTTTGATTTGTTAAAACTATGTAATTCCAAGTCCAGGCATGTCGGGGCCAATTTTACAGTGGTTTCAAAAAGTTGTATTACTATGGTTGTCCAAGAAATAACTTCGTGTTGCTTCTTGGGCTCATACATGATGGGAAGGTGCTGCTAAGATATGGGAAGCAAACAGCAATAAACCACACCACACATTGTACCATGTGTCCACCTTTTTATTTTTTATATTTTGGTTTCCATGAATTCGTGTGAGGAAAGATTGATGAGCCTGTATGATACTTTTCACTGCTGTTAATATTCTCTGATTGGTGTATACGAGCCTTATAATTGACTTTTTGAGCATGATCAGATGGATGAGGCCATAGCCATCCATAGCTGCTGCTTCCTATCAATAAATGGCCAAGTAGAACATGTCATTCATCTCTTGATTGATATAAATTCCAAAAGACTTGAACTTGATGTCTGGTTTCGGATTTTGATATAGGTAGAAGCATACACATGCCAAGATGGTAAAACAGAAATGCCCATCTACAATCTGCCATACAAGATCCTCTGTAAAGTTGTTTATGTGCAACTAAAGGTAAGTCTGCACCCAAGATGCTTATTATTCACCCCTGCAAACTGAAATATATCCATCCTACTGATAATATAATCGCTTTATTCCTCTCTCTCTCTCTCTCTCCATATATATATATATATATAATATTTCTTTTGGTTTTTCTTTTCTATATTGATTGTTGTTCCTTGTGGCATTTCAGGCAGAAAGCAGCACTGATGAAGTGTTTGCACAGGTTACTCTTCTCCCAGAAGTGAAGGTTAGCTACTGAGGCATGGGATATTTTTTCTCCTTTGTTTCCTTTTTGCTAATGCTATGCATACACATATTGTTTAATTTAATTTAATTTAATTTAGTTTAATTTTGATTGTAGTTTTTGCTCTTGGTTTTCATAGGGTGACTCTAGAAAGCAGACTGAAAATTAGGTTGACATGTGTTCTGGTTTTTGGAAATATCTCAACCTCAAGCTTCTGTTGAGCTTTTGTTCTCCTAAATTCTATGTGGTTCTGTTTGAAGAAAGAGAGTAAAAAATTGTGGTTAAATGTCCAGCCTATGTAACACAATTGTTTTAATTGTGAATGAGTAAAGTCCTGTGAATAATTTTGACTCGCTTTATGTTGTTTGGAACTTACAGCAAGATGGACCCAGTCCAGAGGAAAAAGTATCTCCAGTTCTGTCTCAGAAGTCTAGTGCATGTTATCACAGCAAAAAACTCACTCCTTCCGACACTAGCACACATGGCGGATTCTCTGTTCCAAAGAGGCTTGCTGATGATTGTCTTCCTCATCTGGTTGGTGTTAGTGATATTCTGTTTCAATTTATATCTTGTTGCATATTCTTGATATCGGCTTTTATTGCTTTTATGCTCATACAGTTAAGCAATTCCAAAATCTTCCTAATCTTAAGATATTGTATTCTTACATGACAAAAATGCCATTGAAGTTTTGCTAATATACAAACATTTCACTTGGATCTTGCGGCATGCAGCAGTCTTACATATAACCTAACACATTTACCAACCAATATTTATCATACCCACTAATTTGTAAATCTGCTAGAATTTTTGCACTGGCAGTTCAATGATGTTTTTTGTTATTGTTGTAGGATATGTCTGTTGAAATCCCGCAGCAGGAACTGGTTGCAAGGGATTTGCATGGATTTAGATGGTCATTCAAGCATATCTATCGCGGTATCTTCAACATCCTGGACCCTTTTGTCGAATCATTATTGCTTGTAAAAATTATCCTCTTATTATCGCCTCATTGCTAAATTCTGTTAAGTTTTTTAAGTTGAAAAGATGTTTGAATATACAACCTAATCCTTGTAAAACTAGATACAATGTTGGCTACTTTCTTATCCAATATATTGTAAAATATGTTACAAGAAACTAGTTGCTAGGACCCTCTTGTTCTTGTTATGATGAAGTGCCTTGACGTCCATGAGACTGGAATGAGCTTAGCAATAGCATCGCTAGTTACATATCTCCCTTTTATTTGTGATGGCTTTTGTATGAGTTTAGCTGAATATGATGTTCCTATTATGTTCAGATCATCCATCTTATCTCACAGCTACATATGTTCCTTTTGAATGTAGGTAATCCCAAAAGGCACCTGATCACAAGTGGCTGGAGTCAGTTTTTAAATGCAAAGAAACTCAATACTGGGGATGCTTGCATTTTTCTGAGGTTCTTCATTTCTCCCTTGCTCGCTTATGGTGTTTCTGCCTGTTTCTTTGTAATGTTTCATGAATATTCTTTTCTGCATTACAAGCACTACATATACTGTAGAATCTAGAGTTTTTTATCCTGTTTGTACACACATTTGGTCCATTGTTTTCATCAGAAGTTAACTTGTTAACAATGTGATTGGCAGGGGCGAAGATGGTGGACTTCATGTTGGTATTCGCCGCCTGACAAAACAAAAACATACTGCATCAGCATCTGTCATATCTGGAAGTAGCATGCAGCATGGAATTCTTGCAAGTGCCTTCCATGCCGTGTCTACAGGAACCATGTTTACTGTGTATTACCGTCCATGGTAACCTAATGCTTCATTCTGTTGTCATTTCCTACATATAGTTATGACAGTTCTTAAGGGCACGTTGATGCTTGCTACAGCATGTTTAAGACTGGGACTGACTTGTGTCAGTTTTGCAGGACAAGCCCTTCTGCATTTATTGTTCCTTATGATCAGTACATGAAGTCAACAGCACTCAGCTATTCAGTTGGAATGAGATTCAAAATGACATTTGAAGGCGAAGAATGCCAAGAACAAAAGTATGCCGCTCAAACTTACAGCTCATATGTCATGGAAAGAAATTGTTCAAAGCCCAAAATTCTTATTCTGAAGTCATTTTGTGCTTCTACTCTTTTAACTAAGGCAGTTATGTTTTATCACTTACCAGGTTTGCGGGTACTGTAGTTGGTATTGAAGATATCGATCCGATCAGGTGGTCTGGTTCAGAATGGAGACGCCTTGAGGTTTTAATTTATTTAAATTTTGGGTTCTTTGCTACATTAGTTGTGTGGCATTTAGTTCCATAATCTGATATATATAAATATATATACATTCTTTTTTCTCTCTCTCTCTCTCTTCATAATCACTTTGCTCATTTAGGTGCAATGGGATGCTCCGTCAGAAACCTCTGTGCGTCCGGGCAGGGTTTCTCCTTGGGACATTGAGCCAACAGAAGTTAGCAAGAAAAAGAATATGCCAACTAAGAATCTGCAAAAGAGGGCACCTCCCATTTATCTTTCATCTTCTGGACATTCTACAGCAGGCAGGGATGGTTAGTAATCGTTATTTAGCTTTTTGTATGTTAGCTCTTTAGTGTTGCCACGTATTTCAAAACTGATCCCCTCTTTTGTTTTTCCTGTCTGTTTCAAAGACCTGCTGCAATGTCCGGGTGAAAGCACACCGCAAAGACATGGGGTCTTAAAAGGTCAAGAAGAAAGAATTTTAGGTGTTAATGAACGGGGTCCACTGAGACCACCAATGTTTTTAGTTCCCTCACCACATCTAGATTGGGGTCGAACAAAGACAAGATTGGAGAAGCACATGCATTTTCCGATTCCTGACTCACTCAATTGTGGCCCTGGAAGCATATTAACGTTTTCCGATGGAAAAAGAGTTGGTTCGGGGATTTCTAATATGTGTTCCCCACCATTTACCTCTTCCGAGTTCCATGATGGTGTTGGAGCAAGTAGAACTTTGGCTGCTCCAAATGTCAACTCCAGCAATGCATGTACTCAGGAGAGGACTGTCCCAAATGCAAAAGATGAAACGGAAGTGCCACTGGCCCAACAATATGGCAGAAAGATCACAATCTTTGGGGTTGAGGTTGACATATGCAAGAATCCATTGGAGCTCCCTTCACAACAAGTTACTACTTTTGGAGAGCTTCCGAAATCATGTGCTGCTCTTCCAACAACATCTCAGTCAAGCACTTCTATTCCTGTCCAGGTTTCAGAATCATCTAAGAGTGCTTCTGAAGGCTTCTCAGAGAACCAACGCAAGAATTGCTGCACAAGCGCCAACTGAAGTTGCACAAAGGTTGTCAATTTCTAAACTAATAAATTGAACTGTAGATTTTTTTTTTCCCTTTTCCTTTTTGTACTTTTTATCCCCTTCTGTGACTCTCGGGTGCTTAATTATAAACAAGGAAAGCAATCTAGCACCAAACTTTAAAAGCTTGTTAGGGGGTCTGTTTAAATCATATCCTTATTTCTTGAAGTTGCCTTGTTTGCTCGAAGAAATTGACTTGACAATTTTTAAATTCAACCTCTGGTAGATAGTCAAAAGTGAAACTAAACTGAGAAGATCGGTTGACCTCATGCATTTTGATGGGTATGATGAACTCCTTTATGAGCTTGATCAGATCTTTAATTCAAAGGCAAACTGATAGATGGAAGCAACGGATGGCAGGTAGCCTTTATGGACCATGAAGGAGAAATGCTGCCAATTGGAGATTGTGGCAGTTAAGCTTCACAACCACTTATTTCTGCCATATCTATTATGCATGTTATTGCCATAAAGTTCTGGATACTGATGACGTGCATTTGATGCACGGGTTTCCGGTCTGTTGTGCAAAAGATGTTCATACACCCAAAAGAAGACATCGAAAATCTGAATGTTAGCTATCCAAAGTTCCAAACATGAAAACTTGGTTTGTTAGGTGATATGCACCTGAAACTTTCACTTTCCTAGGTTGTGAATGTTTTGGAGGGAGGGAGTTTTAGGTTTAGGTTTGGGAAAGTTTCCTTTTTATGTCTCTCTCGGTATCTCATTTGGGACACCAAAAACCTTTCACGTTAAAAAATTTATTTTAATTGGATCAATCCCAGAATTGAACTCGTGAACATTAGCACCCTAAGCCAGATTCGAAGAAATCCCATAAATCATATTTTCGCCAGAAATTTTTCTCAAGAAGCTTGTCTTGTCTTAATTGGTTTTTTGCTTTGGCTACGGAAATCAGAAAGTGGAACTAATTTTTTTTTTGTTACATCGGGATTTAAACTTAGTATCATCGGATTAGGAGAGGGAGATTGTAATAATCGGATTAGGAGAGGGAGATTGTAATAATTAGACTATCTATTTTGAAACACTTCGAGAGTTGAATGGTGAGCATCGATATATCATTTTTTGGGTATTAATGAGGCATAACAATCAAAATTGATGCTCACCAATGCAATCATCTAATCATTCCTCAGAACTTGGCTTCGATATCATCAAATTCTGGATCTTGTTGCTCAGGTAGAATGTTGACTCACCATGAACTGCATACACTTGTGCAGTTAAGCCGGACCATATTTCATGTTGTTTTCTCTTGTTGACTGTGGAAACTAAAAATATATATAAAAATTCATTTTTAATTTCAATGAAAATCTAGAAAAGAAAATAATATATAAAAATTATAATCATTCATTTGTAATCAAAAGTCTAGTTGGGGTAAAGTAAGATTTCAAAGCAAGCAAAAACTCTTTTTACCATCATTTGTTAAGTGTCTAATTCTATGCTAAAGTATATAAAATTGATTTTATAGTTACTCATTAAAATCTAATTTACAAATGATTTAAGACATTTTAGAATTAGAGAAGGAAAAAAGAAAAAAAAAATATGGAGGGGAGAATCCATTTTTCATTTTTTAAATTTTATGGTAGAGAGAATACTTTTATAAAATGATTTATAAAGTAAGGAAAAAGTTGCTCTTAATTATTGTAAATTGATTTACAAAAAATCATAAAAATTTATATTACGAGAGAGAGGAGATGAAAATGAAATTAATAGAAAAGGAAAGTTGATTCTACTATATTTCTTTTCTTCCTTTTAATATTTGATTATATTTATAAAATGCTAAATTGGAATTATTTGAATTTTTCTTAAAAAAAATTTCCTAATATTCCTACAAGAAATACAGAAGAAATAGCCGTTACATCTTTGTTAGGCACTTTTTACTCCTGCAAGAAAAAAGATATCTTTCAAACAATAGAAATACGGAAAAAAAAAAAAAAAAAAGATACAGCTGTACCGAAGGCGGATCGGAACACAACCGCGTGAGAGTGGGTGAGCTGGCATCCAATGTAAGGACGTCAAGATAGCCGTTACATCTCCACTACCACTAGCATTCTCTCTCTTTCGAGTCCATTATTCTGTGTCTCTCCCTCTCTCTCCTCTCTTCACTGCAACTTTTTCGCCTGTCTCTGATTTCTTGATATGCAAGTTCTTTTTCTCTCTAATCGCCCCATCGATTTCCTTCTCAGGTACTCTCTCCACTATGGATTTCTCTTAATTGCACGTTTTCTGTGAAATCGGCTTAAATTTAATCTCTCTCACACTAACAAATCCGTCAATGCAGTCCAGTTTCTTGTTTCCATTGTCTTAATCATTTGAATTGTGGTGATGTTAGAGTTTAATAACTCTCTCTCTCTCTCTCCGTCTATCCATCTGTTTCATTGACTTTTCACCATTATCGGCACAATTTTTTCTTCGTAGGCGATCGTTGCCGGTGATCAGATCTCAAATTCAGAACATTTGCTCTCCCTCTCTCTCTACGCCAACATCGTTGCGATTTCTTGATATCTCTTATCCCTACTTATATTTCACTCGCAGGTGCTGTGTATGATTTTCTCGGGGTTCCCCCTGCCCGCCACCCCACATCAAAACCCTCCCCCCCCCCCCCCCCCCCCCCCCCACCTTCGCGATTTCTTGATATCTCTTATCCCTACTTATATTTCACTCGCAGGTGCTGTGTATGATTTTCTCTCTCTTTGCCGTGTATGTGTTTATTGGTGATTAAGGTTTACAGGCTTCTCTCTCTTTCTCTCTCACTCTTTCTCTCTGTGTTTCAGTGACTTCTCCCCACAGTCATTGTGTTCTCGGGGGTAATCATTGCGGCGATCAGATCAGTTATCACTTCTTAAATTCCGATCATTTGTTCTCCCTCTCTCTCTCGACCAACATCATTGCAATTTCTTTATATCTCTTATCACTTCTTATATTTCCATCATCAGTGTTGTGTTTCATTTCTCTCTTTGGTATGATTTTCTCTCTCTGTTGTGTATATGTTTATTGGTGATTAAGGCTTACAAGTTCTTTCCCTCTCTCTGTTTCAGTGACTTCTTGCCACATTCATTGCCGTCCTTGCAAATTCTTGGTGGCAATCATTGCTGCGATCAGATCAGTTATTCTCTCTCGACGGACATTGTTGCAGTTTCTTGATCTCTCTCATTGAATTACTCTTGCAGTTGCAGGTTTCATGTTTAATTTCTCTTCTTCCCTAATAAATTTCTCTGGATTACTGTTCCTTTTTTAATTATTCTAAGATGCTTGTGATTTTACTAATAATTACTAAGAATGCATGGTCTTTATATGCTTGTGATGTTAGTGCGACAAATTTTATCCTTGTATGAATTTTTTTCGAGGGTTTTGAAAGGGTTTTGTAAAGGTTTTTCTTTGCTTTTGCAATTAGGTTGTTTCTTCCAAGGCCTAAAATCAACAAGATCTGTGTAGTTTTTGTATGCTAATTATGTAAGTATGACTAATGGGGGTTACAAAGCAAAGCTATGGCTGCTACCATTTCAGGGCTATATTGCAAATAGGTTGCCTCAATTTGTGTGTCCTAGAGATGTGGTTCTTGTGTCTAATATTGAGCAATAAATGTGTTGTCATTTGTTTTGCGGGTTGAGGAATTTTGATGTGATCGATGGGATTAGGGCTCCTTGTCCATTTGGGTTGATTAGGGAACCTTTGCTTTCAGAATCCAAGCAGGAACAGCTACATCTGGATCTTGAATGTGTGTTATTTAGTTTTGATGTTTCTCATGTAGCAATGGGAGATGCTGTTAAGTTCTTGGTGGGACTCAATCTGATCTTTGAGGAGAATTTTGACCTAATTGTGAAGAGAAGAATTGGGGTGGCATTGTGGGGAATTTCTGGTTAGTGGCATTGAATATTAGGTGTGTTATGATATGAGATGGTATTACAAAAGGCTTAAGTATTATGCCGGGGTTGATGATGGTGCCCCGGGGGGGGGGGAGGATATTATTTTGCATCAGAATTGGCTGTTGGTATTAATTTAAACACTCTGCGGCCTCCAGAGCTTACCCAGTTTCTGCTGCTTCCAAATGTGGCTTATTTTGAGATTCTGCAATGAAACAAGGTTAGTGGTGGTGATCAACAAAAATGTTAGGTGGTTTTCATGACTCATAGAGGATTTTTCCAGCACCGAAAGGGTGATATTGTGAGAGTTGGCTTCTATGATTCATCTCTGCAAGTGAAGTTTGTGATGAGGCCTTAAGACTCCTAATGGGATATTGGATGAACAAGATTTGATGTCTGTCATAAAAGGTTTCCAAGTTTAGCTAATAAATGTTGCAGCTGCTGAGATTGGGGAGTATGCTAGCTACTTGGATGTGAACCTGAGCTCAAACCAATTGAAGATCCTTTTAGAAACCACGTAAAATTATGAGAAATAAAGAAATGTATGCCCAAGTCTGCAACAGAATGGTGCCCCTCCTTATCAATACAAACCACCTAAAATTATATGAAACAGCAATATTGCTGATTGTATGGAATCTTTTGTACTTGTGACTGTATGTTTAAATTCTTCAGATGGGTAAGAAAGATGCAAAGGCCTCATCAGACTCCCCTCAGTCCTTGAGATTTACAGTCTCAGATTTTTCGTGGTGCAGTTCTGTTAAGGTATGGTTCTCTGAAACAATATCATTGTACAATTGGTAACATGTAGGCTTGATTCTCTCTAAAGAATATCCAGATTCGTTTTCAGCTGCTCAATCTTCGAAACTTCCCTTTTTCTTCTGTAAATTGCATGGTAACATCTTGTGTAACAGATTCTACTTGAGTCTCAGCCTCTGACTTGATTTATGATATAAATTGATGTTTTTATTAAGATGAGTTCCCATGTTGCTTAGATTGATGTGATTGTTATTTTGGGTAGTTTTGCTGCTTGTCATTCTTTGATCCTAAAACTGCAGTAATAACAACAAAATGTTAAAATGGAAATCCATTAGGTTCTTCAATGGGTATTGGAAGATGATGCATTTGGATTCAAAGATGCATTTGGATCCTTTAGAATTCTTGGTTGTTGCCAGAGTCGTTACAAACATACTCGAGAATCTTTGTGTTTTACTTGGTGCTTTATTCTTTTACCAAAGCTAGTCCGGTCCCAGAAGAAGGTTTCAGCATCAAGTTGGTACCCGGTGTAAAATTTTAGTTGTGTGCTACTTCATTGCGGCGATCAGATCAGTTATTACTTCTTAAATTCCGATCATTTGTTCACCCTCCCTCTCTCTCCACCAACATCATTGCAATATCACTTCTTATACTTACATCACTGGTGTTGCGTTTGATTTCTCTCTTTGGTATGATTTTCTCTCTCTGTCGTTTCTGTGTTTATTGGTGACTAAGGCTTATAGGCACTTTCCCTCTCTCTGTTTCAGTGACTTCTTGCCACATTCATTGTCGTCTTTACAAATACTTGGCAGCAATAATTGCTGCGATTTCTTGATCTCTCTTGATGGACATTGTTGTGGTTTCTTGATCTCTCCCATCGAATTTCTCTTGCAGTTGCTGGTTTCATGTTTAATTTCTCTCTCTTCCCTAATAAATCTCTGGATTACTATTTGTCTGGAGACCTACTAAAATTTTGGGTGCACACATGCATAAATCTGCAATGTATTGACTTCCATCCTCCAATTGCCTTGAATTACGGCGTAGTTACTGCTAAATGGGTTTAAATCTCTCTGTACAACTTCTTGCCTCATCTAACCACTACAATTTTTTGCCTATCAAGTTTGTCAGGTTCTATCTGCACCGACATTGCTGCAATTCAGTAGGTGTTTGATTTCTATCTACTCTGTACGAAGTTCTATCCAAATTGTAGCTTTTGACTACTTTTTATGCCCTTTTCTTGATAGGCCTCTATTCTGACTATATAGCTAAAGTTTTGATTCGTGTGTAGGTTTGGAGAAGAAATGAGACCTGTAAAGTTCACAACAAAAAATGAAGGAAATTCAATATTATCATTCTAATATGAGCTTCGATGGTGGATCTACTTCCTTTCCTTATTCAAAACTTACAATACTTTGTTAGTTGAGATTGTTCATATACATTTGCTATTTAAAAGTTAAATTGAGATGATTAGGATTCACTCTCATCTCATATATTTCTGACCTACTACAGAAAACTTGATATTTGGCCTTTTACTCCTGGCTAGACAAAGAAGAGGGGCTAGGACTTAATCTTGAACCTTTTCACAGGAGGGGAGTTCTATGCTTTTGGGTGACCATTTGATCCAAAGCTCATGGTCAACTTAATATGAGCCCTTTTTAAGCTTGCTGTTTTCTCTGGCTTTGGGATCAATACTAAGAGAACGATCAAGGAAGATCCTTGAAGCAGTAAGTAACAGCAGCTTGATGTTGAGCAGTGCATCTATCACTTTCTTTGCTTTTGTTCTTTTTAACTCTTGTGATTACAATGTTTGCAGGCTATACCCCAGCAAAAAATGACTTTCTCTTTGAAAAGGAAAGTGCTTATGCTTGTAAATTGTTGTTTTATTTTTGCATGATTGGTATTCTGTGAATATTTCCTCCAGGGACTTCAAAACTATATTTTTACTAAGTTGTGACGGTTTATTTTTGGAATGTCTATCTCCTTTTGTTTTCTGATGTCCCTGCATTTTTAATAGTGTTTGCAATGTGTTGAAAAGCCTACTTGCATTACAGAATTTCAAAGAGAGTCTAATTTTCTGACCTTGATTTCCAGATATCCTTATGCGGTATTCCAGAGAAAAATCTGCCATTGTGATCTGTTCGACAAGAAGAGGAGCACAAGAAGCAGCTTGGCAACTTTCTCAGACGATGATGACCTTTTGTTAATCGAATCCATTTATCATACATGCTTTATGGTGGTATACACTGGTTTATGCTTCTCTGCAACATCTTTTGATGCCAAGTTTTAATGACTCTTGGTCCCATTTCTTATTTTCATTATCTTAGTCCTTTTAATTGTGGTGAGGTTAGGGTTTAATAACTCCCTCTCTCTCTCTCTGTTTCAGTGACTTCTCGCCACATTCATTGTCATTTTTGCAAATTCTTGGCAGCAAGCATTGCAGCAATCAGATCAGTTATTCTCTCTTGACGGACATTGTTGTAGTTTCTTGATCTCTCTTATCAAATTTCTCTTGCAATTGGAGGTGTCGTGTTTAATTTCTCTCTTCCATATAAATTTCTCAGAATTGCTGTTTGTCAGGAGACCTACTAAAATTTTGGGCACACACACATATCTGCAATGTATTGACTTTCATTCTCTAATTACTTTGAATTACGGTGTGGTTACTTCTGAATAGGGTTTAAATCTCTCTCTACAGCTTCTTGCCTCATCTAACTGCTACAATTTTTCACCTATCAAGTTTGTCAGGTTCTCTCTGCGCCAACATTGTTGCAGCTCAGTAGGTGTTTGATTTTTATCTACTCTATATGAATTTCTTTTGAAACCAATCACTATCTCACTCTCACTCACAAACACACACGCTTAACACATACACGGATATTAGTCCATCAACTTATGAATCTCTCATAATGTAGAAGCTATAAAAATAAGCAAAAAACTTTTTTTTAGCACGCAAGTATATTTAGGTTTATGAAAGCGATATTAAGCAGGAATGTTTTTTCAAGGATGGATTCATATGCATTAAGATTTTTTTCAGATTTGCCATTTAGTTTCAGGTACTGTTTTAAATTGATTGAGATGATCGGAAAATGTGCTTCATTGTCCTTCGTGCATAGATATCTCTAGAATACAGAACAACTTCTCCATTGATGAGTTCTAGCACTCACAAAAGTGTTTTTCCTAATTATATCGTAGTTTATGAGTTGGTGTACTATATAAATTCACTGTGAAACAGAATCTCCAAGCACGTAGATAAACATATGGTTAGCAAGAACATGTAGTAGTTAAGCTCTAATAGCTTCTCCTTCCTGAGACTTGATTCCATTGTATGGGTCTTTACGTTCATATTTTTGGTGTTTGAATATTAACATGTAATTATTGGGATAGCTAACAGCAATAGTATTGCTACAAAAGTTTTTGCATCTCTAGTATCAAAATCACTGATGTAGAATTTGTATTACTTTGAGAAGCTCACCGTATGCATGTGTTTGCATTATAGGAGTAGCTTTTTGCATTTAAATTTCTGATTTGGAAACTCTGGCTGGATGTTTTAAAGCTTTGAGGCATGTGAAGCGACTTAGGATCTGCATTTTTTTTTCTTTTCAAGTAACCTGCTTATATATATTTGAAAGGTCCTCTTGTCCGGCTTTTCAGTAACTGTCGATAGATTTGGAACTTGAATCAGAAAACACTACTTAATTGTCTTCATTGCTCTTCTAGATGTTAAGATGCTTGTTGATACCTTGCAGTTCTACTGAATCTTTGATTGTCACATTCTTTTTGCAGGTACTTTAACTAGCTGCAGACTGAATGCTATCCTGTATGTTTTCTCTTCGATATAAACACGGTCATGTCAGCACCAATTGGAAGTGGTAAAACTTTGTACTCTTTGAGCTTTGCATCTTGCGGCTCCAGTCAAGGTTTATTTCTGGGGCGATTCAACCCTGCAAAGGGAGCCTTAAGGACGGTATGTCTCATACTCGATGTAGAGATTAAAACCCTGAAAACCAATACTTAATTTGATTGGATGTTACTCTAGATAGTTAGACAGTTGCATCGTGGTTTGCAAGTGCACTTCTTCATGGCAGATATTTGTTGTAATCATTTTTCCCAAGTAATATAATAGGTTTCTTGTTGATATCTACATTTTAGGACACTCAAACAACACTATTTAACAGCCATTTAGGAACTGATACAACTTACAAGCAATTGCTTGCATTTGTTATTTTCAACACGCAGCAATTAGTCATTTAGCATGCTGCTTTCATTTCTATTGTGAAGATATATATTGCCCCATTCAAGGCTTTAGTTCAGGAGAAGCTCCGGGACCGGAATCAGAAGCTTGGATCATGGGGGGTTGGTTGCCTAGAACTGATAGGTGATAATGAATTTTACAACATTAAGAATATATAAGAAGTAGACATTATTCTAAACATTCCTGAGGTCAGCGGGCCTTTTTTCTTTTGCATGAATGGGCAGATGGTGTTGGAGCATGCGTAATTCCCTCCATGTATCCTGCTAATCTGCTTTTTTTTTTTTTTTTGGTTGAAAAGGGGCCAAAGGCCCAAAAGACAAGGGCTAACAGAGCTAAACAAGCCCGACTAGAAACAAGATTAACTCCTTATAAAGGTAGCGCCTTTTTCATCTTCAAGCAGGAGCTTCCTTATACTGGTAGGAGGCTCATGCAGGACATGCAGACCTGGAGGATAGAAGTGTCCTAGGTTGGCGAGATGATCAGCACATTTGTTTCCTTCTCTGTATGAGTGAACAATGGGAGAAGCTCCCAATTTGTTAATGAGCTGGGAGCAATCTTCAACAATCGGGAAGAGGGGGTGGAGTCTGTGAACACCCTTGCTGAGGAGAGAAACCAAAGTCAGGGAGTCGGATTCTATAATCACCCTTGCTGAGGAGCAATCTGCTTCACCTTTTGGAACTTGGTCTAATATATTTGTTTCTCTTCTCTCCAGAAGTTTGATGCAGTAGCTTGATATCGCATAAAAGATGGAGGGATGAGCTTTTTCAGTGATATGCCACTTGTTCTAATTGATGAAGTTCACCCGTTGAATGAGCCACGTGGAGCTGCATTGGAGGCAATAGTTACTAGAATTAAGACACTTGCTCACAAATCTGAGACGAATTTAAATCCTATATCTAGTAAACAATTTTTAGCTATCTTCGCCACTATCCCAAATATCGAGGATCTTGGTAAGTAGATCTTTAAGTTGCTTATTTTTTGGGAATATATTTGTCATTTAATCTCAAATAATGATTATAAAAAATTTATTATTAATGCACTTGCATATCAAACTTATCGCAGCGGAGTGATTCTCAGTGCCTGCTGAGCAAATTAAAAGGTTCTTCTTATCCAAATTGTTGCTTTTGACTACTTTTTATACCCTTTCCTGATCGGCCTCTATTCTGCCTCTGTAGCTAAAGCTTTGATTTCTGTGCAGGTTTGGGGAAGAAATGAGACCTGTGAAGCTGACAACAAAAAGTTTTTGGTATGCAGAAAATTTGATATTATCATTCTAATATGAACCTCGATGGTGGATCTACGTCCTTTCCTCATGGTCAACCTAATATTACCCCTTTTAAGCTTGCTGTTTGCTTTGGCTTTGGGATCAATACTAAGAGAACGACCAAGGAAGATTCTTGAAGCAGTCATTAACAGCAGCTTGATGTTGATGATTAGCAGTGCATCTACCACTTTCTTTGCTTCTGTTCTTTACCCCACCAAAAAATGACTCTCTCTTTGAGAAGTTTAGTGCTTATGCTTGTAAGTTGTTGTTTTATTTTTGCATGATTGGCATTCTCATCCTTCCCTTGGCGAAGTTTTATCAGTTGACAAATATGAAATTTCTTGTCCTTCATTTTGAGATGCTGAATCCCTTTTAATTTCTCCTTCATTTTGAGATGCTGAATCCCTTTTAATTTCTCTGAATATTTTTTGTTTGTTATTTCCTCCGGCAGCTTCAAAACTATATTTTTGGTAAGTTGTGATGGTTTATTTTGGAATGGTTATCTCCTTTTGTTTTCCAATGTCCCTGCATTTTTAATAGTGTTTGCAATGTGTCAAAAAGCCTACTTCCATTACCAAATTTCAAAGAGAGTCTAATTTTCTAATGTTAATTTCTAGATATCCTTTTGCAATATTACAAAGAAAAATCTGTCCTTGTGATCTGTTCGAAAGAGAAAAGGAGCACAAGAAGCAGCTCAACAACTTTCTCAAATGGTGATGACCTTTGGTTACTTGAATCCATTTATCAAAGATAAAGAGCAACAGGAAAGGTCAAGGGAAGCTTCACCTTCATGTGGCAATAAACAGATGCAATCGTCCTTTATGGTGGTATAGACTAATTTATGCTTCATTTTAATAATATATTTGGTGCTACATTCAATGGGAATAAGCTCCATTTATCTTCATTTTAATAATATGTTAGGTTGGGACGATATAATTAGAAACGATGAGATACGTAATAAGTTGAGACTTAGTTCAATTGTAGATAAGATGAGAGAGTACTGCCTGAGATGGTTTGGGCATATACAACGAAGAGCTAAGGGCACACCTGTTAGGAAAACCGAAAACTTAAATATAGGAGAGTTAATAAAACGTAGAGGTAGGCCGTTGAAAACTTGGATACAATGTATTCATAAAGATATGATAGATATGGATTCAGTTGATGAGATAGTTTTAGATAGGAATGAATGACGTAGAAGAATCCGCACAAATTAAATCAATTTTATTTTATTTTATTTGTTTATTTTATTATTATTATTTTATTATTATTTTTATTTTTATGTATTTATTTATTTTTTCTTTTTTAAATATTTGTCTCTCGTATGATCGATCCCAAATTTTTGGGATAGAAGACCTACATTATTATTATTGTTGTTGTTGTTAGGTGCTACATTATTGTTGTTGTTGTTAGGTGCTACATTCTCAAATGCTGCTACATTGAACAATGGGGATGATATGTTAGGTGCCACATTCAATGGGGACAAAAAATTCAAGATCTTATTAACATTGACAAGGTTGTCATAGTCAATCCAATCAACAAAATGAATCAGAGCACCTTATTTATGCAGGTCTTTGCTTTCTTCCCTTCCAAATTATTCTGCTTAGCTGTAACTGACAATCCTCTCTTACAGATTGTTGGTTCAGAGGAGGATAACCTAATCCACTATCATAAGAAAATAAGGTGATGTTGATTTCGTGTTAATGTAATTCATTATCAGCAGTTCATTTTGCATAACTTGATGGCTAATTCATCATCAATTTTTTTCACAGCAGGCTGGAAGATTTTTCAAGGTATGTGAACCTTAGTCTTTCTAAATTATTGTTGTGTTTGCATCAGAGGTATTCTTCAAAATTTGTCCAAAATGGTAGAAGCCATGAACTCATGATTTATGGTCCCTTCTTTTCTGAATGTCAGACATGATCATTATTGGTCTATGTGAGAACGTCTCCACGCCCTTTTCACCTTGTACTTGTTCATCCATTGCCAATCTTGCAGCATCTTTTATTGTATGATACTAGGACACTTATGTAACCACACGGGCAGTAAATTTCATCATATTAGAATGGCGTTCATGATGATAAGTAGTAAGAGTAGTTTGTGTTAGCAAAATGTTCTCATGAAAAAAGGGGTGCTCTTTGTGCTGTTTTCTTAGCGTTATTTACATTTCTATATGCCATTGATTCAGGACTTTTATGCAGAGGCCAAAAATTTGACACGTGTTCTCTATTTCATGGCTGTAAAATTTGGTTTCTGCCATGCAGTCCTTAGTACAACAATTCTGTTTACAAGATCCCCACTAGGAAAGTGGGCTATGGGGGTTGATCAGATCTTTGAAAAATACAGTAAGATACTCTCAAATTATCATCACATATTTTGTCATTTCATATTTTCCAACATGAATTTTCTAATTAGGCTCATTTATTTTGTGGATGGAATTGCAGAGTTGGTATCGGTATACCTGAGAAGATTTTCATCAAAACCGTGGATGAGAGTGGAAAGAGGAAAGCTTCAACTTTCCATCCTAAGGACTTCTGTGTTGTAGAAGATGATTATGATCAAATTTGTCAACCTCCAACTGAGGAAAAGGCACAGAGAGACATAGATTCCATATGAGTACTCGGGTCTTTATATTACGTTGTTGCTTATGTTTTCCTTTAGTCCACTCTCACTTGTACCCCTATAAAGTCCCAGTTTTAACCTCCTAGAAGAGTTGGGAGAAGGTATAAGCAATGAGACAGTTACTCAAGTTACTGAAGATGTGCAAGCTCTTGAAAATGATGAAGAGGATTGCAAAATCATAACTGAAAAAACAGTATTTGACCACATTCGTAGAAAGGCTAAGAATTTTCCTGTCTTGGCCTCGTTGGACATTCCTTCTTCATCATCATCACAGGCTATGATTCTCACCAGAAAGCGGACTCATGAGAAGCTGCTTGAAAGCCACCATGCAACCAAAATTCTGAAAGAAACTGGGACATAGGGAATCACCTGGCAAGGTGGTGGATCCAATATTAGACCTGGGAATGATAGAAATAGAACAGAGTTTCAACAACCGAGGTTTGAAACACTATGCCCTCTTGTACCAAGAAATGGCACTTCTCCCAATTAAGCACTAGATTCATAATTTCCTCCCAAAAGTCTAGACAAATGATCAATCCAACTAGAAAATGAATCCCCCGAACAATGTAGAGTCATCCATAAATATTTTTATAAATTGCTCATTCATATTGTTGATAAATACCCACGTAGGGGCATTTTACCTTAGATAAAAATCCTTTTTTGAATTTTAAATGGGATAATGGGATAACTCTCATTACCCTATAATTAACTCCCCACTTCTGGTTAATTTCTTTTCGAATGAAATTGTGATTAATTCATTTCCTTTGAAAGAATTAAGAAGATAAGGAAATACCAACATTGTTCTAGAGAGAAGAACAATTCTATACATCTAGGGTTTTTATCCCATAGAGAGAATATTGTACTATTGCATTTTTGAGAGAAAAATAATTGATTGATTGAGAGGGTTAATAAAAATTCCGAGTAGGGAATTTTTTAAGGCGATCCAATCACTGGGCTTAGAGTTGCGACGTCATGGAATTGCGATGATAGTTCGATCTTTGTGATTATCACCCCAACTACGAGAAAAAACGAGACAAAATTCGTGGTTCCCGGAGTTTTGTGTATTGTTCACTGAGATATGCTAAGAACCCTAATTTTTTTTTATGATTTCGAGAATTTTATTATATGCTTCCGCTGTGTGATTGAGTCACCATGTTCTACTATTGGTAACAGAGCAATGTTAGATTTATTTAAAATAATAAAATAAAATTTCAAACTTATTTTAGGTATAAAAATATAGGGTATAAAATTTGGAGTTTGGATCACGAATGAATTTCGTGAATCCGATTATACCACGTTGTTACCCATGTCACGTAGATCACGAAAATAATTTTTTTTGTAATTTTCTAAGTACGTTTAGATCATAAAAATTTTGATTGAAATTCTCGACCATGAATGGTGACTAAGACCATAAAACCCCAGATTTGTCGAGATTTATGGCAAATCATTACATGAAAATAGTATATATGAGTTCCTGCTTTCATGATCTACGTTTTGATATATACATTATGTGTTATTATTGTCGGAAAGTTGAATTTCAAAATTGATTGCGAAAGGCCGAAATTTTAGACTTTAAATTCGCCGAGTTTAAGCGCAATTATTCTAAAAATCGAGTCAACGATAATTGGAATATGAGAAATTAAAGTTTTCGACAAAAGTCCGATAAAGACAGGGTCGAAAAAGGTGATTTCCTTCATTCGGCTCAAAAGATCCGGTTGCAGGACCTGACGGGCGAAGAAGACCCGACTTGGGTCCAAGGCGAGTGCACGTCACGCGTGCGGCAGGCGCATGACGTGCAAGGGTAAAGGTGCATGGAGCTCACGCGTGTTGATGCACGTGAGCTCCCGGGGTCCGTCGACCTGGACTACGCGCTGTCACCTCTCCTACGCACGTGGAGGCACGTGGGGACGTGCCGTCAGCCCGTGGCGGAGTGTGGACCCACCGACGGTGTGCCAGGCCTTGCTGGGATGAAAAATTTTATTTTTCTAAGGATCTTATGTCATTTAATGTGACTAAATGTGGGTTTTTGTGTGCCAAATCATAATCCGAATTGTGAGATGCAATCCCGGATTGTGATGTATGGTGTCCGCTGATTCATACACTCGTCTTGAGATCTGTACTCGAGTTATTTGGGTCTTGTTGATTCGTAAGGTGCACAAAATTATGATATTAAATATCATTTGTCATTAACGTCCCTTCTTTTCTGTGTGACAGAGACATGGCTGCTATGAAAACTGTCGTTTTGGATCTCGTGAAGGGAGACAAGCTGAACAGTGACAATTACGACATTTGACACAAGAAAGTTCAGTTTATCTTCGAGGAACAAGAACTCAGGGAGGTTTTTAAGCACGGGATGGCGGACCCCTCAGCACGCCACAGGCGAGACGGGATTAGAAGGTATCGTACTTGGAAAAAGAATGATGGCCAAGATAGGGTGATCCTTCTTAGCAGTATGCATGATGAGCTGATCCCGGTGTATAAGCAATATCCTACTGCCATGTCGGTTTGGCTTGCTCTGAAAGAGTATTACGGTTCCCGGTCAGCTCCTAAGTTGAGGATGTTGACCTACAAATTTATCACATATAAGAAGAGACCCGATCATACTATAAAGCAACATGTAATGCATATGTCGAGTATGATTGCTTCTCTGAAAAGTATGGGAGAGCCTATGTTAAATGAGTTTCAGGTACTGGGTGTGATCCAGTTTTTGCCTGACTCCTGGGATGTTGTTAAGACATATCTCACACACACTGAGAGTATTCATACTTTCATGAATGTGAGTAGGTATTGTGAACTCGAAGAGGAGCGCCAGGTGGTGGCTAGGTCTATTTCAGGTTATGCTAACATCGTGGAGTCGAGTAAGGGCTCCCGGGGCATTAAGCGCAAGTGGCGCAAGTATGAGAAAAAGGCCAAGGGCCAAGGTAAGAAGAAGCTATCTGTCAAGACTGATGACAAACGGCAAAAACGCAAGAAGAAGCTCGATAAGAGCAAGGTCCAATGCTATGTGTGTGGCAAGCATGAGCATTTTGCACGTGAGTGTGGTGAGCGAAAGATATGTTTTTTTTCTTTACATGGTTTGAGTTATGTGTTATCTAATGTGATGTTCGCTAATTCTTCTCTTTTGTGGATTGTAGACTCAGAAACCACGGACCATGTCGCTCGTGACAGGAGCACGTATGTTGAGTTCTGCCATTTGAGTTCCCATGCGAGGAGGCTGTATGTAAGGAACGGAGCATTTGTGAACGTGAGAGTGATTGGTACGTGTAAGCTGATGCTGCGAAGTAATCAAGTCCTGTATCTGCATAATGTATTGTATGCTCTTGAGATTCGGCGAAATCTCGTATCTGTCCGATATCTTAACCAGTTAGGATATTCTATTTTGTTGGGAAACTCTAGAGTTTTCATTTATAATGACAGTATTTTGATTTGTTCCGGTTTAGTCCATGAGGGACTCTATGTATTGGATTTGATTCTGTTTTATGATAATTTTCATTCTTCTCCTATTGCATTTGCATCTAATAATGTAATTGATGATGTGATAGTATGACATAGTAAACTTGGCCACATAGGACAGGAGAGGATGACCAGGTTCGCTGCGAGTGGCTTGTTGGACCCGCTAACCAGGGTCCAATTGTCCTTGTGTGAGTTTTGCCTTGCGGGCAAAGCTACGAGAAAACCATTTGGGAAGGCAATGAGAGCTGACACTCTATTGGGAAGGCAATGAGAGCTGGGACTCCATTGCAGTTGATCCATTCTGATATTTGCGGACCCATAATGTGAGAGCCCGAAACAGAGTCACGTATCTTATTACATTTATAGACGACTACACGCGTTTCGCTTACGTCTATCTGATCTTGCACAAGTGTGAAGCACTAGAGTGTTTCGGGAGGTTTATTAGTGAGGTTGAGAATCAACTAGACTTGAGGGCGAAAACTCTTAAAACCGATCGGGGGCGCGAGTATTTATCTGAATAGTTTAAAGAGCGCTGTTTCGAGAGAGACATTACGAGACAGTTGATTGTTCCTGCTACTCTTCAGTAGAATGGAGTAGTCAGAGAAGGAATAGGACTCTATTGGAGATGGTGAGGTTGATGATGGCGCAGACCAATTTGCCATCTCTCTTTGGGGGATGCTTTATTGACTGCCGTCTACGTCCTTAACCGTGTCCCAACGAAATCCGTAGTCATCACTCCATACGAGTTTCGGATAAGGAGACAGCTTGACCTTAACCATTTGAGGCCATAGGGTTATGCCGCGTATGTTCATGATTTATTGCATCAGTACGGCAAGTTAGACCCGTAAAGAAAGAAGTGTATCTTTATAAGATATTCTGAATACTCCAAGAGACGTGTTCCTAGGAGAATATACGAACTGCATTGTCACTGAGATTGAATCTCGTGATACCACGTTCCTCGAGAATGATTTCTTTAAGAGAGGAGAAATCGATCGAGACTACACATTTTATGAGATGGATTAGCCTAGTGGCTCAGTTGGGCCCAGTGGCGGGACTCAAGAATTTGTTACAGATCTTGATCCTAGTGGAAACGGTTCATCTGAAGGTGAATAGACTCTCCCTCCTCGTAGGAGTGGTTGGGGACATATATCTCGTCGTTGTTTTCCAATTGAGGATGAGATTCTCATTATGACCCCCGAGGACGATGAGGAGCCGAGAACATTCCAGGAAGCTCTCAAGAGTTTAGCGAATGACTAATGGTTAAAGGTCATGAAGGAGGAATGACTAATGGTTAAAGGTCATGAAGGAGGAAATGAAATTAATGAGAATCAACGGAGTCTGAGATCTAGTTGACTAACCTAAGGATAGAAAGGCCATTGGAAACAAGTGGGTTCTCAAAATCAAAAAAAAAGGGCAACGGATCGATGGAGAGGTACAATGCCCCTCTGGTAACCAAGAGTTACACGCAGACAAAGGGCATTAACTACGAGGAGACCTTCTCCCTTGTAGTTAAATTTATATCGATCCGTTTACTTTTAGCGATTGTCGCGAGTATGATCTAAAGTTACATCAAATGGACGTAAAGACTGCTTTCCTTAACGAGAATTTGGATGAGAACATATACATGGAACAACCCCCTGTGTTCATTTTAGTAGGTCATGAGAATAAGATCTGTCGACTTCGGAAGTCGATATATTGCCTAAATCTGTCATCCAGACGGTGATACCTAAGATTTCACGAGAATGTGATATCTTATGGTTTTACGATAATCGAGAAAGATCATTGTGTCTATCTGATACGTTCTTATAACTCTTTTGTGATCCTGTCGTTATATGTGGATGATATAAAGTTGGTTGGGGAAAACATTGAGTATTTAATGACCATTAAAACATGGTTGTCATCCAGTTTCGATATGAAGGACATGGGTGAAATTGAGTTCATTCTTGGAGTTATGATCTAGAGGGATCGCTCGAGAAGGACGTTGGCTCTTTCACAAGAGACCTATATTAAGAAAATACTCGAACATTTTGGGATGAGTGATTGTAATCCCATAGATACTCCGATTGCCAAAAGTGATGGTCTGAGTCTGGAAATGTGTCCTAAAACTCAGGAAGAAGTAAGGAAAGTGAGTAAAATACCTTACTCCGGTACAATGGAAAGTCTAATGTACACAATGTTGCGTACACGACTGGACATTTACTATGCAGTCTGTCTAGTGAGTAGATATCAGGCAAATCCTGAAAGGGGTCACTGGTGAGCAGTGACAAGGATTTTCCAATATCTCAAGAGAATTGCAAACTTCTCCTTATGTTACAAAGGAGACGATTTGCGCTTTGTGGGTTACTCAGACGCCGATTGGGGAGGCGATCTGGATAAACGCAAATCGATATCAGATTTTGCTTTCTTGCTCAATGGCGGTGCCATCTCTTGGAGCAGTAAGAAGCAAACCTATATAGTTCTATCTATGATGGAGGCTGAGTTCATGGATTATTCAGTTGTAGTTCAGGAGAGTGTTTAGTTCCGGAGACTATTGGATGATTTAAGAATTGTAGCAGATAGTGGGAGATCAGTGATAATCTACTGTGACAATCAGGATGCTATCGCTTATACTCGAGACCCTAAGTTTTATAGTAGTACCAAACACATTGACACCAGATATCATTTTGTGAGAGATATCATTGAGAAGGGTGAAGTGACTGTAAAGTACATTTCGACGCATAGCATGATGGTTCACCTCTTCACCAAACCTATCACAAGAGATTTCTTTTTAGGGCATAGAGAGTCATTGGGTTTAGGCATTTTATGATATTTCTCAGTTTGTACTATATTGACGACATTGATGCTTATTGATTTTCTATATATATGATTATTGTGCATTATTCAGTCACACTTATGTCATGTTTTATTTAATATACTTACTTTTATTATTATTATATATATGTTCTGTGATATGATAATAGATATGTCAGGTAGGTGATGTCAACTCTCACACATGAGTGACCACCTCCAGCTCTGAGTGAGCGGGGATGAGACAGTTTCTAACTGTAAGAGGCTTTGAGAGTAGCCCTGTTAGAATATAAGTCGTCTTGATATGTGTTCATGATTAGATCATATGCGATATGACCGACATGAATGTACCTACATCCATGTTATCTATAAATAGTCAGGTATGAGATCTCAGATATCACTTGCGATTTGTGATATTGTTTCTGAAATACTCTCTCTGAGATCTCTGGGTAAAGTCTTATGTGTAGACTGAATCCCATACCTACACAATGTTAAAGAAATTTGACATATGTCCTTTAAGAGATGGGGGAATAATACTGTGGTACGCGTTTTATACCGCATGTGATAAGACAACTAAGGATAGTGGGAGCTGTTTATTTGAGATGATAATTTGATATTTATCCCCAAACCCCACTATGTGAGACCCGAGATCTATTGGATGGGATCTAATAGTACTCTTATTACTTTCGGCTATCTCTTAAGATCATGATTCAGTGTTTGTTACTTTAGTTTGTTTATCTATAGTCCGGAAGATAAATTGAGATCCAAGGAGTAAGTTTAGAAAAGCAGCTGAGTTGAGACTGATAGATTCGAGTTTGGAAAAAGGAAGACCAATTGACATTGCATCATTATATTATATTCATTGATCGGTCTTTTATGTTTATCCGTGTAAGGATTTGAACATAATAGCGAATATATAGTCAAGTGATTTCTGGGGATTATTTTTGATGAGAAAAGTAGTTCTATGGATGTAATTAGTCTTGGATCTTGGGTACAACGAGCTTTTTTTTGTACTAACGGTGACTAATCGATCATCCTAACAGGTGTATCGAGAAGTTCTTTATGTTTACAGGTGTACTTGCTAGTCATACGACGTCTAATTCTGTGTAAAAGTCCAATAGGGTGATATGGTGAGATCACATGAGTTGTGGTTTTGTGATGATCGAAAAATGCCCTCGTGTGCAAGTAAGAGATGTTTGTAAATGTCCACGTAGGGGCATTTTACCTTAGATAAAAATCATTTTTGAATTTTAAATGGGATAATGTGATAACTCCCATTACCCCATAATTAACTCCTCACTTTTGATTAATTTCTTTTCGAGTGAAATTGTGATTAATTCCCTTCTTTTGAGAGAATTAAGAAGATAAGGAATGACCAACATTATTCTAGAGAGAACAATTTTATACATATTGGGTTTTTCATCCCATAGAAAAAATATTGTACTATTGTATTTTTGAAAGAAAAATACTTGATTGAGAGGGTTAATAAAAATTCCGAGTAAGGAATTTTTTACGGCGATCCAATCATTGGATTTAAAGTTGTGACTATGTGAAATTGCGATGATAGTTCGATTTTTGTGATTATCACCCTGACTATGAGAAAGAACGAGACCAAGTTTGTGATTTCTGGAGTTTTGTATATTGTTCACTGAGGTATACCATGAATCCAAATTTTTATTTTATGATTCTGAGAATTTTATTATATACTTTTACTACATGATTGAGTCACCATGTTCTAACACATATCATGGAAGAAAGATATCATGCATCTCTGAAATGTGTTAGGAGTGTTACATATACTAAATCTTACAGGGAAATGTGCCATAAGGACAGTTGAAGGTGTTCTTCTCCTGATCCTTACAATATCTTGTTATACCCTGAATACCCACTTAGGAAACATTAAAACTCATGCCCAGCCACTCTCTCTAACATCTGATGTATGAAAGGAAGGGGGAAGTGATCTTTCCTAGTGGCAAAGTTAAGTTTCGTCTATGCACACACTCCACCCGGTGACAATTGTAGTGGGAATTCTATCATTAGTGACCAAAGTCATCACACCCATTTTAGACAACCTGTACCGGACTGGTCCATGCACTATAGTAGATAATATATACGTCCAGCAACTTAACTCTACCTCCTTTTTATGAACTCAGTTAAGCCTCTGTTAGGTTAAATTGAGGGGTGGTAGTTGTCCTCCCTCTAGATCTGGTGTGTGCAACCTTTGTAACTTCGTGGTATACCCATGGATTGGCCAGTTCCTATTTGGAAGGCTGCAATTTCTTAACCGCCGCGGTTTCGACTCCTGCTAATAGTTTAGCACATTCTTTGTTGTTACTATGGGGACCTGAAGCACAAGGAGATTTTACTCGTTGGTGTCAATTAGGTGGTCTGTGGACTTTTATTGCTCTCCATGGTGCTTTCGGCCTAATAGGTTTTATGTTACGTCAATTCGAACTTGCTCGATCTGTTCAATTACGACCTTATAATGCAATCGCATTCTCGGGTCCAATTGCAGTTTTTGTTTCTGTATTTTTGATTTATCCACTAGGTCAGTCTGGTTGGTTCTTTGCACCTAGTTTTGGTGTAGCAGCTATATTTCGATTCATACTCTTTTTCCAAGGGTTTCATAATTGGACGTTGAACCCATTTCATATGATGGGAGTTGCCGGTGTATTGGGCGCTGCTCTGCTATGCGCTATTCAAGGGGTCAATCCCCTTGATGTCGTCTATGGTCCATGCAATTGCTCATTTGTGCCTCGGAGCACCTCCACGAGTTGATCCTCCATCTCACTTGTCAAAGAGGATGAAATGATCACTATTTCAATATTTTCCTCAAGAATTATGTATTTTAAATGAGAAGGACGAGATTTGAGTTTAATAGTAGATTTAGTTGTGGGTGAGGTGTCAGCCGAATGCAAAATTAAGGACTACTAGAATCCTTTGGTTGCTGTAGCAATTCCTCTGAAGAGTCGTTTTCGTTCTTCTTCTCAGTTCCTCCTCACCCTAGTCCTTCATGTGGACCATAGACAACACCAAGAGGATTGAATCTTATTTATCCATTCTTGGACAATTTTACAAACAATAAAAGGGCTTCTTTCCTCCATTCCATTTCCAATACTACAAAGGAATTTGAATTTTGACATATTTCCTTTTTATTAAGTTGTTTGTTTCATCTAAGGTCCAAAATTACTAAGAATGCATGGTTTTTATATGCTTGTGATGTCAATGCAACTAATTTTATCCCTAAACGAGTTTTTTTACGGGTATTGCAAAGGTTTTTCTTTGTTTTTGCAATTAGGTTTTTTCTTCCAAAGCCTAAAATCTGCAAGATTTGTATAGTTTTTGTATGCAAATTATTTAATTGTGACTAATGGGGGTTAAAAACAAAGCTATGGCTGCTACCTTTCCATGGCTATATTGCAAATAGGTTGACTCAATTTGTGTGTCCTAGAGATGTGGTTCTTGTGTCTACTATTGAGCAACAAATGCGTTGTCATTTGTTTTGTGGGTTGAGGAATTTTGATGTGATTGATGGGATTAGGGCTCCTTGTGCATTTGGGTTGATAAGGGAACCTTTGCTTTCAGAATCCAAGCTGGAACAGCTACATATGGGTCTTGAATGTGGGTTATTTAGTTTTGATGTTTCTCATGTAGCAGTGAGAGATGCTGTTAAGTTCTTGGTAGGCCTCAATCTGATCTTTGAGGAGAATTTTGATCTAATTGTGAAGAGAAGAATTGGGGTGGCATTTATTAGGTGTGTTATGATATGAGACAGTATTATGTATTATGCCAGGGTTGATGACGGTGCTGGGTGGGGATTATTTTGCATCAGAATTTGCTGTTGATATTAATTTAAACACTTTTGCGGATCTCAAAATTTGGGATTAAGGTTCAGGTTGTTGTAATTGTTGTTATTAATTTAAACACTCTGCAGCCTGCAGAGTTTACCCGGCTTGTGCTGCTTCCAACTGTAGCTTATTTTGAGATTCTGCAATGAAACAAGGTTAGTGGTGGTGATCTACAAAACTTTTAGGTGGTTTTCATGACTCAGAGAGGATTTTTCCCTCATTGAATGGGTGATGTTGTGAGAGTTGGCTTCTATGATTCATCTCCACAAGTGAAGTTTGTGATGAGGCTTTACGACTCCAAATGGGATATTGGCTGAACAAGATTTGATGTCTGCCGTGAAAAGTTTCCAAGTTGAGCTAATAAATGTTGCAGCTGCTGAGATTAGGGAGTATGCTAGCTACTTGAATGTGAACCTGAGCTCAAACCAATTGAAGATCCTATAACAAACCACATAAAATTATGAGAAATAGAGGAATGTGCACCCAAGTCTTGTGAGCAATGGTGCCCCTCCTTATCAATACAAACCACCTAAAATTATACGAAACAGCAATATTGCCGATTGTATGGAATCTTTTGTACTTGTGACTCTATGTTTAAATTCTTCAGGTGGGTAAGAAAGATGCAAAGGCCGCATCAGACTCCCATCAGTCCTTGAGATTTAGTCTCAGATTTTTCATGGTGCAGTTCTGTTAAGGTATGGTTCTCTGAAACAATATCATTGTACAATTGGTAACATGTAGACATTGATTCTCTCTAAAGATTATCCAGATTCGTTTGCGGCTGCTCAATCTTCAAAACTTCCTTTTTTCTTCTGTAAATTGCATGGTAACATCTTGTGTAATGAATTCTACTTGAGTCTCAGCCTCTGACTTGATTTATGATATAAATTGATGTTTTTATTAAGATGAGTTCCCTTGTTGCTTAGATTGATGTGATTGTTATTTTGGGCAGTTTTGCTGCTAGTCATTCTTTGGTCCTAAAACTGCAGTAACAACAACAAAAAGATAAAATAGGAATCCTTTAGGTTCTTCAATGGGTATTGGAAGATGATGCATTTGGATTCAAAGATGTAGAAAGATGCTTTTATAGGGATTAAACTAAAGAGAGATAATTACTCTATGTTGTATATTTATCCAATTTTTAATTGTCCATTTAGGAGTTTTGCATTTTCTATCCTTCCACTGTTCTAAAATTGTCCTTTCTAGGGAAAAAAAAAGTCATTGCATTACTGTTAAGGTAACTCAAAGCATCCTTTCTATAAAGTTACAAGGGACAAGACGGGCACAACAATCTGATGGCATCCTTTCATATTGTGAAAATATTGTAGATGAACATAATGTTGACAAATGATGATGTGTGTATTTTTTTTTTTTTTTGAATCTTCAGTTATTAATGGATGCCTAGATTGGTTCCAGAGTTCTTCCCTTCATTTCAGGAACTACGTGACCGTGAAAATAAGGCCATTGCATTAAATGTTGCATAAAGAATGAAAGTGCCTGAAAAGCAACTCCCCCCCCCCCCCCCGGGCAAAAAAAAATCAATTAATATCTCTACAGTTACCGGAGTCTAGAAATTTAATCATGTCTTGAATCTGATATTCTAGATATTGCTGTAGTCTTTGCAGTTATTACAAGTGCAATTATTTGTGATTGCCATACATTCTTCTCCCATTCCCCTTTCTTGACATAGATTTTGCACCGTTGCTGTGGTTGACCTTTTTAGTGTTGGAGTTCCGCATAAAGAAGAGGCTGTGGTGTGCTGTGATGAAGTCCATCCTCTTGCGAAGGTGAACATACCCTTATAAAGTTCTTTGTAAAATAGTTTCATCATCACTAGTTTTATTTTATTTTATTTTTCAATGTGTAACTTGGTCTATGGGCTTAGCAACATTTTCTTGCTTTCATATTTTCCGCTTTCTAGTCCATTGGAGCTGTAAATACCATTGTGTGGAGGCATTCTGATGCAAAGCTTATTGGTTACAACACAGACCGCGCTTCCATTACTGCAATTGAGGATGCATTGGGAGGTATTGCAAATCTAGTTTACATTGGGAAAAGTTTCATCACTTCAGTAAGATTACTATCTCATACTTCTAATTTATGTAACAACAAGCAAAAAACTTGGGTTTTATCTTCTTTTTCTCTTAATTTGTGTGGGGGAGGGGGGAGGGGAGGGATTTCCTAGCACAAGTTTAGACAAATTTTAGTATAAGAGGAGAAACCATGGTTTTATTAATTACATGGTGCTGGACCTTATGCTGGTTTTGATATGATCTTCCTGTGGTTTGCCACCAATATACGTCCTCATTTTGACCATTAAAAGGGCAATTAATTCAGGAAGTTACCTCAAGGTAAGAAAGGAATTCAGTTTCTTTTTATTACCTCTTTAGATATTTATAATAGAAGATGATGCAAAAAAATTGCATTACAAGCATGAATTGATTTAAATCAAGGATGCCTGGAAATCTTGTAAGTTGTCTGTCATGGTTGGATGTTCCATTGCCTTTGTTGTAAATAACTGTTGGTTGGCAAGACTAGTCTGAACCCCTTACAATAACATGGAATCATGACTCATTACATCTGTTCGTCACATGTCCCTGTATATAAGTCTATCAATGGAATAGGATCTCTTTTAACTAATGGATGAGGCGTTAGTGTTGCATGATGTTAATAAAGATGGTTAATGCTTATACAAAATTTCAGGTATAAAAAGGAAGAAGAGTTGTCAAAAATGAAGCTACAAACTATTCTCTTCTAGCTGGGAAATTGTTGGCATTAGCAGGAGCAGGTGATGCAGACAGGGCATTGGCATTCGGTGCCAGGGTTGTCATCTTCAACCACAATTATGTTAATGACTTTGTTTATCCTCTTGAACTTGATATAAAGTTTGTCTGTTTATTTAAAAAGAAGATATTAAAAACCATTTTTGACCGTGAGCAATCTTTTGAAAAGAGAAAGCAAAGGCTCTTGCAGATGCAGTTTCAGGGGAAGCTCTACATTTTGAATGTCTAAACAGATTCTTCCCTCAGCAGGGAATAATCCTTGCAAATGCTTCTTCCGTGGGAATGCAGCTAAATTCTCATCAAACTTCAATCCGCAAGGTTCTCTCTCTCTCTCTCTCCCCCACAAAAATTGGCTTAGGTCCTAAAATACTGATGCATGTTTAGGAAATCTTGAGAGCATATGAGTTGGTCTTTCATGCAATTCACACACCTAGAAGAACACGTCTCCTAAAAGAGGCAGCTGAAGCTGGAGCCACTGTTGTTGGTGGGGTTGAAATGTTCATTAGATAGGTACTTGGTCAATTCAGATTATTTACTGGTGGAATATGTGATCTTCTTCCTTCCAATCCTTTTATTAGTCTGTTATCTTTAACAATAAAGAGGTTGCCCTTAAAAAAAGTCTCCAATCTGAAAATCTTAAGGCTGCAACTCCAACTGAGCATTGATTTTCGTAGGAAAGCTGAGCATATCCATATTGAAGATCCATTTATGGATATGCATAACAACTGAGCATATCCATAAATGGATCTTCTTAAGATTGTTGTACCTTCTCAAAACTATGGATATGCTAAGCTTTTGTACCACCTTTTTAATACTGAAGTCTACGTTTATTTCCTTCTCCTTTTGGTTTACAGACTAAGGGCTACGGCTATGGCTATGACAATGTTTTGTTGTAACACTTCTAATTGCATGAGAAAGGCCTGCCCCTTTTTTGCAGATTGCTTCTGCAGTGCAACAATATGATCATTAGTGGCTTTGTTTTGTTAAGAGGATGTTGGAAACAGATATATATTGTTTTTCCTGCTAAAGGGACTGAAATTCTTCATATGGCTCTGTAGATTTTCAGTATTTTGTCCTGCAAATCTTGTTTGCTTTCCATCCACCACTAGGTTGTGGCCACTAACATACTTTATCTCATCAGATGCAAGATACAATGCAGCATGCGATATATGGATGGTTCATAATATGTTCCTTGAAAAATACCAGTCTTGTTCACCATCTCTGCAAGTCTGTTGGGATCAACCCCTGGAAAAAGGTTTTTTCATCTCTTCCATGACAGATGCAGTTGGAATGGCAAAAGGTGAAAAACAGTTGACGTGAATCCCATGTCTGCAAAGTTCAGCAGCTGCACATTTCACAATGCCTACAATGGCAAATTTGGAAACAGAATATGTTGGTTGTGCAAGGCCACCCGTTATTCCTGTGAAACTTGCTGTGTAGAGTATTGATCCACTGTGATGAATGACCCGTGATGCACGCTTGATCCCTTCAACAGCATTGCTAACATTGACTGCCATTACCCGGTCAAACATGTAAAGGTCAAGGTCAACAATGCTGGGAGTAGTTCGATAGGCTATTCCTGCATTATTGTAAATGATGTCGAGTTTATTATATTTATAGATGGCAAAATCCACTGCACTTGATATGTCTGACTCTCTGGTGACGTTGCAGGCTATGAAGGTTGCATTGAGTTCGAGCTCGTTTTCTGTTTCCTGCTCGAGTTCCTGTTGGATATCCGCAATAACAACTTTGGCTCCATCCTCGATGAACTTGGTTGCTGTTTCTCTTCCTATACCGCTAACCGCTCCTGTGATCAGTGTCACCTTGCCCTCTAGTCTGCCTCACCACACCAAAGCTAACTTTGTTGGTCAGTCCAGGATCACACTTTTGTTTAAATTGCTTTCTGGTTTCCGAATTGAACATCTTATTTGTTTAAATTGCTTAGGTATTGGGGGGGAGAGAGAGAGAGAGAGAAAAGAAATAAAAATAAAAATAAAAATACAACAACAACAACAACTTGACCGGTAGTGGTAGGCAACATCTCAGAGGATGTAGGTAGGCTAAGTTAATGTTATTACAAGGAAACATAGACTATAAAGTAGGATTTTAGATTAAGTTGTCTAACCTTCTTGTTTGGATAGAGAATTCCCAGTTGAAGCAGTTGAACAAAGCTCTTAAGATAGAGAAAGAATGGCTGTTGTTACACAAGTAACAGGTGGTGAGCTTACTTCTGACATATTGAACAAAACAGAAAATAAATAAAACAAATAAAATGTGCCTATGACTTTCATGGATACGAGGCACGTAAGAGCATAAAAGTTTGCTTTATGTGGAACGATTAGAACATGGCTTGAGAACATCATTGTGGATGAAGATTTTTCGAGGTTTGAAAGTAGATCCATAAAAGACCTAATCTCCACCCGGAAACTGTGAGAATTTGAGTGTGCGAGTGAAAAACAATAGTGAGAGAAAGAGAGAGGGTTCAGCTTCGAGGTGAAGTGGAACTAAAAGAGTGAGCAGAGATGACACGAGATGGCAACAACATTCTCACTTCCACCTACATATAACTAAAGATTAGAACATGCTTCTCACAATGTATGTGTATATATATATGCACACACACACACACACACACACACACACATATACATATACATATATAGCAAATGTCCGTTAGCTAAGATTCGGAGAACTGAGGATTTTTTAGGGGCAGTATGGTCACTTTACACTCCAATAATTATTTTAAGATTTAATTTTTTCCATGTTTTGTTTAGGAAAGAAATATCATGAGGAGATTTTAGCCTTTTCCATACATTTTAGAATTCGTTGTTGCCAGAGTAGTTACAAACATAATTGATCGGAAATATATATTCTCCTAATAGGCTTCATCTGACTGTGGCATCTGACCTTCTTTTATGCCTTTGCACCTTGAGACTTGAAAATTTTAGTAACTAATTATTTAGTTCAAATGAAAAATGAGAATCTGTGCTTTACTTGATGCTTTATTATTTTATCAAAGCTTGTCCCAAGCCCAGAAGAAGGTTTCAGCATTAAGTTGGTACCCGGTGTAAAATTTTGTTAAATAATTATATTGGATCGGTATGCTTAAGGTTGTTATGAAACTCGGATAGTGTCACGGGTACCCGTGACACTATCCGGTCAAAGCTGGAGCTCGAGCTCGAGTCGGGCTCAGGTATGTTGGGCTCGAGTCCAAACTCGAGCCCAACTGAGTTGAGCTCGAAAGCTTGACGGGACCGAAAATTATATTTTTAAAAATATTTTTAATAATTTTTATTTTTAAAAATAATTTTTATTTATTAAAATAATTATATTTTTTAAAAATAATTTTTAAAATAAATAATGACACTACTCGATGACATCCGACGACACTATCCGATGACACCCGACGACACTTCGAGCTCGAGTTCGAGCTTGAGAAACGCAAACTCGACGAGTTTGAGCCCGAGCTCAAGCTCAAGCTCATCCAAATAAAACTCGAGCCGAGTTCGGATATCATGATACCCGAACTCGACCCGAATGTCATAACACCCCTAGGTATACCTGACTCCAATCAAGTTGTGACGAAGGATTAATTGAGATTAATGGATTATTTGCATAAAAAAATGAAAGTGGACATGTTAACTACGAGAACAAATCATAATTAAAATAGCAAGAAGCCTAGGAATCAATATTATTATTGGGAAAAAAATGTATAGAATAATTAACAGGGCTACGAGCTCCGATGCTATAAGCTGCTCCATTATGATCATGCTTTTATTTATTTCTTCGATCTCTCTCTCTCTCTCTCTCTCTCTCTCTCTCCACTTCGACATCGCCCTCTTGCTTAATCTCACTAGAGACCACCGTCTCCACCTCCGATCGATCGAGCAACTCTCCAACGCTGCTCGATTCAGGTAAGTAGTCTCTACCCTCTGTCTCTCTCCCTCTCTCCTTCTCCCTCTCTCTGTCCCTCGCCTCCTCTCTCTTTATCTCTTTCGATCAGCCTTCGATCAGCATTCCCAAACCCTCCCTTAAGAAAAACCTAAATCTGTACCTAACCACTGTGAAGTCCATCAAAACCCAAGTTTCTAACCTCGATCAGCCTTCGATCTACAGAAATCGAAGTCTGTAGACTCCATCGACCAGCCTTCGATCTACTAAAATCGAAGTCCATAGCTTCGATCTACAAAAACGCAAGTCTGTCACTCTCTTACCCATCGACCAGCCTTCGATCACCCACCCTACCCTTTAAAACCCATTGACCCTCCTAGACTCCATCGACTAGACTATCGGCAACCCTCACCTGTCTGCCTTTGATCGTGACTCCTTCAAAACCCAGATCTGTGCCTCGACCTCCTCTGTAGACTCGATCTGTAGCCTTAGACTTGTAGCCTTGATCTCCAACCCAAAATTTCTCTCTCCCTCAGACTTGTAGCCTCGATCTCTCTTCGCTGACTCGACGACACCTTCTGTCACGCCCCGAACCGGGAATCGTGAACAGCCACCCGTTGACATGGATGTCGGCTATATTTTTACAGAAAATCGGACAGAACCTCCCCATAAATCGGAGGTCTCCCATGTACAAATATACCTGTATACCTGTATAAATTAAAATCATCCTGTAAATAAAATAAAATGGCCATCCCGGCCTCAAAACAATCCACCAAATCTCCCAACCGACATCCAGACAACGCAAGGCTAACAAATCACCAACAACTCTAGCCACAGACCTCTACTGTCATGTCCAACTAGAGCATGAGCAGCCGTCACACCGAGCGGACCTAAATTTATACTAATATATTACAAATTCCCAAGTTACACTTTAAACATTTACAAATGCCTCAATGCAAATGAAAGATGAGAGTTTCGCAAATAAACATACATAAATTATACAGTCATCCCAAAATAAGTACACGGCCAACTACGGACCTCAACAAGACCTCGCAGGGTCGACATAAAGTATGAAATTCATATTTTCAATTTAAAACTTAATCTCACCGTCGTGAATCCAATCCACCATCAAGCTATCATACCTCTAGCGCCAAATGCGTCGCCCTAGCACCATAATCCTGTCTGGGGAGGGAAAGAGGAGGGGTGAGTACTCAGGGAAGAATACTCAGTGAGTGAGTGGGTCAATGTAATCGTGTAATATGGGGTGTGAAACTGGAGTGTCAAAGCATCAGTATACAAATCATATTTCAAATCATCATGCTTTTCATTTCAACAATATATCATTTGCACGCATTATCAACTCAAATATGCATCCAAAATACTTTCATCAAAATCATAGAGCTGCCAGCCGTAAAACTCCCGGCAGAGGTCTACCACGACCTATGACAGGCGCACCGGGGGTGTTATATGCGATTTTATTTAAAGTGCTCTCTACCCCGACGTTGGCGACGGACCTCGTCTAGGTGCTAGACTTGGAGAGTGTATCCAAATCCTCCCCCTTTCGGGTTCAACCTGCCTAGTACCGTGTCGTAAATATCATCTCGACCACTCGTGGGATACCCCAGGCCTAGGCATATCCGGACGCCACCAAAGCGCCTCTCACGGTGTCCTTCGTAGCTACGGAACAATACATATCACAGCCATCAAGGCCAATATCAATATCATCAATCCATATCACAGCCCTCAAGGCCAAAATCAATATCATATCAAACATGTGCCGTAAATCAGGTTCACAAACCAAATGCAACATATATCATAAAATGGCACATTTTTCATTTCAACCACATGGATGCATATTTCATAATTCAATCACATTTTTGGACACTCCATCGGTTCACAAAATCATTTCCAAAACCAGTCAAAACATTTTAAGCACGCGATAAATCATGCTCATTTATCAAACTGTTATAAATCAGAGTTTACATATTAAACGAAAACATTGAAATAAAACCCACTCGCTGTATACGGGAGGGTCAATCACTCCCTACAATGCACAACAAGTGTCGAAACTGTGCTCCCCTCGATCAAGACATCCAACACTTACGCATGTATAAAATCAACAAGTTTCAAACCTGCGCAGTTATAGAAAATATGCTATAACTTCTGATACCCTCTACAAATCAAGGGGTTTCGTATTTCATTTTTTAAAGCTAAGGATGTCTAGTGTCTGAGGCAGAAAACCTCATGTCATTCGGGGCTGTGTAAAGAAGGTCATGCTTACAACATATCCACAAGACTCAAGTGATATTACTCAATCAATCCTACACAAAGCTCATTCTTTACAATTGCACATTTTCATATCACTTTAACACACCAATATCACTATATATATGCATACACTTTCTATACCTTATTACATACACATATAAACCTCCATCTTGCTTAATAGAGTCATTCCCAATCTCTCCAATGGATTTGATTAAGACATTTTTACATCCACATACTCACTAACCTCTATCCAAAATTTAGCATACATAATTCCTCACACTTTTGGCCTCAATTTCACATATACATAGCCGATAACACACCACACTTCAATGCAAAAAACACAAGTACATCAAATCCACATTTTAGCACTCAAAATCACATTAAAACCCATCAAATGTCATATTCAAAGTTCTACATTTTCCTGTACATGTTTGCTTAGGGTTTCTCCCCTCAATATGTGCTCATTTAAGACTTAAATCAATTATTTACACAATCACCTTTCTAGATTCTCACTTCATCACTTTCATTCCATTTATAAACAATTAATCAATCAAAATCAAGTCTGATTCAATCCTAAAACCAATCAAAATTGGAAATACGCTTAAACTAAATAAGTTTCCTACGAACTGGAAAATCTTTGAAAAATCATACACTTTTCAATTCTCATCCGATTTCTTCAACCCATATGTCATTTCCAAGGTATTTAAGTCTATTTTCATCATACTGAAATAGTATTTTGATTTCCTATATGTAGGACAACTTATAATGAAAAGACTGCATAATTTCTTAAACTCAAATCCCAAATTTTGACTATTTTCATGCATTCATCGATTTAAACTCTAAGAGAACTATTCTAATCAACTCAACATAATTCTATCATCCGGAACAGCCCAATTTATATCAAATTCTAAACTTAACATAAATAATTTCATATGAAATTGCAGGAAAGTACATTTCCTTTTAATCTAACTTATTTCAAAGCATGCATAAAATTTTCAATTCTAATTTCAATCATAAATTCGATAAAATAACTCAAATATCGAAAGGATTGCATTTCCCTCACCTAGGGTTCACTGCGGTCCAAAACCCTAACGTCCATGCGACATTCGATTCCGTCTGAAACCTACAACGCTTCCAATTTGAAGCAAACTCCATCAGTTAGTCCAAATTACCGAAGGAAATCAAACCCTAGAGCTACTGTTCAAAAGAATGGCTCTTATCTGCGCAGAGGATGAAGCATCGTCACAGCCTAGGGTTTCTGAAGGTCACCTACTATGCTGCAGCAGAGGTTGCAGCAAGTCTGCACGCCCAGAAAGAGGCCATCGCGCGCAGGGGCGCTCGGTGTCGGGCGGTGGCCGGCGCGCGGGCGGGCGCGGCCGGGAGTAGCGCGCAGTCGCGAGCACCGCCGAGCGAGAGCACAGTGCGCGCCAGCGCACCATGCCGGAGCGCGAGCATGGAGTGAGAGATAGGTGGCTGTGGGTGGCGGTGGTTGCTCCGGTGGAATCCGCGACCAAGTCACAGCGGAGGGAGATGGTTGCAGCGGCGACGAATCCACGAAAAGGAAAGAGAACTCGCGGGTGAGAGATCGAAAAAAAAGGAGAGAGAGATAGAGAGTGAGTCCGAGGGAATAGAGAGGGAGTGGGTGGTCAAACCACCGTGGGGTGGCGGAGCCGAGCAGCCGCGATGGAGAAGGAAGCCGCGGGAGAGACGGCGGCGCGGGAATGCGAAGAGGCGGAGGGAGAAAGAGGGAGAGAGAGAGAGAAGAAAAATAAAAGAATTAGGGCTTTTAGCCCTAATTCAGATATTTATTTATTTATTTATATTTTTTTTTATACTTAGATTTATAATTATTATTATTATTATATTTCTTTTTGTCAATAAATCTATAAATAATTAAGTGAGTAAATGTATAAATTGATAAATGATTAAATAATCATCTATATATATATTTATACTCACTTTAGTTTACAAATCGGACATACGGATATTTTAAATATCCCAAAAATTTCAAATTACATACCTCAAAATCGAAAATCAATAAAATAAAAATTCTCTCTATAAATAAACGGAGAAATATTTTATTTAATTTCATGAACAGTATACTTATACGAACACCGTAGTGTCGGTGTTACACCTTCTCTTACCCTTTACTTGCTTCAAACCTCTGCCTCAGATGACTACTTATTATTATTATTATTATTATTATTATTATTATTATTATTATTATTATTATTATTTAGTTATTTATAATTAGTATATTACACTTAGCACACCCCCTTCTCAGTCGCGTCCCATCTCCCCCCTCCCTTCCCCCTGTTTGCTTTGTATCTATTATTATTAATATTATTATTATTATTATTATTATTAATTATCAACATTGGTATTAGGTTTATTATTGTTATTGTTGCTTCATGTTTGGTACATTATTTGGTTGTTTGTTCATTATTGTCATTGTTAGTTAGTTGTCCATTTGATTGTATTTATTATTTGTTTACATTATTCATTTAGTAATTGTATTTTCAATAGTACTATTACTATATTAGTATCAATATTATTATTACTACTATAAATATATTGCTATGAATTTAAAACTATTAAAATATAAAATTTTTCAAACTCACAGTGGTATAATTGTAATATAAAGTTTAGTACTTTATTATCACCATGGATATATGTATAGTTTTTTTTTTTAATTCTTTTTATATATTATTATTTGAAGAACTCCGCCACGGCCGGTCCCAAACCCGGATAAAGGAGTAGGGTTGCAGTAGGCTGACAGTTAGCGTAAAAATCTTTTGTCAAATTACAAATGAGAGACAAATATAGGAAAATGTATAGCGCGTTTCCTCCTCAGCGACGTGCTACATAAGATCTCGGGTGTAGTGACAAATTACCAAGGGATATTAGGATGCGGACAAATAAAATAGTCCATAAGGATAGGATTCGTTTAACCATTTGGAACATAGGATCTCTCACCGGAAAGTTATGAGAAATAGGTAAAGTAATGAATAGAAGAAAAATTGTGATCATATGTCTTCAAGAAACCAAATTGGTGGGAAAGAAGGCTAGAGTAATACAGTCTTATGATCATAAACTTTGGTACACAGGTAGAGATACAATTGAAAATGGAGTAGAAATAATTGTACATAGAGATCTATTAGGCGAGGTAGTAGAGATTAGAAGAAAGAGAGATAAAATGATGCTTGTCAAGTTAGTAAATCGAGGAAACGTAATTAATATAGTTAGCGTGTATGCATCCCAAATAGGTATAGATGCAATTCGTAAGAAATAATTTTGGGATGATCTAGATGAATTTATGCAAACCATACCAAGTAATGAGAAGTTATTTATTGGAGGAGATCGAAATGGATATGTAGGAGAGAAAAATGAGGAATTCGAAACCGTACATGGAAACTTTGGATTCGGCCGTAGGAATGAGGCAGGAAGTACAATTCTAGAGTTTGCAGTAGCATTCAATTTGGTACTAGTAAATACGTTCTTTAAGAAAAAAGAATCACACATAGTTGCTTATAAAAGTTGGTCAAATGTTAGTCAAATATATTTCTTTCTCACTAGAAGAGGTGATAGAATGATTTGTAAAAACTGTAAGGTCATACCGGGAGAGAATGTAACGACTCGACACAGACTCCTAGTTTTAGACGTACGAGTGCCGAAATAACAAAAGCAATGTCAATCATATATGGAGTCAAGAATTAAGTGGTAGAAACTGAAAGGGAAAAATATGACGAGTTTTAGGGATAAAGTAATTGGAGTAACAAATTGGTCTGTTAATGATAACGCAGAAACAATGTGGAATGATATATATAATAATATCAAAAGTATAGGTAGAGAGGTTTTTGGAGTATCCAAGGACGGGGCTCCAAGAGGCAAAGGGTCATGATGGTAGAATGAAGAAATAGAAACTGCGATCCGAATTAAAAGAGAGTGCTATAGGAATCTTAAAAATGATAATAGTAACAAAATTTATGAAAAATATAAAAACGCAAAAAAAAAAACGTATAAAAGATTATTCATGAATCAAAGAGTAAAGTGTATAACGAATTGTACAAGAGACTAGAGACTTGAGACGGGAAGAGAGATCTATAGAATTGTCAAACTAAGAGAGAGGAAGGGACAAGATCTAAATGAGATTAGATGTATTAAGAATGCAACAAATAGTACACTTGTAAGAAATGATGATATAAGAAAGGGGTGGAGGGAATATTTTAATAATTTATTTAATGTTGAGAGTACAACAAATAAAGAAAATTTAGAGATATCTATAGAAGAGATTAATAGAGATTTTAAACGTAAGATCCGTCCCCATAAAGTAAAGGAGGCTATAAAGAGAATGGGAAATAACAAAGTCATAGAACCTGATAGCATTCCTATTGAGATGTGGAAATGTTTGGGAGAATTCAGAGTAACAATGTTAACGGCTCTTTTTAACAAAATTTGACAAACAAAGAAAATGCCCCACCTATGAAGAGAGAGCACAATTGTCCCACTTTATAAGAATAAATGAGACATTCAAGATTACTCAAATTATAGAGGAATTAAACTCATGAGTCATATGATGAAGTTATGGAAGATAGTGATAGAGCATAGATTGAGACGAGAGATAAGTGTATCTCGGAATTAATTCGGATTTATGCCCGAGCGATCCACAACTGAAACGATTCACTTGCTAAGACAGTTAATGGAGACATTTAGAGTGCAAAAAAGAGATCTACATGTGGTATTCATTGACCTTAAGAAAACATATGATAGAGTTCCCAAAGACGTGTTGTGGTGGGCACTCATGAGGAAAGAGATCTCTTTGAAATATATTAATCTTATTAGGGATATCTATGAAGGAATTGTGACCAATGTAAGAACTTGCGAGGGGCTGAGTGATAGCTTTCCTATTAACATTGGGTTACATCAAGGTTCGGCATTGAGTCGCTTATTATTTGCAATAGTGATAGAGAAAATCACAAGAAATATTCAAGATGAAATACCATGGTGTATGTTATTCGCAGATGATATAATTTTGGTTGATAAAACTAAAGAATGTATCAGTACTAAATTAGAGTTATGGAGGGATACGTTAAAATCTAAAGGATTTAAATTGAGTAGATCTAAAACTGAGTATATGAGGTGTAAGTTTAATGATAACTATCAGGATAATGAAGAAACGATTAATTTGGAAGGAAGAGAAATCTCAAAGAGCGAAAGGTTTACATATCTTGATTCCATCATCTAAAATGATGATAATATAGATAGATATGTCAATAATAGAATTCAAGCGAGTTGTATGAAATGAAGAAAAGTATGCAGAGTGCTCTGTGATCGTACGATGTCATTACAGTTAAAGGGAAAATTCTATAAGAGCGCAATAAGATCTGTTCTATTATATGACACTAATGTTGGGCCATTAAATAGCAACAAGAGCAAAAAATGGCTGTAGCTGAAATGAAAATATTTAGGTGGATGTGTGACAAAACTAGAAATGATAGAATTAGAAACGATGAGATACGTGATAACCTGGGAGTCAGTCCAATTGTAGACAAGATGTGAGAATACCGTCTGAGATGGTTTGGTCATGTGCAACGAAAGCCTATGGACGCACCTATTAGAAAGGTAGAAAACTTAAATATAGGAGAATTAATAAAACGTAGAGGTAAGCTATTGAAAACGTGGATGCAATGTATTCGTAAGGATATGATAGTAATGGATTTAGTTGAATAGATGATCTTAGATAGGAATGAGTGATATAGGAGTGTGTGTGCAATGCATTCGTAAGCTATTCGTAAGTTGTTGTTGTTGTTGTTGTAATAATTAACATGGCTCCAGGCTAAAAAATAAAGAGGGCTGGCATCTTTGTATTCGAAAATGTGGAATCAATATATATATGTGTCTGTCTGTCTGTCCATGGTTGGATTAACTTGATTGACCTTGCATTCTATATAGAATGGTGATATAATTAACTGGATAATTTAAATCTTGTTGCCTTGAGAATCATTTTGTCATTGTGAATAAAATGGAAGAGTTTAGGATAATTTAAATCTTGTTGCCTTGAGAATCATTTTGTCATTGTGAATAAAATGGAAGAGTATGAAATAAACTGAAAGATCATTATAGCAGACTAAGACAGTGATACAAGAACTTCATAAAATAAATCCAGTATCTCAAAACTTAATCGTTTTTCCCTTGAACAGGAGACATTACTTATAACCAAGATATCAAGAATAACAAAGAAAATGATCCTTGATACTATAAGGAGTTAGATTGGCTAATCATGTTGGATTGAAGAACCAAACAATTCATAAAGACCAATTCTGATTGCCAGCATTCTGAACAGGAGAACTTCAGACTAAGACTAAGACAAAGACTGTGATTCAAGAACTTCAGAACTTCATAAAATGAACCCTGTATCTCGAAATTTAATAGATTTTCCCTTGAACAGGAGACATTACTTATAACCAAGATATCAAGAATAACAAAGAAAATGATCCTTTATACTATAAGGAGTTAGATTGGCTAATCATGTTGGATTGAAGAACCAAACAATTCATAAAGACCAATTCTGATTGCGAGCATTCTGAACAGGAGAACTTCAGACTAAGACTAAGACTGTGATACAAGAATTTCAGAACTTCATAAAATGAATCCTATATCTCGAAATTTAATAGTTTTTCCCTTGAACAAGAGATATTACTTATAACCAAGATATCAAGAATAACAAAGAAAATGATCCTTGATACTCTAAGGAGTTAGATTGGCTAATCATGTTGGATTGATGATCCAAACAATTCATAAAGACCAATTCTGATTGCAAGCATTCTGAAAGAATCGAGGTTGGACCCAAATCCCTTGGTATTGTTGACCTCGAGGGTGTTCCAAAGGTCCTACGTTCTCTCCATCTATAGAAAGATTTGAATGATTTGGAAGCTGAATAAGTGTTCCACAAATCAATATCGAAGCATTATCTTCAATTTTCAATTTCTCCCTCAATTGGTATTTCTTTGAGTAGTCCTTGCCAGATATAAATGGAGGAGTTCTCTTACTCTTAATTTTATTTTCAGGTCTCAAGATTATGCGATAAAACTTCCAACTCTCTTCCTCTTCAGAACCAGAAAATGTCACTCCAGCGTTTAGGTTATCTGAGAAGAAGAAAAGACCCTCGGAATATGCAGCGCATGTAATAGGCCCAAAGCTCAGATGAAAATCATGCTTTTCATACTTACTCCAAATATTCTCTCCTCGACGAACTGTGAACATCTCAAAGCCATTCAACTCTTTTCTGTTGAACACGCAGACCATGCAATCTGGGGAAGTTGGTGGAGCTGAAAATGCTGCAGCATGGTAGTCGACTTCTTGGCTTGGGAAATCAGGTAAGTCTATTTTCGCGCCAGAGAAGGGGCACAGGAAGAAAATTGAACCTTGCTTGAAGATGAGAAGCCAACCTTGATTTGATGCAAGACATCTTGCTCCATAAAGGTACGGGACGTCGATCTTGAAAGATTCTTGAGATATTGGTATCCACAATATGCATTTATCATCTGAATCTACGCATAGGAACCATGGAAATTCATGTATTTGAATCTCTGCAGAAGCTGTTGAAGAAGCTTTACGCCATTCATTGCATACTCCACGGAAACTTAGAAGGTCAATTAGGCCCAAGAGAGTTGCAATTTTTGATAGAAGTTCTTTAGGAAGTTCTGACCATGATGCTTCTGTCTCTGTTGGACTCTCCTCGTTTACAGTGTTAGCATCGCCATCAGTACTTCTTTCTTCATGCATGTCTCTGCCAAACATTCAAAACAAGAATCATGTGACAAATTCATATTCAGGTTCCCAAAAAAAATAAAAACATTATTAGTCTTACTCTTCAATGGTTATTGAAGATGAAGCCATCTTTGAGAGAGAGAGAGAGAGAGAGATGGTGAAGTTGGGGGGGGGGAACTTCTGCACTTGACATGTATTTATACAAATCTAAATCGTCTTCTTGCCGAATACAATCGCTATCTAAATAAGTATTTTTCATTTTTACTTTTTTCTAATTTTGATTATTACTTTCCCCTTAATACTCTTGGATTTGGAGTTCTAGGATTAATAAGTAATGTTGAAGGTGTGTTTGACTCCACAAATGATGACTTTACTGACTTGAACATGAGGACTTTGTTGTTTGGTGATCACGATCAGTTGGATCTAAAAAAAACTGTCTTAAAATGTTCTGACAGGGGAGATTTTAATACTTAAATTAATAATCGCTATTTTCGAAAGAAAGAAACAGACTAATATCGAGAGATAGAGAGAGAGAGCTCTGTTAAGAGTTGTGTTCTCATTGTAGGTAGTAGGTATATTAGAACTTATATAACTTTTTGGATGAGAATTGTGTGTTAACGGGTGATAAAATCATAATTTTTTTATCAAAATGTCTTAAGATCTTCAAGAACTCAGGTTGTAGGACTCTCAAAGATGATTCTTTTCATTATCGGTTATAATTGCAGATTTCTTTTTAATTTACGCAAGATTTTCTCCGTCTGAAGAAGTGCTCGGCATGTACCGACGAGGGTGTGTCGATGGACGTAACCGACTCCTGGGCCCATACGCTTTTGGACCATGTATCGGTAACATAATAGTTTAGTTGTACCACTCTGTAATCCCTCTGCTTAAAGTATACTAAAAAATCCTACAATCTAGGCTTGCTTACAATTTATTTTTTTTTGGGTTAAGGAAAGACAACAATATATTCTGCTTATTCTATCTCCTATTTTTGTTAGTAATTTTTCAAAATGAATAGTGATTACTCAACCCAAAAAAATAAAATAAAATAAATGGGAAACAAATGATTAAAATTTTAGAAAGAGAACTCAATTAAATTATTAGGCCAGCCTACATTTTATATAAATTTTTTGTATTTTTTTGAGTATTATGCATATTTAATTGTCTGTGTTGTATGTTCGAAAAATAATAATTGAAAATTTTGTTATTATTAATTAAAAGAAAGGCAATTTTTTCCACAACTTCTGCTCCCAGTATGAGTCGAATATAAGGATTTGGTAATGCTCTTCTCAACGTTGAGATATAAATCTGAAATTGTATATTAGCTATTATTTTTATCTCAAAATAAACCAAAAGCCAAATTGGGCGTTTGGTCTAGTGGTATGATTCTCGCTTTGGGTGCGAGAGGTCCCGAGTTCGATTCTCGGAACGCCCCTCCCTTTTTCATTCTCTTTTCCTTTTATTCTTTTCACTTGACAAAATATGTTCTTTAACTCCTATGCTTTGATTATACAAAAATATTACATTGCAATTCCATTGGAGATTATCTAAGATAAGAATTTTGATTTACTGAGCACAATTAAAGTGATTGTACTTGTGAATGATGGATGCATTTTGCTGTTTCATCTACTTTAATGCATGGACATGCTTTTCCCTTGTTTTTCTTATTCTTGCTTTCGTTCTTGTTCCCCAATTTTCCTTCTCTTTTCATGTCCAAATATTATAACATCATGATGGTTTTTGCTGCAGGCAATCAAATGGTGGAGGATATTGGAACATATTGTAATACTGCACAACTTTTGAACTCCTAGTTTCCCGTGCATGGTCTCCATGCTGCCGATACCTATCATTTTAGGCAATCAACCCCACAAAAATCAATCAGATTTGCTAATTAAGATCAGACTGACCACGAATAATGCCCTTCAATTCAGGGAGATGAGATTGGCTAGAATAGAGACCCATGAGTAGATACATTTATGTTATGTCCATATCTCCATTACATCTGAGAGCTGGTCTGGCACAAGGTGGTGCCTCAATTTATGTTCTTAGCATATGATGAACTTTAGACATAAAAAGATCCTGCAATACATCCACCTTAAAATAAGGTAACATCATCAATTTTCACACGTTCCCTTTTAAATTTCTCCATCCTTTGCTCCAGTATCAAATTTTTACTAAGAATCACGTTATAAGCTACAAATCTAATTAGAAGAACAATACACTATTATAAAGCAAATGTCTAATATACAACATAACAAACTTTGATATAGCTGTAACATTTCGTCACCAATCTGTCACCGATCTGGCTACCGATAGCAAGCAAGAATTTGCTCCGTTCGCTGTCATCCTGCTACACACCAAAGGTGATGAGAATTCACCATTCATGTACTGCCCCTATCTAGATGAAAGGCCAGTCTTGGGCCAGCAACTGAGTGCTGAGCAGAAACTGATGCAGATGGACCTTCCAGTTGGCCCCCTAAATGATGCTGATAACTCTGATTGTACTCCAACAAAGCCCTGTATGCATATTTTGAATGCAGTGTATCTGCTTCATTGTGTACTGGCAAATGAGTCCTGGTTGCATATGTTGAATATAGTGGCCCAGCTTCATCACGCACTGCCAAATGAGTCCTGGTCCCAGCTATATATGTTGAATATAATGGCTCGGCTTCATTATGCACTATGGAATAAGGCCTCAATGCATATGTTAGATGTGAGGGCTCTGCTTTCTCTCGCAGCCCCAAATGGGAATATCTGTCAATGTCCCTTCCCCTGATATCAGAATCAGCTATATGTGTTTCTTTACCTCTAATTGGGGCATAGGACCGTAAAGGTGAACCTAATGTCTTTGTCAGTGAGTCATAAGGATTGTAAACGGACTCATAACCATAAGAGGAATAGGGACCCCTTAAATGATCTGCTTGGATCTTTTCTGTTAAGGGGATGCCAGAAATAGGTGCATCCCTTGGTAATTTGAGACCATAGGTTCTATACTCCTTTTCAGTAAGGAAAAGAGGATTAGCATGCATAGCTCCATCAGCAGCAGAGGCTGGATAGTCATATGCAGGAGCAGGATGGCTTGACAGCTGCTCTGATTCATAAGTGTTACTATATCGATCCACCATAGGAGAGTTATTGGTAGCAGGAGCAGAATCAAGCCTTTCCCGTCGAAGCCCATAAGCTCGATACTCTTTTTCAGTGAGAAAAAGTGGACCATGAGAAGAGTTTTCTTCATGTAGGGAGGCAGGAATTTCTTGGGATGCTACCTCATAAGGTGCTGCTAGTGCTGGCATTGGTCGATGTATTGGACCAACAGAATGGGCATTTGAACGTAAGTTTGAGACTGGCTGGAACAACTCTGAAAGCCTTCTAACCTGTCAAGAGTCATAACTTGAGACGCTAAAACTTGTATTATATTATCAACGGGAAAAAAAATAAATAAATAAAAAAAAAAAAAAAAAAAATTGCATCTTACTTGCTTTACAGTGAGGGCAGTCCTGAACCTGTGTGTTTTCTCATTATAGCTATCCTTAATTGCCTTTTTAAAGACATTTTCAGTTAATGGAAGGCAATCCTTGCAAATATTGTAGCGCACCTGCAGAATGAACCATTCTAAGGTACAAGGACTAAAAAGATATCCAATTTAACAAACAGAGTAATATTTTAAAGATAGAGATTTAACCTGTGCCGGAAAAGCCCCACCAAAAGCGGCTGGTTCAAGTTTCACACCACCAGCTGAAGAAGCCTCGTATATCCCATACATGAGTTTGAGATCAAAATCATAGAGGAACAGCTTTAGACCAGGTTTGATGCCCATTACAAGCTCTTTCTTACTTAAATGGACACCCATCACACGATAACGGAAACAATCCTGCTTAGTTTTTGTGTTGCACATGAAAATTAATCCTCCAAGGTTGGTTTCATCCTCTTGATCTCTGCAAATCCTTTCCTTGTGCTTCTCAGCCAGATTCTTCTCTTCACTTCCATTTGTCAAATTCAACTTTGTACCATCAGCTTTTACACTGGTATTACCTTTTCTATTATCACTCCTTTCTCCATGCTTCTCCATCAGATTCTTCTCCTCCTTTCCTTTTGTTAAATTCGACTTTTTACCATCATCTTTTACACTTGAATTACCTTTTATACTGACACTGGTTAGGACCTTTTCTTTGCCAAGATCTCCAGTCTTAGCCCGTGAAGAACCTTTTGCTTCCTTTGCTTTTGAATGTTTCTGATCTACAGATTTCTTTACAATTTTAGGCTCAGGCTTCAAAGAGCTTGAAGCTTTCTTGTTTGAGACTACAGTTTCTGAGGTGGATTCCACAACTTTCTCATCCTTCTTCTTCCTGTTCTTCAATGCCATACCTTTTTCCTGCAAGAAAGCTTGCACAGTCAAGACACAAGGTCATGATATGTACATGTAAGCAACTATGCACTTTAGATCCCATCTTGCACAAGCATGTGAGCTACGGAGAACCAAAAGAAAAGAAAAAAGGAAAAAAGAGATAGGAACACAAAAGAGGTTACATTACCTTGAGAAGGCATGAGCATACAGATCTTTCAGGGAATATATCAATTTGATTTGAAGAACCAACACTCTAGGAACATCCAACATGTGAGGACATAGAGACATTTCAATGGCTTTTAGAAAAAAATGGGCTAAGTTTGTAATAGATCAGCCCGATTTGCAGAACCAATGCTCCTTTATAATCCAAAGTAAATGTTTCTATTGTTCCATACAATCTCTGATTGATAATTAATAGAGTTCATTGTTAACCCATTGCATCAACTCAGAGAATCCACAAAGGGACTCGACAAAAATGAGAAATCTTCGGCACTCCATCATCTCATTCAACACCCTAGAACTCTCCAAAAGGAATATGATACCTGCCTCATAAAACATCCTACTCAAAACTGCCATGACCAAATCATATATCAAAGACAGCAGGTCACCTTGCTTTAATACTCTTGAAGCTATGATTACCAAGATTTTAGATAAGCACAAACCCCACAAGGACCCTCAGATCCAATACTCTACAAGGAAAAATGGAAAAAGAAGAGTTGATAAGGCCAACCTTCATAATCTTCTCTTCTCTACAGTCCCTACATCTCTCTAGTTAGAACTTTGTCAATACAACTTCTATCATACTGGCATCCTCCTTGTAGAACCTCTCGTTAAAGCTGGCAATAGAACACCTCATTCCCAAAGAAACACCTTGATTCTAATTAATGATTTTTTTTTCTATGTGGCATCAGCTATCAACTATTGTATCTAACCACTCCATAATCCAAAGAACTCATCGTTTTGGCCCCATGACATTGTACGCCATTAATAACATCAACCTTATTGATAAATGGGGCACACCACCTAGGAGGTGTAGTCTCTAAATATTAAAGGAGGAGAATTATAATAAAAAACCAAAGTGCCAGGTGGGAAGATAGTTAAGAGTTGCTCCATAACTTGGCTTACTACTATTTCAAGGCAAATATGATTCTCAATTCAAGAAAATAAGCATAACTGATGTAGCCAAAGTGAAGCTTGTTTTCTCATTCAAGCTAACCATGCAGACAAAAGCCATTGTAAAGTTGGCTGCAGATAAATTGACTTATAAATGTCAAGAAAGCAATCCTCAAAATCGAATTGGAAAGAAGTGTCAACTTCGGCAAGGGCATTGATCATGGTGCCATACACCAGCTATAGCGGCCAGATGAAATAAGGTGGAAGTGGGAAGTGATATCCTGTAGCCTAGAAGGATTGAGTTGGAGAAAATTCACTAGAACCACGAGAGAATAGAATGGCAATATGAATCCTGATTTGCATGCTCCTCTCTTGAACCTAGTGAAGCCATTTAATGTGGTTGGAATTGTAAGATGGTCGCACCCTCAAAGGTCAGCTCCCCAAGGAGTCCAAAAGAAAACATTGCTAGCAATCTCTTTAAACAAAGACTTTCTTTCTCATGTATTAGAAAAATAACTCAAATTAGAGCTCAAGTAATGAAAACAGGTTAGTTCAAAGGGCATAACTCAAATTTGAATTTTTTTCTTTCACACTGAATTTATCATTTTCAGTAGCCGCATAAGAGGGGTCATTAATAAGAACCAATATTAACAATTCTCATTTTTTTGGGTCCTTACACTAGTCAAACCTCCAATCTCTTTGCTCAAGGGAAAAATGGGTACCATACTGGGGGCTTTTACCGATTCCAACTTCAGCAAGGGCGTCGATGATGGTGGCGTTCAACCAGCTTTAGCAGCCAGATCAAATAAGGTGGAAAGGGAGGTGATATCCTGTTACCTATATGGAGTGACTTGGAGGAAGTCAACTGGAATCACTATAGAATAGAATGGCATTATAAATATTGATTTGCCCAGTCTTCTCTTGGATATTATGAAGCCTTTAATATGGTTGGAATTGCAATATGAAACACCTCAAAGGTCAGTGCCCCAAGGAATCCAAAAGAAAACATTGCTAGTAAAGTCTTTAAGCAAACGATTTCTTTCTCATGTATTGGAAAATACTAATTTAAATTAGGGCTCAAGTAAACAAAACAGCTTCCTTCGAAGGGCAAAAATAAACAAATTGATTCCAGATGTCTAACAAAGTCAAAGAACTGCAGCCTATCACACTGAATTTATCATTTTCAGTGGCCCAGTCAAATATCCAACCTCTTTGCTCAAGAGGCAAACCGGGTACCATACTGGGGGTTTACCATTTCCGATTCTAACTTTGTATCAGATTATACAATTTCAACTTTCAACAATCGAGAACTCAGAAGCAATCTATTCAGCAACTAAGCATTAAGCTTTTTCAATAGAAAATTTAACACTTCAACTGAATTTAAGCTAACATAATAAGTGGTTCAATCCACAATCATACGTACAGATAGAAACATCAAACCCTTAGTACATTCACTAATTAAACACAAAGATACCAAATCATCCAACATAAGTCAACTTCGTAACATTATATAATAGAAATTCAGAGCAACCTAATGAACAATTCTATGTAAGAAAAAGAATTGGTTGACATTGATTCAACAAATGAAAATTAAGATAGAAAAAATAATCAATCAACAAAGAACTTCAAAAGAATCCAATCTTCAAGTTGTGTACAGAGGCAATTTGAATTAAGGATCTTGAATCTAACCTGTGAGAAGCTGAAGAATCCAACCACCAAGCGAGCGAGCGAGAGAGAGAGAGAGAGAGAGGAGTGATACTGCAAAATTGAAAAGGTGAGGGGGGGGGGGTTAATAAGTCACGAGAAAAGAAAAGGTATAAATTAGAATGTAGGGAAAATTTATTTAAAAAAATAAAAATGATTTTTTAAATCACTTTTAAACTACTTCGATTAATAAAATTTAATCGATTTTATCAGTGGTATATAAAATGATTAAATTTTTTGAATTAAAATAATTTAAAAATACGTGACTGAGTATTGACATCACCTATCAGGCATCTTTGATTGAAAATAATTCAAAAATAATCTAAAATAAAGAATATTTATATTTTTCATATTTTAATTTTTTCTAAAATTTAGAAATTATTATATCAAATTTGTTATTGATTTTTTAAATCAACTAAAACTATTCTTCTTGATATTATTTTGATTACTTTAACATAAAAAAAATAAAAATCTTTCATAGCAAAAGAGTTAAAAAAAAAAAAACAATTATTGTATATTGAAATTATGAAAAAAAAAAAGAACTGCAATTCTATCCTACAAAATAATATTACACTAAATAGGCTTTGATATCACATGAGAAAATTTTGTATAATATACTTATTTAGTATCTGACTTTTTGTAAATATTATGTATTTTTATATATTTATATAAATTAAAAAATAATAAATAATAAAAGAAACAGCATCCGGAAAATAGAATCATCTTTGCTCAAATTTTTGTTTGACTATAGGATTACTAGGAAGAGAGAGAGAGAGATGAATAATTAATGATTTATCTATGACAACATATTGTCTTAAGAATTTCAAAGGTGCAGCCCAGTTTGGACGCCATTTTGAGTGGAACCTGAAGCATGCATGCAACGATCGGAAATTAGACTCATTTAATCAAAATTTTAAATTTAATTTCAAGAATAAAAAAATAAGTTAGCTAACCCTAAATAGACCTCACAATACTCAAATCGAATTAATTGACAATCTAATTATCGGTTAGTCAAGCAAGGGAAAAAAAAATATGCATGAGATCCTAAACTTATCTCAGTGGGTCACATGGATCTCACTCAATTCGTCATCGCCCATACAAGGTAATTTCCGAGAGGCAAAATCCATTGAAACATAATCAGAGAGGCATCATAAAAGTAGGGAAACAATAAGTCTGTTTTCCCAGAGAGGATTCAACTTAAAATAAGCAGCTCATGAAACATATGCTACAAAAGAGATGATGCAAAGGGTTTGCTACTTTTATTTGCTTGGAATGCTTTCACAAAGTTAATCAAGATAGACTTTAACATCAACTCGGACTGAACCACTGCCTCTCTGATCTGTAGCTGAGGGTTTGGAGTTTGCCCCTTGCAATGGTAATTCTGTGGGGTGAGAGAAGTAGAAACAAAGCGCTTATAGCTGAACAAATCAAGTGTAAAGGCTTCCATATAGGCTACGGTCTGTTGCTTGAAATAAATGTGTCTTTGGATGCTTCAATTTCTTCTCCTGGTAGATGTATGGCTTGGCTTGCTGGTGTCATCGTCAAGAAAATCCTCAATCCCCAAAAGGCTTCACGGTGCACAATTTACCTGCCACTGATTTAGCATATCAGACACTAGGAAATGTGCATATGCGGTGTGGGTTTAGAGTCTGGGGTGCTTGGAGAAACTACATGGATGATTTTGTTTATGAAAACTACTTACAAATGCGTCAACATTGTACTGATATGAGACTGAGAATGTGATGCTATGAAGGTAACGATTCAAACTATTTTCTGAAGCCTTTGTGTTTGGCACTATTATGTGAGTGCAAGTGATGAAAATGAAAGGGGAACATTGGGGACTGTATTATCATGGAGACAAACTCTAAGCATATGTCTCTGCATATCAAAAGATTATATCAGGTGTGACCATCGTTTTTATGCAGTCATCATATGCATATAGGGGGTGCAACTCACAGCAGTCGGATAAATAGCAATATCCAGTCCCCACGAGGGGTGGTCAGTCCGAAAATAAGTTCATCGATCACACCTCTTACACAATGTTTCACGTACATATATGCAAGATGCTGAGACGGAAAGTTGATAAGTTACAACCCATTGATGCCCACCATACAAAGCATCCAAAACCATCAAAGAATTGTGCAATAGATCAGAGAGATTTGTTTACCATGGATCCAAAACCATAGAGCACCGAATGGTGGATATAGGAAAAAAATAACAGAACGGAAATGAGCTGCATGCTGCAGATTCTATTCTAGGTTTGGTTACTTCTCATCACTCACTAGTCAGTCTCATACCAAAATGGCATGCTTTATGTACATTAGGTACACTAGCACAAGGATAAATTGCCCCTACCCCCGATCATGTTCTTGAGCAGTTCCTCTTGTTCTGATCTTGGAAGAGCTGATGCCTGCCAACACGTTTCACATTGTGGTGTCAGAGAAAAGAGCTACTAAACACATGCAGATGCGCCTAATCTCTAATAAATTCATCTCGTAAACATCATGGGATTGAAATAACTGAAGAAAGCATCAAAGTCTAGCTTAATTCAACTGAAAATTTATGCTCCAACTAGTTTAGAATAGTGCTAGATGTATTATTATTTCTCCATGTTACACTCATTAAAGGCCATATGATGGTATAATCGACCACTCCCCATCCCATGTTTATATGAATCTTCTTCTTTCTAACATCAACTATTTCTGTCTCAACCTCATCTAGGTCTAAGCCTACTCTTTCTCACCACATGCAATTTAAAGTTTATTGAGAACTTAGGATACTAACCTCTTATACTCCAATTTCTGAATAACAATCCCATTAAGTAGAAGCTCTGCACTATAAACTGCTATTCCTGCAAATACAAGTGATGCAATAAATATATGGACTCTTAGAAGTACTGCAGACAAGCTATAACAGGGGAGAATGGTGATCTCCAACCTTTCTTAAGCAAAGGTGCACAAACTGCATAATCATCTTCACAAGAAAGAACAAATAGATCATCTGGAGGCGTTTCATCAGATATTCCCCTTGTCATTCCAATCACCTGAAAAGGGGTTTTCATAACAAACTAAAGATTTAGTTATGAGGGTGAGGGATGAAAAAAGTAGAAATTTTAGAAAGATGCCACATATCTTAGTAATTATTCAGATTGGCTCTCTCCCACTTGGGTAAAAAGTTCTTCCTCTTAAGAGTAATCCAATAGTCAATATGAGCCATTTCAAACAAAAATATATCTTCATGCCAAGGTTACAAGATACATCAGCTTATGGTTTGGTTATTAACAGTACTTACTAGAGAAGCCAAATAAATCTACAACAATGTGGAAAATTATGCATATTTATTTAAGTCAAGAAAGATGTTGCACAGTTTTCACTACCATCAATAAACTAGCTGTAAGTTGCGAGTAGTATGGCTAAAAAATCATACCTGGCCATGAACTGCCCTGACCAAGCTAGAAATCAACTCTACATCAGGCTTTACAGTTGGGGTGATTAAGACTCTTTGACCCTTTTATATAGGAGAAACAGATTAAATTAAGAAATGACAACAAGAAATGAGTTTGTCTATTAGATTCACAAAAGCTGAAAATACCAGTAGAAGAGGATGCTTTTTTGCACGAGCGAGTGAAACTGGCATGCTAAACCCAATCTCTGTCTCCTTTTTGGCATCCCTTAGGATGTAATCCTTCTCATCTATCAAAGAGCGAGCTTGTCCACAATTCTCAAGCCATACGTGTGTCACCACTGGTTTACCAAGTGCCATAGCTTCCAACATATTCCTTGTGCGCACAAACTTATCTGTTATGAAGTGTGTGGCATCCAGACAAGATGATGCAATGGAAATTCCTAGTCGTGAAGAGACCTATAAAACATAAATTTGTTAAATTACATGACTATAATTTAACAGATGTTGATTTAAATGTAAATGAAAAACTGAAGGTGTCAATGAAGCAGTAAATTTAAGAACAAAGAGTACTCTTTTCAGCTGCTTTATAATAGTGTTCTCCAAGTGCTGGCTAAAAAAGACCCGAACATCTGCCGCATCCCTTCTTTTCCGCAAGCTGTTCAGTGGCAAATTGGGCATTGACTCACATATCCCCAACCGAAGAAGCTCTTTCTCAAGGGACGATCTTGTTCGCTTTTTGTTGTGCAGTCTTTCAGTTCTTTCACCACCTGTAGCTATAGGTGGCACTTCTTTGTTGATAAAATGACTGCTAGGAACACTAGATTCTGAACACAGATTAACCTTCTCAGTTGAAGACAGTTTCTTTTGGTTTTCCCTTTCGTCCCTGACACTACCTGATGATAGAGAATTCATTGAGCATACTTTGCTGAAACGGCAGGCGGGAGGGCCATTAAGTGGGACTGGAGGGACAGTTCTCTTACTTATGCCAACTGAATTAGGAGCACCTACCGCACGCGGTTCAACAGAATGTGGTTTAGACAAACTTCTCTCTGAGTTCATTTCTGAAGAGATGCAGTTAGAAAAAGATCGGGCTGATCTTTTCCTCGTGTAAACTTTTAGATAACAATTTTTTATGTCACCAGTTGATTTGCCCTGATCATTGACAGTTTCATCATTGTCTCTCTCACCATCACCTGTTCTGGACGAGGTGCACAATCTCCTATATCTATTTTGATGGCATCGCAAACTTTGACGTGTTCTTTTTCCTCTAGGATGATCCCATCGCTCTAGTTTCAGATAATTTCTCATGGTAGATGATACCACGTCATTTTCACCTTGTTGGTTTTTCGCAGCCTCCCTGGAGGTAGCGCCTGATAATGAGGAACACTTCGTTCCAGCAGGCACTAGCAACAAATTGCCATGTAAACTCTTCCTCTTTCTTCTGCCCTTTAAGAAAGTGTTCTCTGTGCTACTGTCAGGATTATTACCAGCTATCCTTAATGAACTTAGAGGTTTGGATTGTCTAACTTGACAGCCAGCAGGGGGAGACTTCCAAGTCTTTCCTGCTGAGATCCTGTTGCCAAGTGATATATGTCTGTTGGAGACTCTTTCCGGGAGACCCTTTACCTGCTTTGATCGTCCTGGCTTCACCTCGATACTAGCACAAGTTCTCGCCTTAGAAACAGCATTTGCAGAAAATTTTTTCACCTTTGCCATTTTTGAAGATTTTTCAAGCGTGTCTTGGGGACCTTTGTAAGCATCATCAAGATGGCAATATGCTGGAGTTCCAGAACATAATGCTTGCATGGCTTCTGCAGCCATTTGAGTGCCAATACCAACATCAAACATGGCTGATGTGTCAATTTCAATAAAGCTATTTGCCAAATGCTGCTGCAGTGATTTTGTATCCCTCTGTTCTAGACATTGTCCGGCAGATCTTCTCATGTTCTCTGATTCAGACAACACCATATTATCTTCAGTGGCTGCATGTTTCACAAGATATGTGTTTGGATTTGTTGACAGTGTCACCTCCTCCATTGGGCAGCAGTCCTCATACTTCTCACGTCCTAAGCCACCATCTTTTTCAGAGCCTAGGTCATCAACCTTCAGAATCCCTAGAATTGAACTCTTTCTAGTGCCAGCACATTTAGAAAACGCCTCCTTCCTCTGTGGAAAATGTTGGACCACATCTTCATTTCTCTCATGCCACTGGAAGTTTCCCAGACCACTCATATGATTTCTGACTTGATTGATCCTCTTTGCCAAACTCTGAAGCCCCTTGCCAGCAGAGACAGAAGAAGAACTCTCCATAACAGTTTTTAGTGGCTCATCAACGTGGGGTAAGTTCTCTTTATTAGCAGATAGAAATCTATCCACAAAATGCAGTGCCTTGGCTTCTAACAACTCTTCGGGTTCTTCGAATCCAATCTGGCTGAAGCCTGCAACATATAAGCAACTTAATCAGACATCCTCCACCGTCATTACATCAATGTTATCTACTATTACCATCTATACATTTGATCTGTTCAGTTTCATGCTTTAATTCCATACAAATCAGCTCAGGAAATCACATACTCAGGATTTATTCTCCTCTAAAAGAGCCACGTTGTCATCCATATAAGAACTTGGGTGTACTGTTTTAAATAAAGATGATAAAATGCATATTTTGTTAAAGTGCCTTTGGTGAGTGTCCGTTCTCAAAGCTAAACAATATTAGTGATCCTAAGCCCTTGAAAAATCTGCTCTACCATCATGTGAATGAAGTACATCACGTTGAGCTACTCACGACCTAATAACTAATAGATACCAACCACCATTACAACCTGAATACCTAAAGTAACACAAAAGGCATTCATTTATGAAGGAAAAATTTGTTACAAAGTTCGTACCAATAAACTAAAACTAATCAAAAGAGACTAAAGTATCAATCTTTACAACCTATTGTAAGATGTTTTCTTGTAGAAATTACCACTGCTGTCATAAAATTTTCTAAGTAAATGGATTACATAGCAACTTTATCTTTCCTTCAACATAACAGGGGATACCTGCATGCTAGAATCTCTATTTATAGAACAGCTGAATGCATATAACCAGAATGTCATCTTAAAACCTAAAAAGCCTCCTCTTCAACTTTGCTAAACCATGCAAAAGAACAAAGCAGACAAAAAGGAGCTTTCAGAGGACTATCATAGGAAAGGACAGAAGTCATTCATCACTCGTCCATATTACAGAGATGTGAACCTCAACCGCTTTAGGTGTGCGCCAGCAAACCCATTTAGCACGCACAATAACCACAAATCAAATGCAGTAGCATACAAACTAGGACCCTGCGTGCAGACTCGAACTTCCCCATAGCAGTTTCCAATATTGAAACCTTGGACCTTGCTCGGAAAGAGAGACATCAATGACAAGCTGAGTTGGAGGTCATTTGCAGACCTCACAAAGAATATGCACTAAAAGAACTAATATCATTTTCCTAAAGAAACACACAAAAAGAGCACTAAGTTGGAATCATCCTAACACCATTAACACTGTCCTTTTAAAAAAAAAATGCCATCAGAGCAATATCACAATCAAATCCAAAAACTACTAAAGTAAATTGAAGTCTTCACCTGGAGAGGATTTGAAGCCATTGATTTGCTTGAAGTGGTCACTGGATGGTCTCTGATTCGCATCCATTGCAACACCCACAATTCTTCGAGTTCTACCAACAATGCCAGTTGTTTGCATTTCCTCATCGTCAGTGTCAAGCACAACTTCATTCTCATACCCTTCTATCAATCGCGTTGTCATCTCTTCTTCATCCACCACTTCATTATCCAAATCACTCACCAGTTGAGTTTCGACATGGGTTCCAGTTCCTGTTTTCGTAGCCAAAAACAAAACCCTTCAACTCACACAAATCCGCGATTAAAATTTTTAAAAACTAAAACCCTAAACACCCCAAAATCCAAAATGATATTAGAGTAGTTCATCAATACAAGCGATGACAGATCAAAGACAATCACAAACATAATGGCATAACTACAAATACAAGAAAACAGTTTGTGAGAAATGATTGTTACCAGATGGTAATTGATGAATTTGGAGAGTTGAAGCTGACATTTTCAGCCCTTTCACTTTATCTCACGAATTGATCCGTGGGATGAGAGGAATCACAGCAGTCTTTAAAACATTCGAAAAGGAATTAAGACGAGACAGGCTTCTCAAGGAAGATTTTTAGTGAAAAATTTAGTGTTGGAGGGAATTGAAATTAGTAGTAATTTAGTTTTATAGTTTAGATTTTGAGAGGAATCATAACGGGCATTTGGTCTAGTGGTATGATTCTCGCTTAGGGTGCGAGAGGTCCCGAGTTCAATTCTCGGAATGCCCCATTTTGCGCTCTTTTTTTTTTTTTTTTTTAACGTAAAACCTCTCTCTCCCCACAAATTCTCCTTCTTTTTCGTTCCTAGTTATGCATTTTAATAGGTTTTTCTCTGTTTCGACCCAACGATTTTCGAAAGCAAAATGGCGGACGCAACAACTTCTTCTTCCAAATCAAGATCTCCAGGTGTTCTCTCTGGACCCCCTCAAATTAATTTCAATTCGTCTTAATATAAAGTATTTTTCCTCAAATTTTATATTACTTGATGAGTTCACCCCGATTTCATGTACAACAACAATAACCAGGACCTTAATCCCAAATTTCATGTATACACACATATATATCTTTGTTGTATTTGGATGGGTTATTAGTTTTTATTGTTTAAGGTTTGATGTTTTGAGGTTTGATTGTTAGACATGTCTTTTCGGGGGTGAATTTTAATGGGGTTGTTTTGATTTGTGAAATTTGGGAGTTTTCATAACAGGGTCTACAAACGTGGATGAGAAGCATCGGACTTGGAGTGTTTCGCCGTCTACTGTTGTTTATCATTTTGGAACGAGTGGGATTTCTGTTGCAGCTGCCACCGGCATTACTCATCCTCTAGGTTTGTTCCTTTCCTATGATGCTTCTGATCAACTCATTTTCAGTTAACTTCAATTTAACTGGAAAAAAATAACACACACACACATCTTTAACTGTACTGGGAAAACCATTTAGAGAGATGTTGGAGTGTAAGGTTTTGGAAGTGCATTTTGACAAGACTAGCATTGGCAGTTCCTTGATGAATTTATGTATGTTTGCAATATCCACAAGCATGAGAATTTAGTGTTTTTGATTGGTGGACTAGGGTCCTCCGCTGGTTTTAACTAGGTATACAACTAATTTTATGCATTGGAAACAAAGTTGATTGCCATGGGATCTGAGGGTTGCTAGGGTTGAATGAACACTTTCCTCCCCCCAGTTGTGCGTCCTGCCAGAGTTTCTTATTAATGACATTAATTTTATATTTTCCTATGAATACTGAACAAGCAACTGGTTTTATAATATTTAAGATTGCTGAAATCATTTCCCACATGAATGCTTAAATTGTGGCTAAAGATAGGATATAGCTGAGTTTTAGCCATCACATTGACTGGGGGGATGAGTTGCATTATTGATGGGGCTCTGACTTATTTTTGTTTGGATGGGAAGATAACATTGGAAGAAATTATAGATACCTCTGCATACTGAAGCATGCTCATATGGGACCACTGTAAGTGAGAATGAGACAACAAAAAATGACAATTAATGCCTAGATGAAGCTACAGGTCCTTAAAATTCATTTCCCTGCATGTCCCTCAAAGCATCAGAGTCAACATAGAGCACTAGGAAGAAACAGAAATTTTCAAATGTTAATAATCTTTCTGTTGATTCAATAATCATGGCGTTGCTTTGGCATTTTGCTTTCTCTTCTATTTATCTAGGTTAGTTTGAGATTATCTTATTGTCCTCCAACTTGCGGTGCAGATGTTCTCAAAGTTCGACTGCAAATGCAACTTGTTGGTCAAAGAGGCCCCTTGCTTGGAATGGTATGCAATGAATCTTTTATTTCATTCCATCTAGATTTACTATACTGTTCTGATTTACCTCTTTCCGCTGAACGGTGTAATTCTCTTGATATTGGATGGTATTCAGGGACAGTTGTTTATTCAAGTAGTGAAAAATGAAGGACCTGGATCTTTATATCTGGGGGTGACGCCTGCCTTGACAAGATCCATTCTTTATGGAGGTTTGCGGTTAGGCTTGTATGAGCCCTCTAAGTATGTCAGTGAACAGGTTTTTGGGTGCACAAATATTTTTGTGAAGATTGCATCTGGAGCATTCTCGGGTGCTGTTTCAACAACCCTTACCAACCCTATCGAAGTGCTAAAGGTTGATATTTAATATGATACAGATTCCATAAATCGCCTTGTGACTCTATTTTTGCTTTTACTGATGCTTTTCTTTTTTTTTTTAACAGGTTCGACTGCAAATGAATCCAAAAATGAACAGAGGAGCATTTGGAGAAATGCGTAGCATTGCTGCGGAGGAGGGAGTGAAGGCTCTCTGGAAGGGAGTTGGCCCTGCTATGACCAGAGCTGCTGCTTTGACTGCATCACAACTGGCAACCTATGATGAATCCAAGCAGGTTGATTGATACTGAGTTGAAACCATATCTTACTGTGAATTTGCACAAAAATAGTTAAAATCTTATACTTGGTATGGTATCTGTAAAGTATGTAGAGTCCATTTCTTTTCATCTGATTTGTCTGTTAGCTTTTTACTATATCTATTTTCCATTCTTGCAGCTTTTAATTAAGTGGACTCCTCTTGAAGAAGGGTTTTATCTACACCTCATGTAAGGTGCAGCCTGTAGCTTTCTTTTTAAATTAAATGGATAGCTCTTGAGTTCAAAAATTTAGCCTGACCTAGTTTTTTGCATAGATGATAACTTACTGAAACTTTAATTTTAATAAGCTGTCAGACATAATCAACGAACTTATCATCCAGACAACCTGAACCAGAGTGCAGAAGGCTGAAGATTTTAAAGATTTAGGCAATAATTAAATTTTTGTTAGGAAACTCTTGAGTAATTCATATACTATTAGATCACCATATCTGCTCTTTACCATATAATCCAGATGGCTAGGTAGAAAGTGCCTTTCCACTGGAGCAGCTGGGTTTGTGAAGACCTCAAAAATTATATGATGTGTGTAACAAGAACATATAAGCTGGTTCTTCTTTATTTTTGTAATTTAGGTTTACATATGTTAAATTCTTGACAGTCCGCTCAGATTGATCTAATCAAGTTTGTACATGTGAAGCTCGAGTACCATAGCTGGAATATTGAGCACCCTTGTAACCGCACCTGTCGACATGATCAAAACACGACTCATGTTGCAGCGAGAATCTAAAATAGCAGGAATCTACAGAAGTGGATTTCACTGTGCATATAAGGTATTTTTGTCCTCCTTACTGCTGTAGATATGTCTTTTGCACAAGGAATGTCATTGTCACAATTAGTGGTCCTAAAATTAGTCTCTTTTTTCATCTTGGTTCTCATTTTCAATTTGTGTCCTTTTTGTGGTTGAACCCTCTTATCTTCCAATGATAACCTGTGTTCCATTGAAATCTTTGCTTTGTTGAGAGGCAAACTATGCCATGCGACTAACATGCACAAAGGTATAATAGTGAAAGCTTTAAATTTTATTGAACCTCTCTCCTCATGAGGTAATGAAGAATCTGGCAAACAAAACGCAGTAGTCCACAAGTCCTTCCAGCATAGATCATACCTTAGGGTTGGAAAATGGTGATTCACTTTGTTTGAGTGATCTCAAAATCATCAAAAATACCATGTCACTTCTTATTTTGGTGGCAACTTGCAATGCTATAAAATATGGGAGGATGTGTTGCAACTGCAAGAGTCAGAAGGGCCGCCCTAATTCTTTCTTTTTACCTAGATTTTGTTTCAACTAAAATATACATAACATTCTTGGTACCATCATAAAAGCCTTGATTAATAGGAACCTAGCAGTCTATTTTCCTAGATGTTTTATCTATTTTGGGCTGCCTAACTGAAATGGTCAATGATATTCAGAGACGAGATTTGTTGGGGAGTAAAATTATTTGGTGTTCATTTTTTTTTTCCATATTAAATAAACAATTTTCCTAATTCTATTTTGTTATCGGAAAGACCTTATGTGCATTTTGTTTTATTTTGGGACTATATTATTTTGCATTCCCTTTTTACCAACATGTAAAGACGCGGCCAAAACTAGGGTTAATAATGAACATTTGGCGATATTAGATATTCAAGCACACCAAGATGCTGCTTTTCTTGTCTAATGCTTTTGATCTCATTTTCAGGTTATGGCAACAGAAGGCCCCAAGGCACTTTACAAAGGGTAAGACTTGGTACACGCCCACTGCTTTCTTCCATTGCTTTATTATCAGGTTGCTCTCATGCATGCTTATTTACTAAGTTCATGAAGACATAGCAAGCCTTAGCTGCTTGCAAGAAAATGCCAGCCTTGCCAATAATAAACATCATTACAATGTTAACCCATTCATCTTTGTTAGTTCTCTCTCTCTCTCTCTCTCTTTAACTGCAAGATATATTATCTTTATTGGCCAAATATTTGTCAGGGGCTTTGCTATCTTTGCAAGACTGGGTCCACAAACTACAATTACATTTATTCTATGTGAGAAGCTTCGTAAGATGGTTGGCCTCGATGCCATATAATCAAGTTCCAGATTATCTTTCTCATGGGAAATTTACAGTGGGCAGCATGATCACAATTCCAGCTTGTTCGACAACTTTCCAACGGCTGGAAACTGCCCGCGAGAGATCTACATTTAACATATAGATACCTGCATTTTTTTGTGTCAAATTATTATGCCATTGAAATTGAGGAACCCAAATTTAGATGAGTTCCCACTTCATTGAAATGGTGAAGATTGAAGAAGGATCAATCATAAAAAAGCCTATTGACAACCCCCCCAAAAAAAAAAAAAATTGCTTACACGCTCCCGGAGATCAAATGGGTGTAATATTTTTTTTTTTTTTCGATTCCTGAGGGGGACGGAATCTTTGTTGCTGTGTTGTACAACAATATTCTTATAATTGTGTCAATAAAATCAGATTTTTCATGTATCTTGTTACGCAATGATTCAGACCACTCCTCTACTTGTCTTGCTCAAAATGGCAAACTCCTCTACTTGTCTTGCTCAAAATGGCAATGTTTTTAAAGCTGAATCAGGAAAACACTCGTCAATTTATTGATTTATTGATTTATTAGTTAAACCTATTAGGCTGTTTTACAAACTGAATGATATTAATATATTATCATATATATAATTTATATATTATATATTTTAAAATAAAATAAAATTTATACGTAATTTATATATTATATTAGTCAGACCAATCGGGTTGATTAATTTTATTGATTTTAAATGGTTTTAATCGAATTTAATTTTATTTAATTTAATAATAAAAATCAATTCAAATTATAGAATGATTCACAATCCAATCGACCAGTCCAATCCGTTTTAAAAACACTGCAAAATGGATAATAGACTTTTGGAAATAAGGGGGGCTTGGTTTGACCTGGTTCCTTTTAAATAGAATTGGCCTCTATTGGTTGAAATTCAGGTGCAACCCTCTTCTGTTTTGACAAGTTCATTTTCCAATCTCTCTAGGTCCTTCATAGGCTTGCTTGGGCTGCTCCCCATCAGCATTTTCGGCTCAACCAAGTCAAAACTCAAAGTGTCCATCCATGTGCTACGTTTCTATTGCTTTACAATGTTTTCATGGTATTTTTTTTTTAATCAAAACCATAAGAGTATAACATGCTAATATTTGAAATTTTAGGTCTCTGACTTTTAAGGTTGTCTACCATACTTAAAATTTGACCGACTTTGCATTATACAGGTACATATGATATACAAATATGCATATACATACATATATGTGTGTGAAAACCAAATATATATATATATGTATGCATGTAAATACATGGATAAGTCCTTCAATGACAACTCAAGCGATAGAATTTCTTCACTTCTATCCTTAATTCTCTGATTCGATCCCATTTAATTATATTTTATTATATTAAAAATAAATAAATTAATAAATACATTGACCGCATTAGTGTTGGGGCTGGCGGGGCCATGAACCCCAATATTTTTTTTTTAATTTTTTTATTAGTAGGGTAAAATTCTATTAAAATTTTACTGGCCCCCCTTCATCTTTTGTCCCACTCTCATCTCATCTCTCTCACTCTACGTGCGTCTGTGTGTGTGCATGCATGAAAATCTTTTAAAGCTTTTCTTCAATTTTTGAATTTATTTAGATCTTTTTTATAGTTAAGTGTTTAGCTTTTTTTTGGTTAATATTAGGAAATATTGATAACTTGTTAATTATTTCTTATAAGAATTTATTATCTTTATTTTTTTTGCATGTTGCAGTTATCTTTTGTTTATATGAATAATGACCATGGCATTTAAAATTGTCATTTGAAATGTTAGTATCTAATATAATAATAAAAAATATCAGTACAATTAAAAATAAAAATAAAATTTTATTGTTTTTAATATAAAATTAATTTTTTTTATTATAATTTTTTTATTTTTTATTTTTATTTTACCCCTCCAATTTAAAGATTCTAGCTCCGTCTCTTGGGCCCGTGGATAAATCTTACGGGGGATTGAAAGTTTAATTAAGTGATTAGTTACTAGTTGTTATATAGATCCAGACTAGGGTTCGAATCATGGTATCACTCAAAATCCACGTATAGGTAACTATTTTTTGAGTGTAAGTGGATACTTGCCATCGGTCAGTATTTAGATTTAATTCAACTAATCCAATCAAGTATTGTAGAATCCATTAAGAGATTTGTCTTTTAATGTTTGTCTTTTCATTCATAATGTTCAAATTTAAAATTTTGGTTAAGAGAATATAATTCTTAACTGCTACATTCACAGGTCATTGGTACATGTACAAAATTGTTGAAAAAAAATTATCAAAGTACGATTGATCTTGTAGATTAGGGGGTTAAGTTTTTTAATCAAATTTTAAATTTAAAACTTAAAAATTAAGAAAATAATGTTAGAAGAGCTCACCTCTTAATCGAATTTGATAATATTTGGATAGAATTAGTTGAAACATAGCTTTTAATACCAATTGGTATGTTTAAAAAAATAAAAATCCTATTGAAAAGGAATTAGGTGAAGTTTTTCGGCTGGATGTGAAGATGAGGGAGTTGGTTGAAGTTCGAACCCCTTTAGAAGGGCCCATCGTGGACGGTTATGAGTTGGGTTTGGCATTCATGATCTACTAAGAGCTCGGCCCAATTTGATGTCAGCTATAAACAATGGGGTGAGCATAACCCCGTCTGATGCAATCTTGCACAAGACCATAAGAAATGCTTGAGACCGCAAATGGTGCTTAGCCGCAAGGTGCGCACATGAAGAATTGATGGAGGTTCTCACGAGCCAATGTATTCCTCCGCATGGCACAACAAAGGTACCCAAGCAAGAATCAACAATCTACTCCGAGCATAACCTACCATTTGAGAAGGCTAGTGAAGTACCAGCAAAGTGCTCGAGCAAAGGCAATGAATGCCCGAGCAATAACAACTCACATGAGCAGTCCGCACATGTGCATGCATAATGTCACGGGCAACCTACACCAATGCACATGCTAATGACAAGACAAGCAATGCCACGACATGAGGAAACACAAACCAACACATGCCAAGAGACACCAAACATGCAATCCACAATGCCAATGCCCGAGGAAGACAATGCAAGACACCAAGCCATAGAATACCGCGAGCATGAGCAAGTGACCAATGAAACTTGTGCATACTAACCAGCAAGTGATGAGACACGAGTAGAAGACCTATTGCTCTAGAAAAAAGAGACGATACTCAAAGGAATGGAGCAATGGCTTGATGGGTGCGTACCAGCGCACGGGCCAATGCGCACCAGCGCATGAGCATAGCACGCCAACGCACATAGGCAGTAGTAAGCCACCAAATCATTTAGTGCCAAAATAACCTTCCATCTATCTCACTTAGTGCTTAGTTAATATAATAAAGGCAGGGAGTGAATACCTATTATTAGTGTATTTTAAGTGTGCTTTATTATTAGGAGTGTTTTAGGTGAGTGAGTGAATGTCTTGTGTAATGAGGGAACCTTTGTGTTTCCAATTCTCTCCTATAAATAAGGTTATTCTGTACTATTATAAGTAAGAATTTTAAATAATAGAAATTAAGAAGTTCTTCTCCAACGTGAGAAACTTATCTTAAGGTTTAAGGTAGCTATAAACCCGTTAGATTATATCATCTTTACGTGATTAGACTCTTGTCTTTGTAAATCCCAACAAAGTCAAATTCAAATCAACTCCAAGTTTATCATATCTTTCCTACTCCATCCACCATTTCTAGAGAGCCAATCTTGAGTATAGAGTATTTTGGTACCATGCATCAAGGAAGAAATTCTAATCCATTCACCTCAACCTCCCTAAACTACGTAACTAGGACTAGCAATTGGGCCGGCCCAAGCTTGGCTCATTTAGAGCCAGACTGATCTTGATCCTAATTTTTAGACTCGATTTAATAACGGGTCAAGCTTGGATATAAGTGAACTCGGTCCGATGCAAACTCAGCTCATTTAACATTAAGCAGCATGTGGTGTATGTATGTAGTGTACAGTGGGTAACTGTTTGTATTTGACCATTTTTTATTTTTTGTCTCACAGAAAATGGAAGTCCAAGAGTTAAAATCCAAGTAAAGGGTCTATATCCTTTCCTATCCTTAACCTAAGTCCTGTCTCGTGTCTCATGTGTATGCCCAACCCTAACTCCAACACCTTCTCTCGCTCTCTCGCTCTATCGGAAAAACCATTCAAAGATCAATAAATGTTGTAATTGTCCGTCACACATTCAGGGTAAAGAACGTCGTGTTGATTTTATGGTCTCCTTAGACCACTCCCACTCTCAAAGACTCAATGGGTTCAGGACTCCTCGTCGTCTGACTGTTTTACTTCCGCTTTTGAAGGATGATGAGAAGATAGCAAAATTTTAATGCTGAAAAGTGTTTTTTTCAGAATCAAATAAATTGTAATTTAGTTGATTTGATTTAAAAATATTTTGATTAATTTGAAATTATTAAAATTAAAAAAAAATTGATTTTTTATATATTTAAAGAAATTTTGTAGGTAAAAAAAATTATTATTCAAGTTCGAATCTGACCCAAAATGGACCCAAAATTCTTTTAATTTTTCGAGCTGAGTTTAAGCCTAGATTTTTTGAGTTTTCTCGAGTCGAAGTTAAGTTCGAGCCCATAAAATTTTAAATGAGCAAAGCCCAAAAATTGTAAAACTCGATTTAAAAAACTCGATTGTTAAGCCTACCCATAACCGTACAAGTTCTTAAGATAATTCGGTTAATCTCAGTGCCAAACCCCAACACTGTATCGCAACCACAAAACCGTTCAATCCCGGTTGAGCCGTCCGGATTATGGATTTTTTTTTTTTGGACGCAAAACGGAAACAAAAATACATTTTCAGAAAACCATCTTTTACGGAAAGGAAATGATTTTACCCTTAACGAAAAATTGATAATTTCCATCTCATCGAGATAATTTAAATATATATATATATATATATATATATATATATTATATTGCTGTCGCCTGTTGTCGTCGGTCTAAGAAAGTGACTCATTTTAATTTTCAAATATTTCTTTTAGTAATTAAGTATTTATATTTTAAATATTTGTATAGATAATAACTTTTATATTTTAAGTCCTTATTTTGGTGTTTGGACTCCATGTAAATTTTATGTGCATTATGGTGTGAGACTTGTATTAGTTAAAAATTTTATTTTGTTGTTAAATTGAACTATAATCTGAGATTTATGTTAATCAATAATATTTTAATTTTTAAATATCATATTTAAATATTTTATAAATATGAAAAAAAATCTATCGCGTCCTGTACTTGTCTCATTTTTATAGGACAATTTCACAAGCAGAAAATTTTTCGACAGGATGGGAATGTTACGAGATAGATGGAACGAACCGTCCCATATGGGACTATCATGCGAACCAAGCCGAGTTCGAGTCGCTTGCGAGTTGCTCGATTAATAGTTCGACTCGACTCGATTTTAACTGATTTTGAGTAACAGAATTTTAAATTCGAAAACTAATCAAATAGTTAGATAATATATATTAATATATTTATATATTATTATAATAAAAAAATTAAATTAAATATAATATTATATATATAAATTACTCGTTAAATTCTTCGACTCGAATTCGAATTCGAATCAAAGAATACTCAAACTTAACTCGACTCGAATTCACTCAAACCGATACTCACCCCAGCTATAAACCGGACCCAGCACATCATTTCCATGAAAATGAAATTATTTTGCACAATGATTATTTTAATTCCCTTTACCCGAATAAATAAATTTTCAAATAAACTCCACAATCGCAGATGCAGAACTTTTCTTTTTTCTTTTTATCTTTTTCAAAGAGAAAAACTTCTCGTCTGGCTCTGGAACACGTTTGACTCGTGCGTGTGCGTGTGCGTGTGCGTGTGCGTGTGCGTGTGCGTGGGTTTTGCAAGTTGGGAAATTGAGTCCCGGAGAAAAGGCTTGGCGGGACAGTCTGGCGTACTTAGCACTTTGTTCTCATTTGTTGTTATATCTACCGCATTGCCACCCTCCTTTCCTATTTACGAGGTGGGAGAAGAAAATCCAACCCCATATGATAATATAAATGTTCTATTTTTTTAATTAATTTATTTTTGAACAATTTATAATCCTCTCAATTTCTCATTTATTCAAATAATTAAACAAGTCTAATTACTACTATTTTTTATTTTTATAACTCTGATTTGAAGCCTTGTACTTGAAAAGGTTAGTTTTGTTTGAGGAGGAAATTGGGGTGCAAGGGTATTATCGTCATTTCAATGAGACATTAGTTCAAATCCAGTTTACAATATGGGAAAAACACAAGCTGTCTTGTGTTCCAAGACATCTGCACAGAAGCACGAGGGGATCACGACACCCAAAAAACGCGCAGCCCAGCTGTTAGTGTCAAATTCCGTAAATATCCCCATCCTCGGAGCCCCTTTTTGAATTTTAATTTTAATAGTTTCATCTGCGAAGATCCAATGTTGCAATCCAGCAACCCCAGACGGAGACAGACTCCTCTCTCTCTCTCTCTGAACAAACAGCACGACAGGAGGAAAAAAAGGGGGGGAGAGAGAGAGAGAGAGATCAAAGCCGGAGGTGGCGGAGAGAGAGAGGGGGGAAGACGAAAAAACCAGTAGAGAGAGACTTGAAGAGAGAGGAGAGAGAAAGAAAAAGCATTGATGGCGGAAGGGCAAAAAGGAGTGAAAAAATCAAGCGAAGAAAGCGTGAAGCTGTTCGTAGGGCAAGTACCGAAGCACATGACGGAAACTCAGCTTCTCGCAATGTTTAAAGAGTTCGCGCTTGTCGACGAAGTCAACATCATCAAAGATAAGACCACTCGCGCTTCTCGCGGTAAGTCAACCTCTCTCTCTATCTCTCTCTACATTTACAATTTTGGCGCTGAGATCGCAAAACGTGTGATCTGTTCTAGATTCATTATTGAAACCCTAATTTGAGTTATAATTATGACAGGGTGTTGTTTTGTGATTTGCCCGTCGAGACAAGAAGCTGATAAAGCGGTCGATGCGTGTCATAATAAGCGAACTCTTCCTGGGGTTAGTTTTCTCAGTTTTTCAAATCTCTGATCTCTCTCGAGTCCTTGTTTTAATTGTGAAATTTGGGGTTTTAATATCTACTTAGTGATTTTAATCACTTTAAGAGGCTGATTTAGTTTTTTTTTCCTAATTAGGTATTTCTATTTATGGAAGTGGACTTGGTAGCTAAATTGATTGGGAAATTTTGGGGTTTGTGTAGAGACTGGGAGTTGCATCAATTCATTGAAGAGAAAGAAAATAGGCTGGAGATCGAGGTTAAATGCCTTGTAAATGCTTGTAGAGAACACGAGGAAACAACTTTAGAGACTAGTTTGTTGAATAATGTTGAATGTTGGAATTTGAACAAGATTCAATGTGAGATTTGAGTTTTAAGAATGAGCTAGTGATGCTGACTACAATTGATTGACTATTTATTAAAAAAGAAAAAAAAAATTCTATTTTGGAATATCAATTTGTTCCTGTTGCTTCATGAGCTTGAGTGGTAAGTCTTGTGGAGTGAAAGATATTGGCTGATCAATATTGGACTTGGTGTAGAAGATGGGTTTGCAATAAATTGCCAAAGAGAAAGAAAATAGGATGAAGTTTAAGGTTGGAGTTTTTATAAATACTAGTAGAAAAACTGGGTATACGGCTTTGGACATTGGCTTGTTATTCTCTATAATTAGTGTTGAATGTTGTGTTCAGTGTAAAATTTGTATTTTAGCTGTGCTAAACACTAAAGAGAAGAAAAGAGGAAAGATTTAAAGGCTAAATGGCTTATAAATGCTAGGTGAAAATTGGGAAAATTACTCAGGGCATTAGTTTGTTGTTTACCCTTTGAGGTCAATTTGGAAACTATGGCATGTAACTATAGTATCAGTTATTTTACATTTGGTTGGATGAGACAATGGAAGAATTTGATTTTAGTGGATCAGGCTGAGGAAGCAGCAATGACATAATGGATAACAAAATCCTTAGTTCACCGTAGTTTTCAAGTGAGTGCAATTTGGGCAGATAAAGTTCGCTAGAAATACTTGAATTCAGCCCATCTTCTTGAGTAAATTCTGTGCTAGTCATATGTTGTGCTGTATTACTAGCCTCTACAGCACTGTTATTGTACGAGTTAACTTGTTTTGGTTAATTTTTTTGTTAAACTTAAAATTCAAAAAATCACACCTTGTCTTAGTTGAATCAGGATTTGAACAGAGAACCATTGTTGTTGTGATGCATCAATTTAACCAAGTCCATGAGATACAATTCGTAGAGTGTTTGTCTTATACTTTCTCAAGCTGTGTGTTGGAAGCTGTGAGATGAGAACTTATGAGCGAGGTAACTGAGGCAGTAGATCATAAAAAGCATTGAAAGGGAAAATTTTTGAATTCTTATTTCTGATAGATGGCAAGTGTTTGTAGCCTATTTTACTACTTTCTCATTGTCATTGATGTTTATAAACACAAAATAGCATGACCTAATCGAGCTCCAAGTATCAATTTTCTCTTTCTGTTGATCTAGCACTGTGACAAAGAGGCTTTAAATGATTCAAGTCTGGTACAATTCATGACCCGAGCACATATGTAACCTCTAACTATGAATTAGCATAATTCCAGACTAGCTTTTGCAAGATTCATGGCTCAGAGTTTGATTGGGGTTACAGGGATCAGTTCATAGACAAAAGAAAAGTCTGGGAATGACCAAGGTGTTAGGGTTTTGATGACTTTGAATGTGTGAAACTGTGTGAGCAGTTTGTAGAGTCAACGTGCACGTTCTCAATGGCCTAGGAGTGATATAGTTTGTCAAATTAGCAAAATTTACTGATCCTGCAAGCTGATGCTGACACACCTTGACAGTGGCTGCTATGGTAAAGAATGTGAACTCTAGCCATGGACTTTATGTATTTTCTAGAATTTAAACAGATCTTTTGGGTGCACCTGTTGTTTGCATTCTGGATGAATGTGGAGGGCTGGAGATGTAGAATTTTTGACATGGCTAAAAATGTCCATTGTGTTGGCTCACTCCATTGGATGCATGAAACTCTGATTGAGGTAGTGTCAGTCCTCAGACACTGCAGGGGCCAAAATTACAAGAAAGCACTTGCTCTAGAAGCAAGGACATACTAATATATTCTCTTTGACCCATTTTCTTCTGGAAAAAAGAAGGGTACAGTGTTTTCTTTAAGCAATTTTACCAATTTGGCATTTGTATAAAGTTCTTATTGAAGGAGTCAATCCCATTAGGTAGTTTATGTCAACTTTATGAAATAGTTGGAATAACCAGATACTACTTTGATATTATTAGGCGGACTTATCTAAACGATTTTGAAGTACTGTATTGTGCATTTGCTCTGTGTTGTTGCCATTGATTTGTGCACATCATTTTTCTAATCACCCTGATCTGAGACTCCTTTTTCTTTTTTCCAATCCAGGCGTCTAGCCCATTGCAAGTGAAGTATGCTGATGGCGAGTTGGAAAGACTAGGTGCACTAACTTTCATGGTTTTATTGTGCAATCACTCTTAAACAAGATAATGTTGGCCTTGAACCTATAGTTAAAAAAGAGTGAAAGAATGGACTAAAAAATAAAAACACCTGATGCACTATGATTTCTGTTTTCAATAATTTTGTATGTTATATTAAAAAGTTATCACCCCCCTTGGGGGAGGGGCCAAAACTGGTTTTCATGTGTCATATTTCTTAAGACTATTATAAAGCTACTTTGGCAAATGATTTTTTATATTTTATTTTGTCCAGAACATAAACTTTTTGTAGGAATGCTTCCAAAGAATGTTTCTGAGGCTGAGGTTTCTGCCTTATTCTCTAAATATGGCACCATGAAAGATTTACAAATCTTGAGAGGTTCTCAGCAAACAAGCAAAGGTATATAATCTTCAGTTATGCTACTTGCTATCTGCCAAAACAGAAATTCTGGGCAATAACATCTTAGAGACTGATTACAGTGATACTTGTTGAAAAATGGCAGGCTGTGCTTTTTTGAAATATGAGACGAAAGAACAAGCTTTAGCAGCACTAGAGGCCATAAATGGGAAGTATAAAATGGAGGTTTGTGTTTGTTATTGATTTTTTTATTACTGATGTATCCCCTGGCAATTCAGGGAGGCATGAGTTGGTGATCTTTTACATGTAAATTCTTTTTCTTTTCTTTAGGAGGGGATGGTGGCTTTTTGTTAGTGACTTTGCTAATTATGAATATGGCATCAGTCTCTTTCTATTGCTTTATTCCTAAATGGGTTTGGCGTGCAAATTTCCATGCTATAAGATTATATGTTCACTGTAACTGCCTGTATAGTTTGCATATTAAACTATTTAGTCTTTTGGTGCACTAGGGTTCCAGTGTTCCTTTAGTTGTCAAGTGGGCTGATACAGAAAAGGAGAGACAAGCTCGTAGGGCTCAGAAAGCTCAATCCCAGGTCCCAAATGTGCCAAACGCTGATTCATCACAGCATCCATCTCTTTTTGGAGCCTTGCCTATTGGCTATATTCCTCCTTATAATGGATATGGGTATCAGGTTTGTTCCATCAGTAATTATAATGCTAAATTAGAAGATTTCAAGTAATAAGTACACACTTTTGTTGTGTGGTTATGATGCTATTAAAAGATCCGAGAGAGAGAAGTCCGACAAGAAATTATCCTTTCCAAAGAAGAGAGGCTCCTCATCCTTCTTTTTTCATTTTCTTTTAATATTCCATCTAGTTTATGCTGTAACTCACTCTTGTGATAATATTTCTATGATCAGGTTACAATTTGTTTACATCCATTCATCTTTGTAGGCTCCTGGAGCTTATGGAGTTATGCCATATCGCATTCCACCTGTTCATAATCAACCTGGATTCCAGAACATGATTCCTTCTGTAAATCAAGGAAATGCATTGAGTGGCATTTCACCAGATTTAGCTACTGGTATGGGACCCAGAAATTACGGCTTGCCATCTGGCAGTTATATAGGCTCTGGTTATCCTGGTGTTCCGGGTCTTCAGTACCAGATGGCGTATCATGGAGGCGTAATGGGCCACAGTCCTTTGAGTAGTTCCCCTGGATCTGTTACACCTGCAACTGGAAGTAGTCAGCCAGCAACATCTTCAAGCGTCAGTCCTGGTTCTGGGGGTCAGGTCGAAGGTTGTTGAAGTTTGGTATTTGGCCTTTTCAAACTAATAGCATCAATTCTTTTTCTGTTTCACGTTGATGATCATATTTTCCGATTGTAGGTCCTCCTGGAGCTAATTTGTTTATTTATCATATTCCTCAAGAATTTGGTGATCAAGAACTTGCAAATGCTTTTCAACCATATGGAAGGGTATTAAGTGCTAAAGTTTTTGTTGACAAAGCCACTGGCAGCAGCAAATGCTTTGGTAATCTCTTCTTGCTTTTAAAATGGAGACATATGTTTTATTCAAAAATGTTGTAATGGAGTCTATTGGGGTTCTTACCACTAATTGGCCTCTGTCCACAGGTTTTGTAAGCTATGACTCACCTATGGCTGCTCAAACAGCAATAAGCATGATGAACGGCTGCCAATTAGGTGGTAAGAAGTTGAAGGTTCAACTTAAAAGGGACAACAAACAGAATAATCCTTATTGATACTGAAGGAAAGTTGTGACAAGCAGCAAAAGTAAGTTGTAACAGGCAGCAGCATCCTGTACTATATGAGGTCACATGCAACCTGGATACATGAGGAAACTGCTATATCAGCCATCATGGGATGGATAGACGAAAACCTGAAGATCTGAATGCTCCATCCTATTTGTACTTGCCTCATGGAATCAAAATTGTTGGACCTTGTAATTCTTGGTGCATTGGCACCAGTTCTCTGTAATTTATGTATCATGGAATTCTTTTAGACATTGATGATTAATTTATTGATTTTTCTCCATAAACACTCTTTGAATCTTTGATGGTTTAGTACATTGGGACTTCCATTGAAGATCTTGAATCACTCTTCCTTTAAGGCTCTTTATTTGCTTTGCATAAAAAGGTACTACTTTTGTGTTACTGTGATTCAATGACTGGCAAAAGTTTTGGCACTTTTCTCTCTTTTTTCTCTTAATTGTTGTTGAAATGTTTCAGAAATTACTTGTATGCTGTGCTGCACTTGGAAGTTTCAAGTATGTTCTCTCCCCGCTCTTTTATTTTATTTTATTTTTTTATTTTTTTTCCTTATGCGTGGGGTGGATTATGCTAGCATTTAATAGCTGAATCCATCAATAGAATTCATAAGTTCTAGAGCATTCAGCATGTCTGACAAGTTGTTGTAGATTTGATTAGACACTGCAGGTAACTTCTAAAGCATTCAGCATGCCTGACAAGTTGTGGTAGATTTGATTAGACACTGAAGGCATTGTTTCTGTCAAGACAACACCGTAAAATGTGTTTTAAGATGTAACCTTATGTGTAATAATTTTGTTTCAAGTGGATTTAAGTTTACCTATTATTTTGACTTCATGTATGGTGCAATTCATGTGCATGTTTCTGTCAAGGTGTTACTTCGGAGATGTTCTCACATCCTATTTTGGTTATTCCACCAAATTCTGAGATCCAGTGCAGTCTCTTTTGTATACTGGGAATCTTGCTAAATCTGAACTGATTTTGTCATTTTCAACATTGCTTTGATGTTTATCGTTTGATAGATAAGGTTATTATGACTGAGCCTTTTGATTCCATAGCCACTAATCAATCTTGTCTCTCTTTTGTTCATTCAGGACTTCTGAGATAAGTACATGGGTGGTTGATGATTGATCAGGTGCTTGATACCATCTCTTTTTCTTATGATTTCAGTCATAAATGCTTGTAGGATGGCTTTACGATTTAGATCTTCAGCATGGGATGCATACACGCCTCATTTTTTATGAGATCAAGTTGTCTACTAAACCATCAGAAGCAAGAGAGGGGAATTGATGAGAATTCTTGTAAATTGGTTCGTTTCCAGAAGGAGAAGGTACAGTAGATAAGCTTGATTCACCTCCTTTATTTTTCTCTCAGTTGAGTAAAATAATGAAAGTGGCTCAATGATCACATACAACAACAACAACAACCAAATCTTTATCCCGCTAAGTGGGGGTTGGTCTCCAAATATCCCATCTGTTATATATTATTTTGTTAATTAACATTTAGATTTGCCCATACAGGAGAGCCATGGCATTGGTTTTATGGGTTAAATACATCCCAACTTCCTTTTTGTGTTAGAGCTTTGTACTTGTTTTTAAGCATGTCTATAACATATAGGGCTTACTTGAGCATATTTGATTTGTATTTGTTAGGCTGACTCCTTTTTAGATACTTTATGTTTCAAATCTGGTGGATAAGTCTTCTGTACTGAACTATTTAATGAATTCTAGAATCAGAAAAAGAACAATACATCCTTTCTCAGATTTGCAGAGGAACCAGCAAATTACTGGCTATGTTCCAATGGGTATCTACTGAAGTAATTCTCATAAACCGAACTTAGCCTCATGTCCCAAATTGCTGAGGTTGGCCATTTGAATTTGTTCTCTTTCTTTTCATGTTTCTACTTAAATTCATATTTGATTCTATATCATATGCATAGCTTGTAATTTTAGGTCTCCTTGTGGTTTGTAGGTTTTCTTTTGTCTCATATCTGGTATTGCTTTGCTTACTTTGCATTTGCCCCTTTTTGCTAGATCATTACTACATTTCAGTCCATGTATTTTTCCTCATCCTCAGCCAGGGCTACATTCATCTTTTCCCTAGTGCTTTCATTGTATATTTTTGCTTGTCAAAACATTGATGCTTCCTCTACATTGTCATCAAAGAAAAATAAAAAGTTGTCAACTTAGGTAATAACACCTTACCTGACAATACACATACAGGTTGAACTTCTTATGAATTGTGATAATGATATTATGTAAATATTGGAGATTTTGGCTGTAGGCGGTTTGCATGCTTCTGAAAATCTTATGGCATTTAAATGTATATCATATTATGACAGTGGACTTAAAGCTGTTGCATGATGAATTAGAGGCAAGTGTAGTCATAGAAGCTCTAGTATGGATCGAGGATCTTGACGGCAGCCATTAGGGCAGAAAAGAACTCATCTTTATGGGAATTAACTACTGAATATTCAGAGGATGGGTGTTAAACAAGCAATACTAGCTACAGATTAGCTGTCATTGGAATTAGAAACTCGGGCAATATCTACTACATTGATTCTCATTGCTTAACATGGACTGCAACACATATGATGGATCCTGCAAATATTTTCACCGCCCAAAGTGTACACAAGGAAAATGATCATGGCATGGACTAACCCACCCTGCACACGCACAGGGTGGTGGGTGAGATAACTTATTTGGTTGTTTGAGTATCCTGCCGCAGCCCCTTAATATTCAATGCTTTATCACAATTGTGCCAGGGGGTCCTGCATGCAGAATTGCTATGCAGCACAGATTCATTCTGATACCTCTCTGATACCAGACTTGGACTTTTTCACTTTGCCAGTTTTGGAGGAAAGGAAAATTGAACATATAAATGGTTTGGGTAACTAGAATCTGGAAAATTGAACTGAGTGGGTCCTTTCATAGGGATGTAAGGGGTTGATCATGACATAGTATAGGGATGTAATGGGTTGATCATGACAGAGTTACTATATATATTGTCAAGGATTACCTTGCATTTTAGGGCAACGTGATCATCAGATGGCCACACATACCTAGGGCTACAAAAACATGCACACATCTTAAGATGTTTCATTTTTACAGAATGTACAGACCATGTATATATTGGAGAAAAAGTTGTCACAACAGAAATTCTTTTGGTGATTCTGGCCAATGGAACTTGTGGCATGGCAAGAGGTATAGGTTTTCTTGAGCTAAAATCCTACTTTCCTTGCTCAAAATCCGTCCCCAATGCGGACCATGATCCAATATCCACGAGGAATGTGCAGCAAAGGTTATTTTATGGAGGTATTCAGAATTATGCAAGGGCTTTCAAATAGAGTTAAATAAGTTGGATGTGCTACCATCATTTTGTAAGCCATTAGGTCTCAGATGTTGATATTTACTATTTGAAACATTGATAGGGAGGATTGTTTTGTTTGTGTTCTATGGTGAATGAAGAATTGTATTTGGTGCAGTAGTATCATTGTCTGTGCATCCCTAATATGCTTGAAATGGGTGTTTCCGGTAGATTCCGGGCATATCATTTTAATGGATATCTCTTAACTTGGGGCAAGTCTGTTGAGTAAGGGCATGTATGCATAAGCAACACTGCACTCAAGTCCAGATCACATACTTACCTATTTTGCAGCTTCAAATTTTCAAAATCCGTTGTTGTCATCCTCATTCCATACCACACCAAAGACACAGTTGGATCCATCAACTGAATCTTTTTTGAATTTTTCATGTCCCTCATTTGATCTTAATTATTCCCCGTCTCTAGTTCTAGGTTGCGGTAACTAAATGGGATCATTGTGTTCTGATGCTGTAATGTTTAAGAATAACATGACTACTTGGATGGTTCTCCTATTAAGATCACCATAGGAATTGCCTGCAAGCTTATGTTTAATCAGTGCTACGAGTTATTGGTCCATGTCTCTGTTCTAGAGTTTTTTGTACCTAGAATCCCATGAATCTTATCGGGTCTTGGAGGCATTGTAAATCTCATTTATGTCTTGTATTCTAGGTAAGGTCACATTCCTTGTCTTTGCCGGAGTTGGATAATGACATGACATACCAAGTGTGGCACACTGAAATTTGCGTGAGTCCACGCGGTTTTTGTATTCTTCAGGTTATGGTTGCACATTACAATTTCTTGTGGTTTTGCTAAAATTGGATGGTGACTGCTGTCTCTCAGCGTGCTGCAGCTAATAATTGAATTTTCATGTGCTGGTTACGTGCACGGATGTATAGAGACAAAGAACGGTAGATTTTTATCTTTTTGCCGGTACATGGTTTAAGGCTGCCTTCTAGATTGTGGGGTTGAAGGTGTTCAAAGCCCAGTCAAAGCTTTCAGATTCTGGAGTTGGGCCCAAAGATTTCCTCTCTCTCTCTCTCTCTATTTAATTATATAACGATTTAAACTTTGAATCTGAAGATAAAAGAATTGTTACCCTGGATTTCTCTATGAGCCCGTCAACCAATTCTTAAGATAAAAAGATTTCATTTGGATTTGAGAATTATGTATTGTCGTTTTAAGATGTAAATTCCCAATTTGAAACTTGGTTTTAGGCAACAGCGTAAGTAAAATGACTATCTCAGCAATCTCTAAATATTATCATTATGTTATGTTGGAATGTTCAATATAATCCCACCATTAGAGCCAATTGAAAAATCTAGCAGTCTAATAACCCCCCCCCCCCAAACCAAAAGAATGGTCTTAAACTTACTACTATAAGTCAATTTATTTAATCATATTCTAACTCAAAATCTTTAATTAGACAAGTGTGACTCGTGCACTTTGTATTATGACTTGGCTGCACCGTTTTTTGTCATAGCTCATATTAAAATTTAAATAGACCAAATATGTTTTTTTTTTTGTTTACACGATAATTCAAATTTGAGATGTTCAGATTGGAAGAGAGAATTATGATAATTAAACTTGTATAAGTTTTGTATTTGTTAAAACGGAGTGGTCCTGGTCCCTGACGTGGAGTTGTGGACCGGTTAAGGTCGGTCATTCATGTGATCTCCTTAGAAACAGGGCCGAAAAAGGAAAAAAAGCCAAAAAGTTCTACTTAATTACGCTGTTCAAAAAGTTGCCTATGGGAAATTTTCTTGCTAATCAAAGCATCCGAATCGATTAATAGTAATGGGCAGGATGAACTATTAACTTTTTTAATTAAATTTTAGATTTAAAATTTAAAAATAAAAAAAAAATTATATTAAAAGAATCATCTCTAAATGTCTCTGCATATATTTTAATTGGATTACTCAAAATATGATTTTCGATATGGAAACCAAAAAGTCCTATTTGACTAACTAGTAAATAAATGAATAGTCTATTTAGGAAGGGAACTTGACCTGAAATTGTCTATTACTATTATTATTGAAATTTTCTATTCTTGCTGATATTTTGTCTGCTTGGTGTGGCAATATTATAAAAAGGGAAAAGTCAAGAAAAGAACCCTTTTGACTGTATTATAGGGAAAGGAATTGATAAGGTTGAGATGAGAACCTATATTTGAGGAAAAAAAAAAAAAGAAAATTAGGGGAAGGAAAAACCAGAGTGAGCCCTTTTGATTTTTACCAAGGAACCCCCCTTTTTTTAATTCATTCACTGTGGGCTACACAACATGGTCCAAGGGCAAAGTGTTGAATTTAGACAATGGGGGTAATGAAGCTGATAAACTAAGGGCACAAAACCGAAATACCAAAATACCAACACAAGAATAAGATTAGGGTTAGGATAATGCTACTCCTAACTATAGCAATAATGATTGTCTCCGCTGCTTGAAAGCCCATATAAGTATATGATTTCGTCTATTAATATGCAAATTATTTAAATAGTTTTTTTAAAAAATATATAAAAACCCTTATATTATTATTTAAAATTATATTTATCCGTCGAATGATCGACTCTAAAATCTAAGATTAAAGTGCAAGTTGGTGTTGCTGTTGTAAATAAAAACCCTTATAGAACTTTATAAATTTCATAAGGGTAATAGATGTATTTGTCTTAGTTACAACTCAATATAAACTCAATACAAATATTATATGATAAAAAATCATTATATTTGTATTCAGAAAAAATCTCCATGTTTGTTATCTCTTCTTTTCTTTATTCAAAAGAAAACAACGGAGCCGGCAAAGTTCGGCAAGTTGGTCACTCTTTTAAAGATTGTAGACTGGTGGGTGACATGTGGGCGTGTGAAAGAAGAGCATGGATGACATTATGGGCGAGAAAACTGGTGTGCTGTCTGTCTGTCTTGGAATTTCTAGAAGACTAGTGTGAGCCCATTCAATAAATTTTCTCATCATACAAGTCTTTTTCCTTTCTTCTAGAAAGCAGGTGCACAAGCACAGATGGCATGAGTCACTCAACAACCTCACATTTGATCTCATTCGAAAGCTATTACATGCAGAAGTCGCCCTCAAATTGCACCTGACAAAGCCATTAGCCCACCAAAAATAAATAAATAAAAATAAAAATTTATATTTTGCAGTGTCAAATAAGGCAGCCCACATCATTCTTTTTCTCCACACATGAATTCTCTTTTTGAATTTTATATAGTTCCATACAAAGACTATATAAACTTGCATATTTTAAATGTTTCGAGGAATGACTTGTAGTCTCGTCATTCGCCAAGGTGGGAGAATCCATAGAGAGAGAGATCTCAAGTCATGGAAGAAGTTATGGACAATAGTGCTATGAAGATGGTGGATGTGACCCCTTTCTTGCTTGTTGAAGCCACTGGTGATTCAGAAGCTGATTTTGATTCCAACATGTCTTCTCTTGGGAATGATCATTTGATAGCAGCTAATGAGGATAATGAAGATGATGCGGAGTCCTGCACCGATGAAGATTTATCTCATAGGTCTGTACTCAAAGAGCTCAATGAGAATCATATGGAAGTCAATGAAGGAAATGATGAAGAGGAGGCAGAGAAAGAAGTGGTGGTGATGATGTTTCATAGGAATTGGCCAGGTGATCAAAAGATGGGTGTGCTAGATTCTGTATCAAAATTTGTTCCAGCTGCACCGCAGCGCCTGAAATCAAGCGTTTCTGTTGATACAAGCATGGAATCTATGGATGAGAAGGAAAGGAACAGGCTTTTTTGGGAGGCTTGTTTGGCATCTTGAAGCTCTCTCTTTCTGGGTTTTCCCTTTTTTTTTTTGGGGGGGGGGGGATTTCATCACTTTCACACAGGTTTGTTCCCACCCCCTAAATTTTCAAATTTTTTAATTTTTTTTCCTTGGTGGTTGGGGAATGGGGCTGAAGTCATTGCGGTTGATTTGATGGGACCCTTCTTTCTTTTTCTTCCTTTTGTTGATTCATTTAATTTTCCTGGTTTTTTTCTTGGCTGTAGCCATTTATACACGTTGTAACATAAGAAGTCAATAACTGTACATAAAAGTTACAACGGTTGTACTTGAATTTTACTTGATCAAATGCATGCTCATTTGAAAGACTAGCCCCTCCACCAATGGACAGCTCAGTGGAAATCATATTAGATCTCTTAAGTAAAATTTAAATTCAAATATTGAGAATAGAAAAAAACTAGGTTTGGAGAGCTTTCCTATAAAAGGTCCGATGGTAGCTCGAGCCGAACTAATCAAAATATGACTCAAGATATCGATTTGTCAAGTATTAAAAAAAAGAGGGAACGAGTTGCCCTTTTATATTAGATGTCCAGCAGGACCAAACAGCTGACTTGTATCTCTTTTGGCAAAATTAATGATCAATGTATCAATGTTGGAATTAATTGATTCAACATGCAGCAGAAACATTCATTAATAATTTTCGGGAAAAATAAATAGGGATTGGGTATAGGGTATAAATACCTCGAATGTGTAGAGCCCAAAAATCAACCGTGCATCCCTCGATCGGATCTCGCGGTCGGGATGGTGATCACGATGTTAATCGAACCACCACCGCAATGCCACGACGCCGCAACCCTCAGTCCGGCGATTCGTTGTGACGAGAAAAATTCCCTACTCGAAATTCTTCTCAACCCTCTATATTCTCTCTCTAGAGAATATTTTTCTTTCTTCTCTCAAGAACTTTTCACCATTGTTGCACACTTCCTCTCACGTAGAATAATCAAGAAGGAGTTGTTGGTCTTTACATGAGAGAGAGAGAGAGAGATAGGTTTAGTGGGTGGTTAGGTATGGGTTAGTGGGAGTTATTCCACTAACCCCTATCAATTACCTAAAATGCCCCTCTAGGGCACAAACTAATATCTCTCACTTGCACTTGAGGGCATTATACGTCTGTCACAAGATCACAACTCATGTGACCTTTCACACATCACCCTGCTGGACTTTCATACAGGATTGGGCGTCGTGCGACCTGCGAGTACACCTGCAAGCAAAGACCTCTCGATGCACCTGTTAGGATGATCGAGAAGCCATCGTTAGTATCAAAAGAACTCGCTGCACCCCAGATCCAAGACTAATTACATCCATCGAGCTACTTTCCTCAACGAAAGTAATCCCCAATAAATGCTCGACTGTGTATCCACTATTATGCTTACATCCCAACATGGATAGACATAATAGGCTAGCCGGTGAATACAACACAATGATGTAATGTCAATTGGTCTTCCTTTTCCCAAACTCGAATCTATTAGCCTCAATTCAGCTGCTTTCCTAGACCTGTCCCTCAGACCTCAATTTATCTTCCGGACCATCGGTAAACAGACTAAAGTAGCAACACTGAGCCAAGACTTCTAGAAACAGTCGAAAGTGATAAGGGTACAAGAGATCCCACCCAATGGATCTCGGGTCTCACATAGTGGGAACGGGGATCAAAATCATATCAGTGTCTCAAATAATGCTCCCACTATCCCTGGTCGACATATCACACGCGGTATGAAACGCGTGCCACAGTGTTATTCCCCCATCTCTCAAAGGGCATATGTCAGATTTCTCTAACACTGCGGTGTATGGGACTCGGTCTACACATAAGACTTTACCCGAGCTCTCGGAGAGAGTATCTCGGAGACAATATCACTAGTCGCAGTGATATCCGAGATCTCAAACCGGGCTACTTACAGGCAACATGGATGTGGTACGTCCGCCCATGCCGGTCATATCGCATATGACCTCATCCTGAACACATATTAGGGCGACTTATGTTCTAGTAGGGCCACTCTCAAAGCCTCTTACAACTAGAAACCGTCTCATCTCCGCTCACCCAGAGCCCGGAGGTGGTCACTCGTGTGAGAGAGTCGACCACGCCTGCCTGACATATCATTTTTCACAACATATCACAAAATATATGACAATTAAAATAGTGCAATAAATAAGTGACCCAATCATGCACACATGTCATATATATAACACAATAAGTACAAGGTGAGAAATGTGAATGTACATGCAAACCCAATGATTCCAATATCTCATACAGGAATCTATCACAATGGGTTTATTGAAGGGATCAGCCAACATCGTCGTATAGTAATGTACTTAATTTGTCACTTCACCCTTCTCGGTGATGTATCTCATAACGTAGTATTAGGTATCAATGTGTTTGGACTTATTGATACTTAGGGTCTCAAGTGTGGTCAAAAGCGGCCTGATTTTCTCAATAAATCATCACTGGCCTCCCACTATCTGACACAACCCCTAAGTTATCAGGAAATCTCCGGAGCCAAACACTCTCCTGAACTGCCGTTGAGCATCTCATAAGCTCAGTCTCTATCGTAGATAGAGATATACGAGTTTACTTCTTGCTACTCCAAGACAAGAAACCTAATATCGATTTGCATACGTTCAGATCACCAACCCAGTTGGTATCTGAATACCCAATAAGATGCAAATCACCTCCTCCGTAACACTAGAAGAGATCCCCAGTTCTCTCGAGATATCTCGGAATCCTTTCACTGCTCTTCAGTGATCCCCTCTAGGATTCGATCGATACCTAATTACCATAGTGACTGCAAATCAAATGTCTGAACGTGTACACGACACTGCGTACATCAGATCACTCGCACTGGAACAAGGGATTCTACTCATTTCCCTTGTCCTTTTCTGAGTCTTAGGGCATATGTCAAGAATTAGGCTTTAACCTTTTAGCGATAAGAGTATCTTTAAGGTCGCAGTCGATCTTCTCGAAGTACTCAAGAGCTCTCTTGATGTTTGACTCCTGTGGAAGGGTCAACATCTGTCTCGAGCGATCCCTCTGGATCTTAATTTCGAGGAAGAACTGAGTCTCACCCATGTTCTTCACATCAAGACTCGACAATATCCACGTCATCATGGTCATCAGATACTCTCTGTTGTTCCCAGTCAACAGAATGTCATTCACATGAGGACATGATCAAAAGAACGTAAAAGGTATACGCGATGATCCTCCTCGATCATCACGAAACCGTTAGATATCACATTCTCGTGAAATCTCAAACGTCACTGCCTGGATTGATGATTAAGGTCATATGTCGACTTCCGAAGTCAATGGACCTTGTCATCCTGATCTACAAGAATAAAGCCAGATGGCTGTTCCTTGTAGATCTCCTCATCCAAAACTCTCACTCAGGAGAATAGTCTCAACGTTCATCTGGTCTCACTCCAGATCCAAATCATGTCCACGACAATCGCTAAAAGTAGACAGATCGAGGTAATCTTACCCTCAGTCTGAGTAACCCCTGGTTATCAGATAGGCCTTATACCTCTACACCGATCCGTCGGCCTTTTTCTTGATGTTGAGAATTCACATATTCTCAATGGCCCTACTTCCCTCAGGTAAATCAACTAGATCCCAGATCCTGTTGATTATCATCAACTCCTCTCACCCATGGCCTATAATCAATGGTCCTCCATAGAACCCTCAAGAAACTCTAGGACAGTTAAAGGTTTCTCGTAATCCTCAAGAGTCATACTGAGAGCCTCTCCCTCAATCGGGAAGCGACGGTTAGGTACGCATCCTCGACTACTCTTAAGAGGATAGGAAACATTTTTACCTCTAGATGGATCGCTCCCACTAGAACCCAGATCCGTAATGGATTCTTGGATCCTGCCACTGGGATTAGCCAACCACTAGGCTCATCTATCTCATGAAAAGGTAAAGTCCCAATTGATTTCACCTCTCATAGGGAAATCACTTTCAAGAATCTCGGCATCATGAGACTCAATCTCAGTGAGAGTGCCATCTGTATGCTCATTAGAAATACATCTCTTTTCTCGCAAGCCTAACTCGCTGTGTAAATGCGAGAAATAGTGAACATACGTTGCATAACCCCATAATCTCGAATGGCTAAGGTCAGGCTGCCTCCCTGTCCAAAGCTCATATGGAGTACTGACTGCGGACTTTAATAGAATACGATTGAGAACATAGGCTGCAGCCAATAACGCATCTCCCCAATGGGAAACGAGTAAATTGGTTTGCACCATCATCGGCCTCACCGTTTCAAACAAAGTCATATTCCTCTCTCGTGGCTACTCTACTCCACTGAGTAGCGATGAATAGTCAGTTTCTCGTAATGCCCTTATTGAAATAGAGCTCTTTAGACAAATACTCGCGCCCTCGATCGGTTCTGAGAGTCTCTACTCTCAAGCCTAACTGATTTTCAAGCTCGCTAGTAAACCTCCTGAAACATCTCAATGCCTCAGACTTGCGCGAGATCAGATAGATGTAACCGAAACACGTGTAATTGTCTATGAACATAATAGAATACCCAACACCATTTCAGGTTCTCACGTTCATAAGGCCACAGATATTGGAGTGAACCGACTACAATGGAGTCCCAGCTCTCATTGCATTGTCGAATGGTTTTCTTGTAAGTTTGTCGTCTAGGCAAGACTGGTTAGCGGGTTCTACAAAACCACTCACTGCTAACCGGTTCATCCTCTCTCACACTAAGAGGACAACAAGAAATACCATTGAAAAGAAATCATTTCCAGTGCATATAGTCCATCGTGGACCAAAATAGAACCAATCATAGAATTGTCGTAACAAATAGAAATTTTAAATTTCTAAATTAACAGAGCATATCCTAAACTGAAATCAAGTTCCGTCGAACTTTTGGAGCGTAAAGGGCATACAGAGTCTAGCAACTTTGCAACTCCAACTTGCAAGTGCTACTCCTCTTATGTCAACAAAATACTCTGTTTCAGTATGTAAATCCTCCTACTTGAGGACTCACTGGACAGAACTTTATAAGCGCGCTCCTATCTCAAGCAGCGTAGTATTATCAGTTTTCTCGGATAGTTTTCTTCTTACCTGAGGCTCGAGTCACACAGGAGTCCTTGCTCGACTCCATCGCATAAGCATGACCCGAGTATGGCCTACTCGCCTCTAGATGCTCCTACTCGAGCTCACTGTGCCTATTCACATTAGTGAAAGTGCGAATACTTTCGTCGTATGTGAAATAGACTTTCATGATTTCTCATGAATCAGGTAAAGAACTGGATCACATCCAGTACAAGAAAATATATCCGAAATGGGCTCGGTCACATTCCTCAACTCGGCGATCATACTTGACATTTTTATCAAATGTTGCATCATCATATGATCAACTCTTTTCTTATAAGTTGTTACACTTATAAGTCAGTATCCTCATCTCAGGATCTGTAAGAGCACCACAATACTCTTTATAGGGTGAGCCAAACCGATAAAATCGTAGGATATTGCTCATAGACTGGGATCACATCATCGTGCATGCTACTCAGGAGGATTGCCCTGACTCGGCTATCATTCATCTTTCATGCACGTAATGTCTCATAATCCCGTCTCTCTGAGGTGTGGAACCCTCCCTGGAGTCCACCATCCCATGCCTCAGAATTTTAATTAGATCTTGCTCCTCGAGGATAAATTGAATCTACCAGTGAAAATCTCGTATTTATCACCATTCAATTTTATCCCCTTTGCAAAAATCAAATACGACAATTTTAGAAGCAGTCAATGAGATAGTCGTGACTTGTGATACTTATTCTCACATTTTGTGCACCCTACGAATCATCAAGACCCAAATAATCTTACACGCGCGATCTGCGCGTCGTCTCACGCGCCTGACGCGCAGGCGCGCATGTCACGCGCATTCACGCGCTAGACCCGCGGGCGGGGTCCGTTCCGGACCCAGACGCGGGTCGGAACCCGAACCCGTTCGGATCCGTGATTCGCGGGTCGGGGGAGACACGTGTCCGTGTCGTAACCGACCCGGACGACCCGTCAACTCACGCTCCATTTACACGCGTGAAGTACACGCTCCCCTCCCCTGATGCTCACGCGCCTGCCTCGCGCGTGTAACTCACGCGCCCGCGGGTCTAGACTTCGTCTTCTTCGCCCGATGGTTTCTGTAATCGGGTCTCTCGACCCGGTTGCCGGAAATACCCATTTCCGGCACCATTTTGACCGGATTTTTTATGGAATCTCTAATTTCATTTATTCCAAGCATCTTTGACTCGATTTTTGGAATTATTGCGCCCTAAACTCGGCGTATTTTGGATCCAAAAATCCGACCCTCCGCGGTCAATTTTGAAACCCAATTTTCCGGTCACAATCATATGCAATATATATACCAAATTGAAGAGCATGAAACAAGGATTACAGATCTATAAATTTCATGCGTTGATTTGCCCTAGAACCACAAATCTAAGGTTGAAGTTGTCGGTCACTATTCACGGCCGAAAGTTTCAACCGGAGTTTTCTTCGCCTAAACGTGCTCAGAAAATTACGAAAAAATTATTTTCGTGTTCTAGGGATCATGGGGAACGCAGTGGTATTCTCGGATTCACGAAACTCATCCGTGATCCGAACCCCAAATTTTAAACCCTAATTTTTTATACCCAAAAATTAACCCGAAAATTATTATTTTTAATCCAACGTATCGCTCTGATACCAATGTTGGAATTAATTGATTCAATATGCAGCGGAAGCATTCATTAATAATTTTCGGGAAAAATAAATAGGAATTGGGTATAGGGTATAAATACCTCGAATGTGTAGAGCCCAAAAATCAACCGTGCATCCCTCGATCGGATCTCGCGGTCGGGATGGTGATCACGATGTTAATCGAACCACCACCGCAATGCCACGACGCCACAACCCTCAGTCCGGCGATCATCGTGACGGAAAAAAAAATTCCCTACGCGGAATTTTTTCTCATGCCCTCTATATTCTCTCTCTAGAGAATGAAGAAGATTCTCTCAAAAAAAAGGTCATCAATGGTGAATTTCATAAGAGAGTAAAAAAAAAGTTTTTGTCTCCTGTACGCACTCAAAATATGATGCTACCAACATGGAGAGTATCATGGGAAGTGGTTAGTGGGAGTTACCCCACTAACCCTATTGCAAATGTCTAAAATGCCCCTCGTGGGCATTTTAAACTAATAGTATCATTTGCGGCACTAATGCATAGTCAATGCTACAATCATTTATAATGCAGTATCAAAACTTATAACTTCGATCAAGTCCATGAGATTGGTTTCCTTGATGTCAACACACCATGAAAAATCCGTTCTGGATGAACTTGTCCAATATTAAACAGACTTGTAGAGTTTTCATACATAGGTTGGAACTTTTCAGCATTTCTTATGAGTTGATACCATATACTGTCTGATACTTGTAACCCACCCTGACTCATGCCAAAAGCATTATTCCCCGAACAGATAGTATTTGTCAATTCAGCAGCCTAGTTTTCCTGGGATTAACTAGTTTACCAAGAAATATGAAGCATGACAGAAAACCTTGATTATCAAAAGCTAAACCAAACATCTCAATATCAGAACTAGATGTTTCAATTTCTAAACATGACAAGCAAAATGTGGCACAAAAGCATAACCAAGCAAAGTACCAACCTAGGCATACATCATTGTTTTTTTTTTCATGGTTACAAGAACAGTTAATAAATCATTCCATTCTACATCGATCAAAGTTAGAAATCCTTGTCCTTTAGTATCTAACATACAAAAGCAAGCACAATTTCAGATCTATGCTGAACCATGATACTTCAGCTTGCCATCCACCCTTTTGGCCAAAGCAGATATTACATACTTCATAAATTTACAGAAACAAGCATAGCTGTCATGAGGAACGAAAATCAGCAAACCATTCTGGATAAATATCAAACCGAACAGTAGCTTGTTTCAGTTGACACAAGCAAAGGCATAGACACTGCAGAGTCCACCACTAATTTATCAACCATCTCCACCTCAACTATTTCTTCACATCCTCTGAGAAGGCTTCTTGAATTAGCTCTTTGCTCTACGGTTATAAAGCTTGCACACGAGTCTTCTGTATCATCTGCTGTAGAGTTAGAACTTCCAGTTTTGCTATCAGTCATGGAAATTCCCGGCTCCTCAGGATAGCAAAAGCAACTTGTAGGTCTTGCTTGCTCTTTCGATACATGTTCAACTGGTTCATAGTTAGGAAGATCTTTTATGATGATGTCATTATTATCATCATCATGTTGCTTAAAGAAACATTGTTCTATCTCGCTTAGTGACTCAACTTCATCTTCTCTATCTTCATCATCACTGCTTTGGCTTAAGTTAGCATTACCATCATAATCCGATGTGGGCCTCCCCAGTTCGCAACTTGTATCCATATCATGCTGACTGTCAAATTCATCGCTTTGTTGCTCCGACGAATGAAGGGATACTGGAGAATAACCTTCCATTGCAGCCTCTTCGAGCTCTCTTAGCCTTTTAATGATCAGCATCTTGAGCAAGTTCATTACTTGGACAGCATGCATCAAAGCCGTCAATGGATCAGACATCTAATTATCAAAACAAAAAAACTTCAGTTCCTTTATCATCAAATAGGTTATTATGTAGATCAATCAAATCAAATAGTTACCTGAGTCATGTTTGGAGCAAAGACCATAGCAATATTCCTAGCATTCATTTTATTGGACTCCTCTTCCTCAACAACATCCGCCATAAGATCAACGGCCCAATTGAGCAATGCAGCCTCAGTGGGCTTTAGTTGATTCATAAGCTCCACAGATTCTTCTTCAGTGTTGCATTGGAGGACTTGTTCAGGCGAAAGTCCATCAAGCACTCCTGATGGAAGCTCTCTAAACCAAGCCTTAATCAGGCCAGCCAAACAGTGTACATCGATGTCATCTGGGACAATACCCCTATTGAGCTGATCTCTTACATGTTCCTCTTGGCTGTTTTCTGGGTTTATTCGAAATATGCCTTCTGCCTACAAGACCATTCAAAGAGGCCGCTCAAACAACTGTTCTGAAAGCAATAAACACTAGTGTACATATATATCAAATTTTGACTTTGATTGTGAATTACCTTCAGACCTTCTTGTGAGTACAGTCTTTCCTGCATTAGTAAGAGAATTGTGGGGACACTATTTCCCTTTGAATCATAAGAGCACTGCATTGACTCTGCGGAGACGCCAAAGGCACTGGCACTGTGATTCAAGACAACCACAAGTAAGCCTCACAAGATGAGAACACGAGAACTCAATATGAGCAAATTTTGTTAATTAATGAGCTAAATTAAGATTTGAAACATTCATTGAACTTTCTAGGAATGGAACAGTGTGACCATGGCGCATAATCTTTATTTAATGTCATATAGACTTCCAAAAACAATCTTAAAAATCTTAAAACGTCAATCTAGTAATCTACGATTCCAACTTCGAAAAGCCCCAAATTTTGCCTTGAGTGTTCTTTAATGAAGCTTTCCTATTAAGCTCAGAACTTTTAATAGAAGTTTAAGACAATAGGACAAGAATAAAAGGAAATAAAGTGCTACCTGCTAAACTCCCCCCCCCCCCAAAAAAAAAGCTAACAACGAGCTCAATCTTAGCTACAAAAATTTATTCCCATTTATCAAATGTGGTCACCACTTAAACCTAATCCCACACACCATTTTAGGCAAGATTCAGTTAAAAATTAATCGATCAGACACAATCTAATCATCACAAAAACTACTTTCTCACACATCAGATGATTTAGATCCTAATCCTTAATCAGAATCAGATTAGCATTTTTTTTTCAAAATTTCTAAGAATCTAAGAAAACCCATCAAACAAAAACACTTCAAATCAGCAATTTTTTTCCAGAATCTAAGAAACCACATCAAGCAAAACGGAGAAATTTCATGCCTAGCGCTTGGAACTCTACGAGGAATTTCAACTTCGAACTCCACAGGAAGGCCTGAAAACCCATTGAACCTATCAAATGTGACATGGGTGATGTGTTGAACGTTGGTAGGCCATCCAATATCCATGTGATGAACGACTGAGAGAACATCATCTCTTCGATCAACACGGCAAGAGACCATTGATCTTCTTAAAGCAGCTAGGAGAAAAGCCACCACAGATATTTGGTTTTGCACTTCAGACCCTTTTGTTGCCGTTCCTTTGCCTCCGCAGCCCACAGTTCCTCCCTTTGTTACCATTACCATTCCTGTCATCTCTCTCTCCCTCTCCCTCTCTCTCTCTCTCCCCCTCCCTCCCTCTCTCTGTCCAGTTGAAAAGAACAGGAGATTTTTTTTTTAATGAAGGAGGGGGCTTGTATTTGCTGTTGCATTGAAGTTGGAGGCTCCGGCTTTCAAACGGCCACTCATTTCAAATTTTTACGCCTACTTTGTCTTCACGGTTACCATACTGCCCTTGATGTTAGTTAAAATAGCACACATGCCATTGGTTCAATCTTCACCGCGTCCCCATTTTCTGTGCCGGTTTCTTCTCTCTCTCTTTATTTATTTATTTATTTATTTATTTATTTTTTTGGCCTCCCTGAGCAGACTGCCGGTGGTCATATGGAATTCAACTTTCATATAACAAAAAAAAAAAAAAAGAATTTTTAATTTGAATGGTCCATTTTTTTTTCTTTAATTGCATAAAGAAATGAATTCGATGGTTGATCGTAGCAAATTCAATTTTGAGGTATGTCGGATTTAATTTACATTCTCAAATTTGGGTTAAAATTAATTTTTATCGAATTAAATCGGATCATTTGTTTAAACTATTATCATTTTGTTTTAAAAAATTAAAATTAAATTTAATTGAGATTAATTGAAATTTTCAATATAAATTATCAATATAATAGAAATTTAAATACTTTTTATTCATGAATTTGGATTCTTCTTATATAACTTATATTTATTATCAAAAAAGATTTAATTCAATTAAAAAATATTATAAATACAATAAAATAAAAGAAAAACAATTTGAACTAAGCGGAAGAAGTTAAGGTCCACTAAACACTATGTATGAAGAGTAACTATTTTGAAATAAATAATCTTGATGTTTATTTTCATCAAATATTCAAATTAAGTGTCTGTGTTTTGATTAAATCAATATAATAAATACCAATTTTATAATTATTGTCACTAATAAAATTTATTTGAAGAAAATTTGGAGCAAATAAAAATAAGGTGAATGGCACTATTTTTGTCTTACTTGTGATTTTAGTCCATAAGAATAAGCCTAGGTAATGTTGTGTTTCTTATTAAATGCGAACTCAAATTTGGTTTTCAAAAGGTTGTTATGACAGTTAGATCGAGTCAAATAGTATCGATACTTGAACTCGGCTTGAGTATTGATTAGGGGAGCTCGAACTCAAACTCGAGTTTGTCGAGTTTGCATTTTTCAAGCTCAAACTCAAACTCAAACTATCATCGAATAATATCGTCTTATTTATTTTAAAAATCGACTCATCGAGACTTCAAACTCGACACAATTGAGGTCGAATTCAAGCAGGATACCAAACTATCCAAACCCAAGCTCTAACTCAAGTCGAGTTTTGATCGAGTAGTGTTATGGATACCAGTAACACTATCTAAATGTCATAACACGCCTATTTCAAATAATTTTACTTGTAACTCTTAATTTCGATATACAAAAAACTTTTTAACACCAGTGTTTTCCATTTTTAAAAATTTTTTATTTTCAAAATATCTTAACATATTAAATTAATTAATATTTATATAAAAATTTTTATATTTTTATATTTTTTTATATTTAATGAATTATTCACTTATTTAATTATAATTTTATTTTTTATATTATCTGTCTTATAATTAATAATTACGTATTTGATCATTTTAAATTTCTATTATAAAAAATAATCATTCTATTATTTTTTATAAAAATTTTATATTTTTTATATTTATATATTTTTTAATAATTTTATTTTTTATATTCTTATAAAATATTACTTTCTTATATTATTTTGTATTCGATTTTATATTTACGTGTTTCCGTAAAACTTGAGCCCTCGAAAGCGGAACATAAGAGACGGGAACAATTTGAATTTGGGAAGACCATTGAAGATTGCAGTTTGTTGGTCCTTGCATGAGGACAAGTTTGGTAATTCAAATAAAGCATGTGGGCCCTTGTAAACCTGGTACATTTTTAGATTTTGTCGATAATGCATTTTTTAGTTTTTGTCGAAAAATACATTTTTTGTTCAGAGACAAATGAGTTTACGTCCTTTTTTTCATTTATCTTGCTAGATCAAAATAATTTTAAATAAATATTATTTTCATTTAATCTAAAATATTATCCCTAATTATCAGTTGTTCTATTAATATATTATTGAAAATATTTTACTTCAATTATTTTAGATATTGGATCCGTCACTGTAGAGTCAGAAATGATGGTTTCTTTTTTGTTCTTCAGCAGTACCTTGAGATAATTTTGGAAAATAAAAATTAAATTACTTGATTTTGAATTGTGAGTATACAAATGTATTAGAGGGAATAGCTAATCGAATTGATGAGGTCATAATGAGGCAAACTACAATATGCTGTGAATTTTGGAACATGTGATGAATTTATTGCTGTTGAGCTTTTTGTGTGTGTATGAGAGAGAGAGAGAGAGAGAGGTTGCAGGGAAAAATGAAGTGGGTGGGGCCGTGGGGAGCGGAGCAGATTATGTAACCCGTGTGATCTCCGAATTTGGTGTTTGGGAAGGCACCCAGAGGCACAAAATTCAAGTGGCAGACCGGATGACAATGAGTCATATTAATTTCAATTTAAATTTCAATTATAATATTTATTCCGATTCTAATTCAATTCAACTTAAAAAATAAAAAATTATTTCCGACTATATGAATTTTTAAAAAAATTCGAATCTAATTTAATATATTATATATGCTTAAAAAATCAATCTGATTTGATCTTAAATCGATTCATACCTTTTACATAACCGACCAAAAAAAAAATATAATAACAAATAAAATTATATAAAAAAGAAAAATTATAAACTAAATCTATTTAAAATTGTTTCAAAAACTAGATCATATATATAAAAAAAAAAGGAATAAAAAATAATATAATATTAAAATAAAATTTTAATGTGTAATATTAAAATAAAATTTTATTTTATAATAAATTATTATCAAATTAGATCAAATTGAATTATTTAAAATATAAATTCATATGAAACTAATTTAATCATAACCCGATTTAAGAAAAAAAAACCAATACAATGATCAAAATTTTTAGATATCTATCGAATCGAATTGAATATTATCATCGCCAATGGCAGACCAGGCCAGGGCCAAGGCCATGTAGGATCAAGTGACACGTTTTGTCTCCCTCCAAAAGTCACCATTTTGAATTTCAAAATACTTCACCTCTTCTTGTATTTTTATATAATCATCTTCTGCCTTGCGTACCTTCTCTTTTATTTTTCTGCTTGGCACGATCTAGATCTCGATTCTATTTCCTGTAGCTTCTCTTTTGGACTTCTCTCTGTCTCTCTCAACTTATTTGACATGCTAAACCATTTTTATGATCATCTTTTTTGCAATCGAGGATATTAACTAATGTAAATAAATTTATTAGACATATGTAATAACTCATAAATTATATAATTAATACACTAATACCTTTTATGATTTGATGAAAAAACTATTTTGACCTTTTTTTTATGGTTACGAAATTACAGATTGGGTGCATTTAGAAAAAACTAAGATTAAATAGAATGTAAAAAATTATATTATCCCTTTTGAGGAGAAATTTAACTTCTATCATCAAAACCCGATTTTTTTAATTTCATTATTTACATTTTGACAGAAAAAGAGATGAGTTAAGATTACTCAAAGAGGCCAGTTGTAACTAATGTTTCGTATGTTTAGTGGAAATGGCACTAGCACCCTATATCAAGAATTGGGATTCAATTCTTAATAGTAACAAAAATAACGTTAGAGAGCTCCGTCCTGATCAGAACTCGATAATACAACGGTGTTGTATTGGGGTTTGAGCATGGGCTTAAGAATGGAGCCCAAGACTCTCAAACCTGAGGTTCAGGTGATCAAAAGTTGTTTGAACTGGACGAGAACACGAAATTTAAGTAGACGGCCCTAACTTTTTCTTAACCATAGTCCAGAAGGGCTCAAATTATGCATGACCCACTTGTTAATATATGTGGACAATGAAAAACAAAAGAAAAATATCCCCAATTTATCTCTAATCTTGTGATCAAGAATTCAAATCTCTATATAACAAAAAAAAAAAAAAATTAAATTGACATTGAAAGTAAGGAGTGAGGACGAGATTCATATTCTTTTTTTTTTCCTAACTCTGTTATTTGGGATTCAAATCTCTATATAATAAAAAAAAATTAAATTGACATTGGAAGTAAGGAGTGAGGACAGGACATTGGTATTTTTTTTCTCACCACTAATATTTGGAGTCATACTTTGACTAATTCAATTTGAATATTTATAAGGGTTCTAACTCTCTTAATATAATCTTTTTTCATTTTCAAGTTTCGAATTCAAGATTTGATTAATGGATTGAATACCTCATTTTACTAAATCGACTATTCCTTAGTGGACGAGCCATTGGTACGAATTTTACCCATTGTAATTCATGATTTATATCGATTATAAAATATTTTTATAATGAATGTATATTTGAAATTTGTAATACATAAAATAGTCGGTCAACGAAGTACATGTAGTATTGTTAATGAGTTGTAGTTCAATTGATATCATTTTTTTCCTCTTTTTTCCAAGGTCTCGAGTTCGAGTTTTCATATAAAAAAAAAAAAAAAAAGAGCGCCCAATTTTTAGTACATTGACGACGAACAATAATGCTAAACATTATATTAATAACAATAATATTTTTTTCTAATATATAATATTATATTAATAACAATAAATACTAAACATCAACTACAAACTAAACTATTTATTTATTTATTTTTTGGTACAAGTAAGAGAGAAACAAGCGAACACACAAAAAGAAAGAAAAGAGCACAATGAGAAACTAAAACAACTAACTTCTGTGTGGTTTTCGCCCCTCACTCTCTCCAGACCCATGTTGTCCTCCCAAATAAACTTAAGAAGGGATTGGGGGGATCATTTAACTCCCTCATGCACTAGTCACTCGACTAACCTAAAGCGGCAAGATGGTTAGCGCAACAGCTAGCTTCTCTGAGAACATGCTTGACTAAAATCACATTCAGACTTTCCATGAGCTCCTTGTATTCCTGGATTATGATGGAGAAGAGATGATCCTTCTCCGGTAGCTTGGCCAACAGATCTATCAACACAACCGAATCAGACTCCACCTCCAGAGGACTTAGACCCCTTTTCTTGGCTAGACGGAGACCTTTCCTGAGGCCCCAGAGCTTTGCGGACAGAACGTGAGTCCTTTCTATACTAAGGATGAAACCTACCACCCAGTCGCCTGCATGGTTCCTAATAATGCCCCTTGCTCTAGCCTTCCCCGAGGACTGAGAGACAGCCTCATCCATATTGAGCTTGAAATTCCCCCCTCAGGGAAACTCCCATTTAATCTTTCTCAAAATCTTTTGATTGTCTGCAAAAACTTCTCTCCAAACCAGAGAAGCTGTCCTAATAAGATTGATAGCTGAGAGAGCTAGCACCTGTGGGGATTTTTTATTTCCTTGAATGGCTTCTATGCATCTCCCCTTCCAAATTACCCAAGCTATGTGGATGAAGGCAAGATTAAAGGAAAATTGCCCCACTTTGTCTGTTCGGTTGACTCCAGAGAGCAAACATTAATCAAGATTTTTCCTCCAGAACTCCTCATTATTAACCAGCCCTGGGCACATGGTCTTCCACGTCTGCTATGCTTTGCTACAGTCCCTCAATGCGTGAATAACCGTCTCCGCTTCATCTTTACAATGGGGGCAGACACTGATAATGTGTAAAATGTTGAATTTATTGTTAGTAATATAGTTTTATTTTGAATTGGTTAGTACTCTAATAATTGATTTTTTATTTTAGGTAATTGAAATCGGAAAATTTGGATAAAGTAGGTTTAAAGAGACAATTTGAAACTAAATGAATCAATACATCATATTGGACCTATAAAAAAAAGAACAAACTTGATTTTAGTCTTAGTTAATTTTAATAGGATTTTACTTTAGGTAAAATTATTTTTAAGAGTTAAAATCTTTATTTTCCTATTTTAGAGGAATCATCGTTATCTTTTGGATGGAAATTTTCATAAGAATTAGAATTTCTAAGGGAAAACCCTTATTCGTTTTTTGCTGGACACTACATCAAGTGACGTCACTAGTCGTCAAGCATAAACAGTCCCTCACTAGTTATCATGAATGAATGGTACAAGTAGCAACTAGATTATTTATGTTAATGAATCTTTTACCAATATTCATGTTTAACCTAAGGAATCGATGGAACAAAATTAAATAATTGTGACTATCTCAATTATTTGTATTTTGGTTTAACTGGTTTCATAGAATATAATGTTATCATTATTTTGATATGAAACGCTATTATACCCAGTCGATTAATGATAAATTTTGATTGAATACTGACTTTGATAAATTAATTTAGGAAAACACAAGATTTATTATGGCTATTCTAATAAATCTAAGGTTAAATGTTTGAATTGCAAGAATAATATTTTTTAATCTATGATCAATGAAACAATTGAATGTGGTGAATCCTTAGATTAGAGTTTTGATAGATTAATTTTCTTTTAATATTTATTATTTTCATTGTTAATTTGTTTCTTATTTTTTTAATTGTTATTTTTAATTTAGGAATTTATTTGACAAACCCCTCATTTTTATTTTTAACACTTAACTGAAAAATTAAATCAATTTAGTTCTCTTGGAATTCGACCTGATACTACTATTGCTACAAATTTATTACATCAGAAAATCAGTATTAATTTTGAGAGATTCGACAACTTGTCAAAATTTTGGCGTCGTTGTCAGGGATTGTTGTTAGTCTTCTTTCTTCCTATTCATCCAAGAGAGAGAGAGAAAGTGATCAAATCCATATTATTTTTCCTACTCATTTTCTCCTCCTTCGCGAATCATTCATCTTCTCTATACGATACCAGTATCAATCCCCATCGTGCTTTGCAAATTCACTCAAAATCCACTTCAAACTGCATGATTTCATCAAAGAAACATGTCAAAGATTACAAAACAATTTCCCACTATCAAGCCCATGTTTCTTTATATACTCGAAACCCCTTTCGATTGAAACTCTCCACGACCTCATCCATGCAAACGTCTCCACCCACCCCAAGGGTTCTTCACAATAGCAAGTACCACCAGCTTTAAATCAGCAAACACCATCACCCTAGGGGAGTTTTCTCTCTTTTCTCTCTTTTCATTGTCCTACTTTTATATATTGCATTAGGTGATTTTCTGAAACTTGCTGCAAGTTTAAAATTGTGCTAGTTTTTTTTTTTTAGTTGCATGCTAGTTTCTTTTCTCTTTTCTTACTTTTTGCATACATTGAGGATAATGTAGAACTTAGGTGTGGGGGAGGATTTTCAAGCCAATACTATTTCTTCTATTTTTCTTAGAACTTCGTACTCTTTTAATTTTTATTTGAAAATAATTTTGAATTAGTATACGTTGTTGGTTTGAGTTGAAATATATGAAAGAGAGAAGTATGATTAGTTATTATGGATAAAAATATTTTAAGTGTCTCATTGACCTTGGTGATTGTATTAGATGAAGATGTACAAGATTTGACAAAATTAAACACTTTTGTGAGCTTTGAACCTTAAGAGCATACAATCATCTTTACTCTAAATTTTTCTTTCATGAGTGTTTATCAATCATAATATATTTATTCTAGAACTTGCTTTGTTATGCATTTCAAGACCACATCCATGAGTTCATGCACTAATATAATAGGGACATTTAAGTTTTCCCATTTTAGCTCTCTTAAAAAGACCTTTCCGTACATATTAATCCCCCTAGTAATCTCATTTGAGCCTATATCCATTTTTCATTGTTTATAACCTCATAAATTGACACATAGCCTTCTTTTTATACTTAACATTTATTTTGGACCTCATATCAAAGAAGTATGTGATTAGAGTTTGAATGAGTGGTTATTTGTAAAAGGGAATAAGATAATTTTATTTTGGAGATTGTTTTTAAGGATTCAATCATACGATTGGGGATGATTTGTGTATGCACTATATTTTCATTCATTCTCGAGTTTGTTATCTTCAAAAAAAAAAATAACAAAAACAAAAAAAAAGAAAGGAAAAAAAAAAAGCAAAAAGCAAAAAGAAAAAAAAAATTCCCAGAAAATTGAGATGGGGGAATTTGAAAAAGAAAAAAAATTCAATTGTTTTGATCGATGAATGAGATAGCCTTGATTGGGTTATTTTTCTTTATGTTGATTGTATTTCATGATATGAAATATATTTGATAGTGGGAAATAGTCTTGTGTTCCGTTTTGACATGTTTTCTTTGATATACATCACATATCATATTTACCCTCTTATCTTATCTTTACCCAAGTCACGTTACAACCCTTGTAATGATCTCCAAATTTTTATTTTGAATTCATATAATTAGTGGTGAGGATTTGATTAATAAGTAAGATTATAGTAATGGCATACTATAATTTGATTTTGAAAGTTATTGAAAAATTCCCTTAAACACTTTGAGTGTATAGAGTGAATCATTTGTGAGGGTATTGGATTTTAATACATTGAATTTTGATGAGATTATTGAGTTTGATGGGATGCTTATGTTTTCTCTAAAATTATGGTACTATGATCACTTGTTCTCTAAATTATTATTTTGGATTGAATTTTTCAATGTGTGTTGATTTGAAATTATTTGAAGATGAATTGAAGGAGGGGAAGGAGTGAAGAAGAGAATAGTTGAATGGTATTAATATAATGAATGTTTGAGGACAATCATTGGTTTAGTACGGGGGAATTTGATAATGTGAAAAATGTTAAATTTATTATTAGTAATATGATTTTATTTTGCATTATTTAGTGCTCTAATGATTGATTTTTTTGATTTTTTATTTTAGATAATTGGAATTGGAAGATTGGACAAAGTGGGCTTAAAGAGAAAATTTGGAACTAAATGAAGCAAGATATCATATTGGGGTTATGAAGAAAAGAAGAAACTTGATTTTTAGTCTTAGTTAATTTTAGTAGAATTTTAGTTTAGGTAAAATTATTTTTAGAAGTTAAAATCTTTATTTTCCTATTTTAGAGGAGTTATCATTTTCTTTGGATGGAAACTTTTATTAGAATTAGAATTTCTAGATAAAACTCTTATTCATTTTTTGCTGGACACTACATCAGGGGTCGTCACTATTCATCAAGCATAAAAAATAAGGGGTGGCGGCTGTTGCTTGTCTCTCCTCTAGATTTTTCATTTTTTTCTTTTCAACTTCATTTTTTTTTATTTTTTGTTAAAAACTCATCACCATGAGTGATTAGTTTATTGTTTTGATTCGAGGAGAATTTAATTCAATTGTCTTCATTATGAGGTTATGTGCTTAATTTAATTTCTTACCCTTTTAATTCAAGTATTCGTTGGTTCTTGATTTATTTACATGAAAAATTGGTGTTGGTTAATGTGAAAATTTAATTCAATATTAATTTTTTTATTGTTATCTATGATTTCAGTGATCCGTAATTGTCATGAATGAATGGTATAAATAACAACTAGATTATTAATGTTTATAAGTCTTTTACCAATATTCATGTTTAATCTAGGGAATCGATGGAACAAAATTAAATAATTACGATTATCCCAATTATTTTTATTTTGATTTAACTGTTTTCATAGAACATAATGCTATCATTCTATTGATATGGAACGCTATCGTGTCCAGTCGATTAATGATGAGTTTTGATTGAATACTGACTTTGATCAATTAAATTAAGAAAACGTAATATTTATTATGGCTATTCTAATAAATCTAAAATTAAATGTTTGAATTGCAAAAATAATATTTTAAACCTATGATTAATGAAACAATTGAATGTGGTGAACTATTGGATCAAAATTTTGGTAGATTGATTTTATTTTAATATTTATTATTTTCTTAATTAATTTGTTTCTTATTTTTTAGTTGTTATTTTTAATTTAGAAATTTATTTGACAAATCCTTCATTTTTATTTTTAACACTTAACTAAAAAATTAAATTAATTTAATTCCCTTTGGATTCGACATGTACCACTATTGTTATAAATTTATTACATCAGGAATCAGTAATAATTTTGAAGGATTCGACAACCCGTCAGACACTATCATTGCAGAAACCAAGTTTGCACCTCTCTTCATTTGTCATGAGCTTTTCAAGCCTAGCCAACCACAGGAAAGTTCTAGCTCTTTTTGGGCACTTAGCCCTCCAAATCCACCTTCAATCTTGCTCCATTTGTCCGGCTTGATAGAGAGTTTGATCTTTACAAAGCAGCTTATACGCGATTGCAACTAAGAAAACTCCATTACTGCTCTCCTTCCAAGTAATAGCATCTGATACTCCCTTAATTTTCTCTACTTACTCATCCTCCTTTGAGTTGCCTTCTGTAGAAATGAAACTATTAACTTTCTCCTGACTATCTTCTAGCTAGTGTCTTTCTTAAATACAATCTATCAAAGGGCCGGATCCCACCAAATAATCTTTCCAAAAATTTATGTTGCTGTCATCACCTAATCTCCACCTCACCCCTTTCCTAATACACTCTCTAACCTTCAGGATCACCCTCCACAAACTTAAGCCACTCGTGCGCTTGTCATGCTCCAAAAAATTTCTACCCTTTAGGTATTTGTTCCTCATAATTTCATACCAAATTGTCTCATCATCTTTGACTAGCCTCCAACCAAGTCCAGCTAGCATAGCAATGTTATTTTCCCTAGTCTTTCTCAGACCCATCCCTCCCTCTTTCTTGGACTGACACACTTTATTCCAACTTACAAGATGAACTTTCTTCTTATCCTCAGAATCACCCCAAAGGAAATTTTTGTTCAGACCATCTAGCCTGTTACATAGCTCTTTGGAGAGTTAAGAAGATTGCATTGTATACACTGAGATTACGAAGGTAACAGAGCTAATAAGAGTCCTTCGACTTCCCAGACTTAGAAGACTAGCCTTCCAGGCACTCAGCTTCCTTTGTACTCTCTCCAGCAATTGGTGGTAGAACATTTTACCTACCTAATAATGGATGACCGGGACCCCAAGGTAAGTTCCCAAATCATCTAACAAGGTAAACTTACTGACAGCAACTAGGGAGTTCTTTAAGGAACATGGCGCCTTTGGAGAGATCCATAATCTAGATTTGGTTGGATTAATTTGAATGCCAATTTCAGTCGAGAACTCCCTCAAACAATCTATAATTGCACTTAGATTTAGATGCTCTGCCTCGGCCATTAAAATCAGATTGTCTGTGAAAAACAAGTGGGATATATTAGGCCAATTCTTGGACGCTTTCACTGGACTCCATACACTTTTCCTTACCTTTTCTTGGATCATGTAAACTAACTGCTCCATTATAAGGATAAAAAGGTAAGGAGAAAGAGAATCCCCTTGTTGCAACCCTTGCCCCGCTTTCATAACCGGTAACATTTCGCCATTCCACATAAGAGAGACCTTCCACTGAAAATAGCGAACATGATTAGCTTGATAAGAGGGAGGGGGAAGTTTGCATCAAGCAGAACTCTCTCGAGATAACTCTAGTTCACGTTGTCATAAGCTTTATGGAGATCCACTTTCAACACCATATTATAACGTCTGCTCTTCGAGTTACATATAGAGTGAATGACCTCCTACAACACAGCTATATTATTAACGGTGCTCCTACCCAGGAGGAAATTGTTTTGATGAAGACCTATGATTTTTTGAAGATAAGGTCTAAGCCTCTGAACAAGCACCTTCGATAGGACCTTATAAGAGGTGTTGAGGAAGCTTATTGGCCTGAAATCCCCTAAAGACTCCGGCCTGTTTTGCTTGGAGATGAGGACCATATGGGCTTTGGCATACTCCGGATGGAAGAAACCTTCTTTAAGGGCATTGTTGACAAACTTTCTGATGGAGTCTTTCACTATGTGTCAGCATCTGGGCCTGAGGCTTTAAGCCCTTTCATGGAGAACACCGCAGCTTTCACTTTTGATTCCTCCACCACTTTGGTCAAATTTCCATACTCTTCATCCCTAATGTGAAGAATCAACTTTTGAACCTCTCACTACTACAGGCTTGCTGGACAATAGGTTAGAGAAGGACTGCGCGTGATTCTTAAGTTTATCCTAATCGAAATACCACTCTCCTTCAATCCTCAAAGCAACTATTATGTTAGAATGCCTCCTTAACTTATTAGTGGCGTGAAAAAATTTGGTGTTCCTATCTCCATCCCTCGTCCAATCTAATCTGGACTTCTACAGCCAAAACATCTCTTCTTGACTGAGAACTTGATTGTATTCCTTCTGAAGCTCTTGTTCCAAGTTCTGGAGAAAACTAGACCTCTCATAGTTTCTATACTTTTGAATAGCTTGCAACCTAACCTCAATGATAAGCTTTCTTTTAAAAATATTACCGAACACCATTCCATTCCAAACCTTTAGCTCCTGAACAGTGTTGTGAATCTTTTGCAATAGGGGGCCTTCAATGTCAGACCAAGCTTTCGTGAAGACCTCTGAGAAATTTGGGTGGTCAAGCTAAGCCGCTTCACACCTAAAGGCTTTTTTGTTGTTATTTGGGGGGAGGTCATACTAGTGTTAAGCATGATCGGGCAATGGTCTCCATGAGTTCTGGGAAGATTAATCACCTTCATATCTGGGAATCTTATCTTAGCTTGGAAATTACAGAGGACTCTATTCAATTTCTGTTGGAGGATAATTTTCCCTTCTTGCTTTTTAACCCATGTATACTTAACACCTGAAACTTCCAACTCCATGAGATTACAACTCTCCCAAGCATCTCTGAAATATTGGCATCTCCGCCAAACTTTCCTCAATTTATTATTGGTGTCCCCAACTCCCGTAATGTCGTTGAAGTCGCCCATAACAAACCATAGGTTATCAATGTCTCTGGCTAGAGTTGAAATTTCCTCCCAAAATCTCTCCTTGGCGTGCGGGTGTGGCTGGACGTAAACATAAGTAGTTGTCCACTTAGAGAGCCCCTCCTCCACTTGCACATGAAGCCACTGAGTAGAGTGATTGACAATTGCGAGTTTCACATTTGCTGAGTTCCAATTGATCCAAAGACCACCTTTAAAGCCTTCCGAAGGGACAACAAAGTCACTATCCAGGCCATATTTCTTTAAGAAATTTGGAGAGGGACTTCCTTCTGTCTTAGTTTCAACCAGACATTATCCGGCTTGTTCTTTCTGACTAACTCTCTACAAACTCTTCTAAATTTGGAGTTATCTATCCCTCTGCAGTTCTAGATTATGGATTAATACATCATTTAAACAAATGAAAAAAAAAGAGGGGGGAGAAAAAAGAACTCAACAATGTTCTACTTCCATTCCTTCCTCATTCTTGTTCAACTCACTTTCCAAACACTCATTTCTCACTTCACACTCCATTACGGTTGATAAAGAGAGCCTGTCATCCTCCAAGTCTTCTCTCTCTTGTAAGACCATTGTGTTTGAAGAGGGATCCTACCTAAATTGTACCCCTCCTGGATCAAGACCATTTCCCAAGTCATAGGTCCTTCTTTGTCTCCCCACTTGGTCTACTACCTTACCAAGCCCAATACCAGCTTGACTCTCTACTTTGTTAATGTTAACTTGGGCCTTAGTCCAACTACTAGGCCCGGGAAGAGAAAGGAGTCTTTCCTGCTCTTTTCCTTTAACGACTGGGCTTTGCTCTGGCTCAACCCGGGTTGACAGGCCCAAACCCTTTTTCTTTGAAAGATCCTTCCCTATTTCTCTCTCCTTTGTCTCCCCATTCTCCTGCTTATGCACAGATTGCTTAGGAATGATGAGCTCAAAGTAAGATCCCTTCATAGAACTCAAACCCCGTTTCTGACTCTCTTTTCTTTTTTCTTTCATTTGACCAGCGTTTTGCTCTCTCTAGACCTTGCTCCGCCTCTTTCCTTGTCTCTCTTACTTGCCTCTGTTGTTTAGAGGAGTCATACCCTAGGTTCTGATCTTCAATTTCGACTTTTAAGGATCCATTGACTTCTATTAAGGATAGAAACTTGTTTTGCTGGGACCCTCTTTTTGCTTCCTTGTACCTAGGGTTTCCCGATTTGGAAGATTTTTGTCTTCTCTGAACGATCATCCACGGACCTAGCAGTTCATCCTTCTCTGACGTATCTGGCCATTAATGGCACTTAGTGATTCGATCCGTTTGATCATTTCTTGCGGATGGTTTGGATAGTGGCTGGGCTTGTTCCTTGCATTGCTCACTATTGTGGCATACCTTCCCACACTCAAAGTAGACTATAAGCAACCCCTCATAGTTTACATTTTTTATCCTTTTTCTGATCATAATTCTGGGCACTAGGGCCTTCTCCAAGTCTATTTCCACACAAATTCTTGCATATTTTCCCCTTAAAGCGTGAGCAGTATTCATGTCCACTTTAATCGGCTTCCCAATGACTTTTCCAATTTCAAACAAAACCTCCTCATTAAAAAACTCGATTAGTAACTGAGGGAGCCTTACCCAGATGGCTGTTGATTTAATTCTATCAGTTTCAGGGGAGAACCAAAGTTTTCATTTCCTTACTGTTAAGTAGTGATCATGGATTAACCAAGATCCTTCCGTTAACACATGGAGGTAGTTTTGTCTTGAGGAGAATTTTGCTAGGTAATATCCTTCCCCCAAGTCTATGAGATTTAGGATTCCCTCCAAACTCCATATATTCATGACTTTTGTGAGTATCAATTGGAAACTCACCTGTTTCCCTAGCAGTTTAATTATCAAGGATTGCCTCCATGGTTTCCATAGTGATTTGAGTTTCTCATCCGTAATAGTAATTTGGGGAATTTTCTTTACTAATTCTAACTCTGCCTCTTCCATTTCCTCTTCAAACATATCTTTCGGTCCTCACTCTGCTTCTTCTACGTGCTCCATGACACTAAACTATTTATTTAGAATTGGTTTATTTTTCTTAAAAAAAAAAAAAGATTCTGATGGTATCTGGTCTAAGTCATATTGGGCTCAAGGCTAACCAAGCTCACGACTCGTCAAATGACACTCTCTTAACGCTCATCGACCAAATCTCTCCTTGGTAGCCAATTACTCGATCTAATGCTGATCGGCATCTAGACCTCCTCGGTGCTTGGCGGTCATCATTCGATCCGCTAACGCAATATTCGTTCTCTTTAAATTACGGGGGCAATCTCACGTAAATGAAAATGAGATCTACAATTGTAACTGATAAGAAAAATAATTTTCATGATAATCTGAACTTTTCAAACCGATAAAAATTTGAAATTTTTGAATCCCGCATGCACACAATTCTCCCATGCTGAGACTATATAAACATCACTAAGCCACTCGATTAGGTACGCTCTCTAAACTTACACATAGCACACAAGGGCATACAAAACTCTCTTTTAGTCTGTTTCTCTCTTTTCGAAAACTGTTTTCTAACTTGAGTATCGAAATCTCTCATATCGGAGTCCATCCAACGATCTTTTGTATGTCTCGTCAATTAAGATCATTAGACGTTCAAGTCATCCTGTTCGAGTTAATAGAATCATTATCTGTGGAGTTGAATCCATCTCCAGTAGTTTCAATTATTATGATATCTATCTGGATTAATTGGTTATTTTTAAATTGTTAAAAAGTTTTTTTTTAATAAAACTATCGATGCTATATGATTTGCATCGATTTATTTTTATTAATGAATTAATTTTTTTAAATTATAAATATTATATTTAAAAATTTGATTCTTCAATATATAATAATAAAATAAAAATATTTAAAAATAAAATAAATTTAATTAATATAGATTCATTCATTTTGAGCGTTATATATAAAAATAACAATTTTATCAACTAAACAATTAATTATTAAGATCAATTAATAATAATTATTAATAATTGATTATTAATTATTATTTATTATTTATTAATTATTGATCATTAATCATGACCATCAACCAATGAATATCAGCTAAAATTTTATCATCTAAACCAAAAACCACAAAGATCGATTGTATATAAAGGTACGTCTCCCATCCTTCTTCTTGGTAGACTCTCATCTCAGAGTTCACATTCTTTCCTTTTCCTTGTGCTAGGTCGTTTCGGAATTCCTAAAAGGCAATCATTTCGTAAGAGTTTTGCACCCGATTAACCAAATTTTTTTTAAAAAATTTTAAAACGATTCATAAGAAAAAAAATTTATCAAATGACTCATTTTTCATCAAAGGTTAAATCTGCAACACTGTAATAAATTTATTATAGTTTACACTTTGTGATAAATTCATGTCACAGATTTTATTATTATTATTTTTTTCTTTTTATATCTTGTATATATTTATCATAAGTTAAATATGTGATATGAATATTATAGATTTAATGTGGGATAAAAGGGAATTATTTAGTTAAATTTTTTCGGTTTTAAATTTTTTTTTTTTTTTTTAATTTGGGTTAATTGGTACAAAGCTCCGTTTCGTAAACTAGAAAACCAAAATCAAACAGTCAAACATTCACGTTCACTTCAGTCTCTCCCTTCTTCTTCCTCTCTCTCTCTCTCTCTCTCTCATTACAGCGATGATGATCAGAATTCGCAGCAGGGATGGGCTAGAACGAATCACGGTCCCAGACCCACAAACCATTACAGTCTCAGTTCTCAAAACCCTAATCGAATCCCAACTCCAAATCCCAACCCATAACCAAACCCTCTCCACAAACCAAAACCTCTTACTCTCCAAATCACAATCCGATCTCTCTTCCTTCACTGACATGTCCAACCCTCAAACGCTAATTTCTTCTCTCGGAATCTCTCATGGCTCCGTAATCTACCTCTCCTACGACGGCGAACGCTCGATTTCCGGCCCCAAATTTCATCCTGCAGGTTCCTTCGGCAAGAAGATGACCATGGACGATCTCATCGCTAAACAAATGCGAATCACTCGCCAAGAAACCCCACATTGTGACTCCGTTTCCTTCGATCGCAATGCTGCTAACGCATTCCAGCAATACGTGAACGAAACCCTAGCTTTTGGGATAAAACGAGGAGGGTTTATGTATGGGACTGTCTCGAATGAGGGAAAAGTGGAGGTCAATTTCATATACGAGCCGCCTCAACTGGGGTCCGAGGATAATTTGATGTTGTTGAGGGACAACCAGGAGGAGAATTTGGTAGAGGCAATTGCGCTAGGGTTAGGGATGAGGAAAGTAGGGTTTATTTTTACGCAGACAATTAGTCAGGACAAGAAGGATTATACGATGTCGAATGTGGAGGTTTTGCAGGCTGTGGAATTGCACGCGGAGAGCGGGTTGAAGGAGTGGGTTACGGCTGTGGTGAAGTTGGAGGTGAATGAGGATGGTGGGGCTGATGTGCATTTTGAGGCTTTTCAGATGAGTGATATGTGTGTTAGGTTGTACAAGGAAGGGTGGTTCGAGAAGGAGATTGAGGAGACTTGTGATCCCAAGTTGTCGAGGATGACGAAAGAGGTTGTTGTTGGTGGGAAGGATACTAAGGAAGTTGACAATGATTTCTTCTTGGTTGTGGTTAAGATTTTTGATCACGAGGTAAATTATCTATTATCTATGCTATATTCTTGGAGATGGATTGAACTGAATGCTAGGTTAAGTCGTAGATACAATTGTTGTTTTATTAGTGTGTCTAAGTTGATTGATTTTGCTTGTTAACTGACTTATGTTCCTACACTGTTCTGACATCTTTGCAACAATTCTATGCTTCTAATAATAGTTACATTGTTATGGCACTTCATGAGTGAACTTTTAATACAATGTCAAAACCAAAACAAATGAACCAAATACGTAGATCTCAAGCCCATCATTTCATGCTAATGCTTTAGGCTAGGTGTGCAAGGATAAGCATCTCTACTTAGATATGGGACTATATGTTGCAGTTCTATTTTGATGTCATGAAGCTTCTATTACAGAAGATTTAATGTCATCAAGCAAACTTTTCAAAACATGAACTAATGGCTTCCAGGGAATACCTGCTGCATTATGAATTCATGGGGGTTTCATTTTATACGGTACCTGACCAATCCGTCCCGTTGCACTACTAGGGCTATAGGACAAAGAATACAGATGCTTCTGTAGACAATTTTGGTGTGTGTATATCATTTGGATGATTTTTTTCTTTTTTGTGGGGGGTGGGACTGGGTGGTTAGGTGAGGGGGATGTAGTAGATAATTTCATTGCAATGTGCATGCTAATGAAAATTTACTAGGCAAGATATGCCCTGGATTTCGATGAGTCTGTCTAATTGCCAAAGGTTACGGGAAAGATCAGTTTATTAGATGTTAGCTTATGCAGCTCAAACTTGTAGGTGGACCAGTTCACAATTCGGGACTGGCTCGGAGACGAACCAGAATCTGACCAGTTTAATTCAGTCAGATTCTGAACTGCAATGGTGAGTATCGTGGTCTCTCTTCCTTGACTTGTTTAGTCTTCTTCATCGTCTCATTCAATTCATCTCATCCCCAATCCTCTTTCTCTCGCTAATTGCGAAACCCTTTGTCTCTCCTCTCCAAATCAAAACCCTAGCCACTTCTCTCTCTCTCTCTCTCTCTCTCTCTCTCTCTCCCCCCCCCCCAATTGCCGTCATCTCATTCCTCTCTTGATGTCAAGATCGAATCCTCCTCTGTCTCTTCGCAAGAACTCGATCGACAATACCAACGGTCGGTGTGGTGGGTAGGTCACCTTCCCCTTTGCCAAAGAGCTCGGGTTCGAGTCCTGGGAATGGTGCAAACTACGTTGGGAGAGCTCTACCCCAAAGAGCGACCTCAGTTGGCTTGATTCGGATCAATTAGAGCGAAACTCCGAATATCAGACGATGGACCAAAGTCCAAGGGCACCAAAAAAAAAAGAACTCAATCAACAATCAAATCTTCTTCCGTTCTTTTTTTTTCATCTTCAGAGTCTGAAGCAGCGATAATGGAGAGAGAGAGAGTATTAATGGAAATTTTTAATTCAAAATAATGGAGGAAAGTGATGCAGCAATAGTGATTCACAATCAATGGGGAAGAATTTTTAATTCACAATCAATGGAGGAGATTCACTATCAAGAGAGTGTATTAATAGAAATTTTTAAAAGACAACACCATTTTGATTTATTAGATCGCGATTTGTCTGTGAGAGAGTACTGAAATCAGAAGGAATCAGGACTGAAACTGGTAGGAATCAGGCTCGAAACCGTCAGTTTACATTGGTTCAGGCCTATTAACAGGGCTATTCGTTGGTCTATCTTTTGTAATCGTTTGTGAAAATTTAACTATTGTTCAATCCAGACAACTTATTTCTTCCATCTCTATGGCTAGAATCTAGGCACTGTTGGGAAGAGAAAGGCAATCATGATAGTTCAATTTGAAGATGCCCTAAAAATTGGAGGAGTTATGGATGATGCAATTCATTAGCAAAAAAAATGCCCTTTAGTGCATGCAAGGAGGTGAGATGAAGCATGAAGCTTTTGACAGTTGTGGTTAACAATGATGGAAATAGTTGTTGGCTTCGGGCTTGTGTAGTGTTATTTTTTACTGTAGTTATTTGCCTGAGAGAATTGAAGAAATGCTGGAAATGGAACCTTTAAGATGAGTCAAATGTATGTCAAGTGACTGTTGTTTAATGATGATTATCTTAAGAGATTCATTATGTTGGACATTCAGTGTAGCATGCCCACTATAAGGTATAAAATGTTCAGCTAAGGTGATGATATTGCATCAAATCTTGCAATTTAGTGGGACAGTTGTAAATGGCAATTTTTCTCAGCTCCACCCTGCCATAAGGGGTTGGTGTCAACCCCCCCACCCACTGTTGTGTTGTGAAGTTAAGGACGTGGGAAAATTTTAGATAGTTTGGGGCAGGTCCAAGAGAATGGGATTTTACTCATCCCACCTAAACCCACCCTCTTTCTAATTGTCCAGGTAATGTTTCTGGGTCTTTCCCCATCTCTCTTCACAATTTCTCACGCTCCTTCTCTGTTTCTCTGTCTCTCTCTGTTTTCTCAATCGAACTTCCATGTCATTGCTGATCTCCTCAATATGCTGCTGCTGCTGCTCCTCCATGCCTTCATTGAGTGTTCCTATCCTCATCAGGCTGATCTTGAGACAAGATCTAGGCCCTTGCAGATCATGTTTCGGATAAAAACTTATCTATTTCTTTGTTTCTTCTTCATGTTCTCACTACCTCGGCCACTAAATCCTTTTTTTTTGGAATTAGTGATTTAACTTGCGGGGGATAAGTGATAGCTTCCTAATAAATGTTGGATTTCACTAGGGATCGGTTTTAAGTCCAATTTTATTTGCAATAGTGTTAGATAAAATCACAAAAAGTATCCAAAATGAAATATCATGGTATATGCTCTTTGCAAATGATATAGTATTGATAGATAAAATTAAAGAGGGTGTTAGTGATAAATTGGAGTTATGAAGGGATACACTAGAATTCAGAAGATTTAGATTGAGTCGATCTGAAACGGAGTATATGAAATGCACATTTAGTGAAAATCATCAGAACGATGAAGAAACAATTAGGCTAGAAGGACAGGATGCATAAAAAAATGAATGTTTTAGATATCTCGGCTCCATTGTCCAAAATAATGGTAATATAGATGTGGATGTAAAGTATAAAATTCAAGCGGGTTGGATGAGATGGAGAAGAGCATTTGGAGTTTTTTGTGATTGCAGGATATCGTTGCACCTGAAAGGGAAGCTTTATAGAACGATAATAAGACCTGCATTGTTATATGGCATCAAATGTTAGGCCATTAAACAATAACAAGAGTAGAAAATGACGGTAGCCGAAATGAGAATGTTAAGATGGATATGTGGTAAAACTAGGAAATATAAGATTAGAAATGAGAAGATACGCATTAAATTGGGAGTGAGCTCAATTGTGGAGAAGATGTGAGAGTATCGATTGAGATAGTTTGGACATGTATAACGTAGACCCGAAGATGCACCATTTAGGAGAACCGAGAGGTTAAATATAGGAGATTTAGTGAAACGATAAGATAAACTGTTAAAAAATTGGATGCAATGTATTTGCAAATATATGACAGTTAAAGGGTTAATTGAAGAAATGATTTTAGAAATGAATGAATGACGTAGGAGAATTAAAGTAAGTTAAATCATTATTTTTCGTATTATAAATATATTTGGATAGTTTATATATATATATATATATATATATATATATATATATTAATTTTATTTGTCTCTCAGACGGTCGATTCCAAATTTTGGGATTGAGGATCAAGTTGTTGTTGTTGTAAAATTAGTGATTTAATTTTAACAACCTTATCTCAATTGGTTTAAGGATATATTGATTCATAATCTTAGACTCAAAATTGGGGGTTTGGTTTCTTTTAAGTAGCATTCATTCGAGGTGTTGTAATGAGGGAAACTGGAGGATGGATTTTCCCATGTTTGTGGGGCAGACTGGGGTTGCTTGTTCCCAAACTTGCTACCCGCTTCTTTGCCTTTCCTAAGTGCATTAAATTAAAATAAAAAATAATCAGAGTTGATAACATAATGAGAAGCTATAGTTTCTGCAATGGAGGATTCTGAGTATGTGAGAACAAAGGTGGTCTGGTTAGGTACTATTAAGGAATATGCGCGAACAGTTGAGTTTTTTTTTTTTAAATTCCCTTCATTGATGGGTAATGTTTGCTTGAAACCCAAATAAAGTAAATGATAGATGGATGGGAGCCTAGTGCTCATGCAGTTGACCCCAAGGTGTTGGGATATATTTTTAATCATAGGGTCGAGGACATCATGTTTTTTGGTTCAAACAACCATCAGAGTTGATGACTCTAGTTAGAAGGGAAGGGATTACTTTGGGAATTGATTTTGTTCCACTATCTCAATCTAACCCTCATCCTGCTGGTAATCAGGTCACGCCAACTATATTTTATTCTACCATTAAATATTTTTGCGTTGTGTACCATTTTCTATGGGCCAATTGTAGCTTTCAGTTTGATAATCTTAACTTCCCTTAGAGGAAGCTTGATATGCATCTTGTGATGGATATTCACGCGCACGCACAATATTTTGAATACAAGTAATGTATGGGAATTTATTAGGCAAAACACCCTACCAGGCATTATATGGCATCCTTTTAGTAATTGTGTTTGACGAAAGCTTACATTAGACACACCGTTCAACCCAAGGGTCTCGACATTTTAATATTAAAAGCAATTGAAGAACTTTTCTTGTATTGTTCACATTGTACTGCTAAAAATGTTCAGTTGAAAGTTGTACCATTGATCAAGAAAAATTGGAACGGCCAAATAATCATGTTACTTACTATTCAAGGGTTATGATTTGCAGGGACCACTTTCATGTTCATTCCCAATTGAAAACAGGAATCAGGTTGTGACAATGAGAGCACTTAAGAGTCATCTGGACCGAGTGAAGAATCTTCCATTTGTTAAACGAATCTCAGACTTTCATCTACTGCTCCTATTGGCCAGATTTTTAGATGTAAGTGCAGACGTTCCTGCATTGGCAGAATGTGTGCAGACTCAATCACCAGTATCAGAAGGTTACCAGCTTCTAATTGAGTCCTTGGCCAGTGCCGCTTAGGTTTCCATATCCTTTTGTTGCATGTCAATAACGTCTCATCAAACTTGTATACTTAGAAAATGTGATGGGCATGCGACGGAAGGTGTGTGGGAGCAGCATTTGTTGCCATCCAAGACCATTTAAATCCTCCAAAAGAATTTGGCTTTGCTCCTTTGCTTGGCAATTCATTGCTGTAACTTACGCACATGGTGTTAATTTGATGGGATTATTTTTCTCTAAGGCTGCATATTTATAGTTCACTTGTATCACTGGCTGAACCAAACGAAATCATACAATGATTACTTTATCACAATTGGTTTTACAGTGTTGTCGTTGCAAGTTTCCTTGCATGCATTGCATAGGTTTGTGATAACAAATTTGTTGCTTAAATTTTAGGTGTTTTGATTTTTCATGGAAGCTTGGAATTGCAGAATGAAGGTAACGAATGAAGGCAACGGAAACTTTTTGAAATGCCCGTTATACCACGTTTAAGTTTTAACTGTTGGCATATCATGGGTCGAATGGCCCAACTGACCTGCCTCTCCTGGTCAAGCTAGGGACTCTACTTTGGGCTGCGCAAGTTGACTTTAGACCCCACAGGCTGGTGTCAGAACTCAGAAGGTGCTTGGGATGGTGGAATTATTTATAAGTTGATCACACTAATTTATAACTTAAAAGTAAAATTTTAACTATTTAATAATTAAAATTAATAAAAATATTTATAAATCTAAAAAATACTTATAAATTTTAAAAACAATAAACTTCTTTTACCGATTTTTTTATTTTGGTACTTTTAAATAAAACTAAAATAAACTATTTTGATCAATAAAAATTATAATTATATCATATTTTATCTTCATTATAGTCTTTTTTCGATTTTATATAGTTTATAATCATCTATTTTATCAAACAGTTAATTATTTTTAAATAATATTTATTTAAACAAATAATAACTTATTTTTTAAAAAATTTAAAATAGAATCATAAGATAAAAAGTTATTTATTATAAGCAATATTTTTTAAGCATGTTTTTTAAGAAAGAGTCGAGTTATGAGGTTAAAACTTAGAATGGAATTAAAAATAGAGCATTAAAAGCTACAGGGGAGGTGAACTGGGATAGCACAGGGAGTGTAGTGTGCAGGAAAGGGGTGGAAATGAAGGAGTTAAATGTGGAAAGTGAGAAAGAGAAGGAAATTGAGAGAGAAGGAAGTAGAGAGAGGGGTTAGAGAGAGAGAAGAGAGAAACGGAGGAGGAGGGAGATTGAGAAGTTAGAGAGAAGAACACTCATCAATTCTTGTCTGCTTATTACAAGTCCAACAAACTATTTATACCCATTATGAGTTGGTTGTTTAACTAATCTAAACTACTCAACTAACTTTTGTTATTACAGCTTTATTGACTATAGTTAGTTAGGGTAGTTGGTTGGAGTAGTTGATGCATTAGCTATTGCTTTTAAAATATTGAAGTCTGCCTTTGCTCAATTCTATTGTCTATTACATATCCCACTCCTTTAAAGTATCTCTTGTCCTCAAGGGTAAAAAAAAAAAAAACCCAAAAACTGAGCTTAATAAGTTAACTATGGTGATTGGTGTATTGACTGATGACAAAGGATGGGAATTGAACTTGTTCAGCTATCATGACAAGAATAGTACATGCAAGTCCAAGAACAGAATATAGAAACAGCTGGAGTTCTGCATGTTAATGGAACAAGAGAGATGAAAGAAATGTTATGAAATTCTATAGGGTGGAAGAGCATTGATGAGGAAAAGAAATAGAGAGTTACAGAGAGAGAAATGAAAGGGTTTAGAGAGAGGGAGAAGAAGACACGATTCCATTGCTTTCAATAGTAGGTTTTTTTTTTTCTCTGGTCTTCTTCTTGTATTTCATTTTCTTCCTTTTTGTCTTGCCATTCTCATTTCTTTCTATATTCTCATGCAAACCAGCGTCATCATTTGCAATTCCAATCTTTGTCACGATTTCACCTATTATTTCTAGAATTCCGTGACCTTTATTTTTAGTCCTTTCATCGACCTTCTTAGTGGGGGTTTCATGTTGTCCCAATTCACTCAAATTTTTCATCTCTTGAATAGAACTTAGAATTTCAGCTAGGCCCTTGTTGGTTTCTCCAACTTAAGACAATCCACCTTCATGTTTTCCATAACCTTCACATTCTTTATCAATAGGGACAGCCAAGAAGCCATCTTTTATCATAGGGTTCAAGCCCTTCATTGACAAACCCAGAAACACTTCATTGGTTGGAGGCATCGTCTACTTTTGCCATTTGATTTGTTTTGCTGCTATCTGATTTTTTTTTTTTTTTTTGCTCCATTCCCACTGAAATTTTGATATTCTCATCGATACGAAACATTTTTAATAAAATATTAAATTTGTCATCAATGCGTATCATGAAAGTGTCCATTCTTTTGTCATGATCTTCCCATTTTTCTTCTATTCTTGCTTGCAAAGCTCTTTTATATATATATATATATATTTCTTAAATTAATTATCTTTTGACCATTAATTATGTAAAGAATCGTGAGTTTTGATATCAATTTATCATGGTCTATTTTCTAAGCAAGAGCCGAATTATGAGGTTCAAACTTAAAATGGAGTTAAAAACAGAGCAATAAAAGCTACATGGGAGGTGAATTGGGACACTGCAGTGAGTGGAGTTGTAGTGTGCAGGCAAGGGGTGGAAATCGAGTTAAGATGGAAAGTGATAAAGGGAAGGAGACTGAGAGAGAGAGAGAGAAGAGAACACTCATCTATTCATGTGTGCTTATTATAACTCCAGTAAACTATTTATACACATTATGAGCTGTTACTAACTAATCTAAACTATTCGAAAAACTTCTATTATTACAACTAGATTGATAGTTGGTTAGGGTAGTTGATGAAATAGTATAGTTAGTTAAATTAGTTGATGTGGTGGGAAGGACACTAAGATCTCTCAATCATACGTGAGTTTAACTCGTTATAAAAATGAAAAAAATCACGTTAAAATTTTTTTTTTTGAAAAGGGTCCGATAATATGTCGATTCAAATTAGTCGAAACAAAAATCCAGATATTGAATAGTCAAGACAACCACTAAAAAAAAAAAAATAGTTGATGCAGTAGTCGCTGCTTTTAAAATGTTGAAATATGCCTCTGCTCAATTCTATCGTCTGTTAGAGCTGATTGGCTATAGGCTCATGCCAGGCCTAGAATCATTGTCTGGTTATTGGATTATGTTGTTTCTTATACCAAAAATAGAATTAGCTCCACTTGAAAATTTATATTTGTACTAGTGGGCCCAGTTTGGTCCCTTTTGTGGTAAGTTTTGGGGAGAAGATGCCATGCCCGATGGCCCAACCCTAGGCTGTCCATGCCCTGCAGCAGCGCCTAAAACGGAGCGTTTTGTGTACATTGATCCCCAAAGTGTGTCGGTTTCGACATAAAATAAAAAAGTAAAAATATCCAAATTTGCTATGACGTCACTATGGACGACCCGATCGAATCGAGCTGATTCCACCTTCGCCTGGGTTTTTTCTTAAAATAGGGTTGTTTTTGCAAAAAATCCTCAATTTAGGGTTTTTTTTATTTATTTATTTTTTTAGCATCCCAGTTGTCAAAGGAATAAAGATCCTGGATCTCGCTTTTTGTCATTTTTTTTCCTTTTCTTGGTTTAAAAAAATTGTTAAGAAAGTAATTAAAATTAAAAAATTATTAATTAAAAAGAAAACATATAATTAATAAAAATAATTATTAATTTTTTAATTAAAAAACATAATCAATAAATTTTTATTAATAAATTTAATAAAAAATTAATAACATTAATAAAAATTAAGAAAATTAATAAATTTTTAATCAAAAATTAAAAAATAAATAAAAAATTAACCAACAATTAAAAAATTAATAATAAAATTAATGAATAAATAACCAACAATTAAAAATTAACCAATAATTAATAATAAAAATTAAAAAATTAATGAATAATTTTAAAATTTGTTAAAAAAATTAATTCAAACATACACAAAACTCTTCCTTGTAAACAAAAAATGATGAGTGGGGATCAACTTTAACATCAAACCCATTAACACCAAACCCTAAATTCAATCGATTTTCACACAATGAAAATTCACCCTAAAATCAGAAATCGACCGAGGCTATTAACTTTTAGACATCTTACATGCATTTGGCACCAAAGAGCCCATCTGGTAGTTTCTGTGTCTATCCTTACCTGTGTATTTATTGCATATTCCTCTAGGGCTATCTATTTAAGAAGTTTTTTCTCCTTTTCCTCCCAACCTTTTTAGCAGTAAGGAGCCTCTTTACATATGTGGAGTATTGTGGAAATAGTACTTGTGTAAGTCAATTCAAGAATTGCATGTTAGTGTAAATTCTTGTATGCAATGTTGCAAAGTGCTTATAATCCTGTAAGTGGTCCTTACCCACGTTAATTTGCTTATTTTCTGCTTTGATTTTTAATTTCCTTTGATCCATATTTGTGTATATATATTTTACAGATGAGACAGAAGATGATGATCTGAACAGGGAATATGTTGAGGAGACCAATAGATATGCTGTGATGATTGCTGCAGCAAAGTGGGTTGCCACTGATACAGTTAAATGGTGAATTTATTATTCTTGTTTGTTGGAAGTTTAAAAACTGCTTCAAATGGGTGGGAACATGCATATATATATATGCATGTATGTATGCATGCATGTATGTATGTATGTATCAAAATCTGGCTTAGATTTTCTTGTGTGGCACTGACATGGAGGTTCATAGCTACTCCTTTGGTTGCTCCCAACTTATTGAATTGCCATTTGCTAAAATAGTAGAGTTGGCCCTCTTCGTACACAATTACTATTTCCTTAACGTTAGGTGTGTGAACTTTTACTCACCGAGAAAAATGGCAATGCAGGATCATCTTGGTCCGGATATCATAACTCATTTTGTGATGCATGGAGCAAGTGTGGCAGAGATTGTCAAGCATTAGATAAGCATTCTAAGGAGAAGCGAGGACAACGTTCCAAATATTTTCTTGGAAGCATTGAAAAGGGTATGACTGGAATTTTATCAATTTAAATGGAATTATGTTTGATTAAAATGATACCACATTGGATGCTGCTTAATTTTTTGACTCCAAGATCAACCATAAACATGGCCTTCGTAAATTTTCACTTGATTTTGTCTATAATTATTTTGCTTGTTAGCTTATCTGTCATACAGCATTCAGGAGAATTGAGTGACCTGTGAGAGAAACAGATTTGAGGAACGATTGGAAAATTTTACAAAACTAAATGAGTTCCCAGGGATCATGCCCTGAGCTTTTCTTGGTTGGAATATGGACACGTGCAAGCATACAAACAAAAGCATTCCCTTTCATTGACAATTTATTCCTTAAATTGATATTTTCGTTTTCTCACTTTATTAGTATTTTTTGTGGGTGTTAATTGCATATCCATGTTTGGTTTGGCTAGGCTTACCATTGCCATCTGGTGGAACTTTCAACTAGTGATGAGGAATCTTTGGCAAGCAAATATTTCCAAGACTGCATAGACTTGGCTGTTCGGCTCTCCGGAACATTTGTAGGAGCTGCTAGAAACGAATATAGGTTGGACATTGTGAGAATTGTTAAAGATGGTATTGAATTTGTCTTTTGAGATTCTTCAAATTAGCTATCCTTCCTGGAATGTGCTGTTTCCTATTTTGTATCCAAGCTTCCTACACAGGATATCTTAGACATGTAAGATTCACTTCTGTTAAGTCTTTGTCAGCTTCTTGAAATCTGATTGTGTTTTTACTCACATTTCGCAGCTGACATTTTTTTTCTTTGGAACTAGTTTGAAAGATGTCCAAAAGCGATCAGAGAACGTAAACACTGATGAAGATCCCAGTGGATGGCGCCCTTATTTCACTTTTGTTGATAGCCTACGGGACAAGTATGCAAAGAATGAAGTCCTTCAAGGTAAAGCTTCACCCACCTCCATCTGTTTGATGTGATTAGGCAAAGAGCAGGTGCTGTATTGAGCTTTTCTTTCCATCTCCAAGTCTCTCTTTCACTTAGCTTTGTTTCTATATATTTCTGTCCCAGTTTCATTTCCTCTTGTTCTTTTCCCTTTTTCTTCCCTTTTTGGTTCTGTCTGTCTGTGCAGGGAAAAGTTTCTGGTTCATATTTTGGGTATTACCTCTTGAAGATTCTGTCCACTATGTTGTACTCTGGACTTTTACTTTCTATTTTTACATGGAAATGTGCCAAGATGTTTCATGATTACTCGCAACTTTTATGGATGATATTTTCTTTTGAAATCTCTGACTGAGGTCAAATCACTTGACTGGTAAAATGCAATTCCTCCTTTTGAATGTTAATAAAACTATTCCTACAGATGTTGGAGTATCCAACAAGTATCGCTTAATTAACGCTCCATCTTTAAAAGATGGTGGACACTACACCTTCCTATTTCTTTTTATAAATTGGCACCACCCCTTTGAGTCCAACCTTGTACTTCCTTTTATGTCATAATTCTCTCAGAAACTTATCCTGGTATTCCTGGATTTTATGTGAAGGCTGATGTGTAGTTTGGTTTCAGATGAGAAAGAAGGGACTAGTACAAGACAGAGAGGTCGACTGCATGAGCGGCAAAATTTACAGGAAAAGAAGCTCTTTGATGGACAAAGTTCAAGTGAAGAGGAAGATCCAATCAGTGGGTCAGAACAGGATGCTCAACATGAAGAAGAGGAAGAGGAGGAAGCTCCTTTGATTCATTCAATCAGATCATCTGCCAAATTAAGAACATTAAAAGTTTCAAGACCAGAGAACAGAAGCCAATCAAGGCTTGGAGATTCTGAGGTAGCTGCTGATAACATAACTGCTTCTAGAACATCAGGTATCAAAATTTTCAGTCTCTTCTGGTACCTCTACTTAATGTTTGGTTCAATCAAGTTTAGAATTTGCTTTGATTTGCTTGCATTCATCACTTGAAATAGGAGTAAATCACTTAGAAAGCATGTTGACGGACAAATAGCTTCGAATGGTAGTTTCTGTGCCAACAGATGCGGGGCAGTGTACTTTACTGGCCAATATGAATGATATTTTTCTGCAAATGCCAACCTTTGAATATCAGATTAAATAGGAACTGCTGTTTTGGAGCACGTGTTACTCCCTAGCATAACTCAGCAAAATCTGCTATACAAGTACAAACTACGGCAACTGGATGACAGTGAAGCACCAACTGAAGCACAGCACATGGGGCCTGAGATGACATGGACACGGTGGCAATGAAAAATTATATAAACTTTTTACTGTTAAAAAGTATTGTCATGTCAAGGGAGCAACATAGGATGACATTATGAGGTATGTTTTGATATCATTATGTTTATGCATGTGAATGGAAGAGGTATTTAACCTAGAAACAGTTACTCCCTTCCCCATCCAGTTTCCTAATGATTGCTCAGTGTCAATATCATTGATTACGTTACAAATTGCGTTGTTAGAGTTCACTTGGCATGTTGGTTGGAAACCATCTGGCGCATGAATGCTTGTATGGAGTTTTTGGTTGTATATACTTAGATTGTAGCAAATTCTTGGTCTTTCACATCTCCGATGGTACATACTTACGCAATTTGTTTTTCCTTGTTGCATTAACCGAATGGAATTTTTAGCTAGTCCTCTGGGGCCGTTCATTGCGTTGGCTGCAGCAATTTCATAATCTTTTGGATGGAATAACGTAAATTGATCCCATGGCTTCTGTTATTATGGCTGGATTGCAGATTGATGCAGCTGATGGACTCTTGACGGAGATTCCACAAGACGACAATTCCCTTTAAATGTAGGACTTTTAGTACTGACTGTCTGATTACGATTTTCATATGAAGACGCCTCCAACTAGTTGTCAGTTAAGTGTCAAAGGCTTTGCAGTACGATGGGAAGGCTATTCATTTTAAGTAGGGTGTACATTTTGGCTAGGGGTTGTATTTCTATCAGTTATACCATTGTTTGGTTGAATGTCACCGTATTGTAAATGCTGAAACCATAGTTGAAGGCTATTCATTTTAAGTAGGGTGTACATTTTGGCTAAGGGTTGTATTTCTGTCAGTTGTACCATTGTTTGGTTGAATGTCACTATATTGTAAATGCTGAAACCATAGTTGAATCATGTACCTAGTAGAATAACCTTCTGATAGTGGTTCATTTGTTGGAATTTTGATTAGTGTATCATTTACAATGTTAAATCCATAGTGAGATGAGTTTCAGCTGATTGGGGTTATAGTGGTTCATTGGTGGAATTTTGATTAGTATATCATTTATAATGCTAGTTCTGTTGTTTGTTACCAAGTCATTCAAGACAGCCATCGTAGCAGAGTCTTAATAATTTGTTAGCAAGTCATCGGCTGTGCACACTTCCTGCATATGTTCTGCTTGCTCCCAGGCGCTTTACAACATGCAGAAACCATAGGCACAGTAAATAGATGGTGTAACCCACAATTTTGCAGAATAATTTTCAAGCATGGTATTGGGGGCACTATTTTCATTGAAGAAGACGATCAATAATTGCATTCATATAAATTCTATACTAACATTTACATTGAAAGTTTAAGGCATTTGGATGAAAATACAATGTCATTTAGCCAAATTTCGTCAGCCATGGGAAATAGTTGCCATGGAGGAAAAAAATAACATGAGCTAAACTTCCAAAACGTGTCCAAAAGTTATTTGTGAATCAGTATTTTGTTGACAATTTTTTTCATTTTTCAGAAAGAAAAAGTAACTGCTAGATAAAGCAAAGCATGTACAAAAGCTTCCGGGATAAAATTTCTTAAGAATGACAAAACAAGGAAAAACAAAAGGCAAAGGGCTGAAACATATAAATGCAGTCTAATTTCTCTTCCGACTCTTTAAACCATAGGTGTGATCTGCTATTCGAATGTTGCTTTCTTGAGCTAATGGAATAAACATACTAAGATGGAAGCGGCTTAAACATGCAAAATAAGCAACACCCAACATTACGGGTTATTAGCGTACTCCTCACAAACTCCGAAGGCTCATGAGGATAAAAAAATAATAATAATAAAAAATAAAAATAAAAATAAAAAATAAAATAAAATTCCTTATCGAACAGAAGAAATGAGTCGATCTAATTTTGTGAATGACATATTCTGCTCTCTCCAAACACAACAAAAGATGACACCTCCAAAGCAAGCAAGGATCATTCTTTTCTCAAGAACCTCTAAAGCTTGTAAAAAAATAAATCTATAGGGCTTTTGTGTGGATAAACAGTTCCGCAACTCACCCACAAAAAACAATGTAAAAATAAATGGTCTCCTCTTTTGGATAAAATCATTAATATTAATTCTGTTAAGCACCATGGATATTTAAACGAAAACAAGAGTTATAGGGAACACTAGTAAGATGACAGAAACAATAAGCTAGTCAAATTTGCAATATGATTTCTAACATGAAGAAGCTTGAACTTTGTCTAATGTAAACATAAACCAGAAGGGACATAACCATACACACGAACAAATCATAAGAATTTAACCTCAAGCAAATAAAATTCACAAAATCTCTCGTCAGAAAAACACCAGACAGACAGAAGGGGGAAATGCCTTACAAGTTGAAGACGAGTTACACAATAATCTTCCCCTGTCAATTCTCAATGGCATCTCTCGCAATGACGATTGTATCTGTATTTTCCTTTTCCTCCTAGACATATAATTTACCTTTAATGAAACAAAGGCTACAAAATTCCTCTCACAATGGAAATGTCAAAAAGACAGAACCTAGCATTTGACAGTAAACCAACATAATCATCTTCTCCCAGCTATTCTCAATAGTGGTGAGATTATACCCTGTATCTCTTGCAAGGACTGTTGTATCCATAGCTCCTCCCGCACTGCTCGCTTCAGGCTTCTAACATGCCCCTTCAAGACATCAGCCAAATTAACATCTTCAACTCCCAACTTCTTCAATGCATCAACCAAACTAACATCTTCACCCTTTAAATCCTTAGATGAAACAAAATGATCTGCACGTTTCAAGATGTTGGGGGAAATAACATCTGCAGGCTTCAATATGTCAGATGAAATAACATCTTCAATCGACAACATGGCAGACGAATTAACATCTTCAATTCGCATCTCAAGAACCTTCTTTGCCAATCTTAACAACAGCCCAGAGTATCTTGGCATTGTTGAATACCTTTGCAGGAACCCAAACAGCAACACAAGTTCTGACTTGTCCAAGTTCAAAACACTACTCAACAACTTCTTCCTTGCCACCAATTCCTCCATGACAGCCACCACATTTTCAGGATTCTTACCCTTTAATGCTGACACAAAAGCCTCCTTGTGCCTAAACTTCCGCAGCAACTTATCATGCTCCGCAAACTTAACCTTTTTAGGTCTCAAAACCAAGAAATCACCTTCCGAAGGCTTCTCTCCTTGACCCCTATGAAAATATCGAAAATTAGTTGGCTTCAAAATCTGCCTCTCAGGTTCCACCGTCCCCAAACTAAGAAATCCTCCTTTATCACTTTCTTCCTTTTCCTCAACCTTCCCTTTCCTCTTCCCAGCAAAAATAATTCCATTTGAGGTCCCGATAGCCCTAGTCATACAATCAGGTGACACCCCAATCGACAAAAGTGGAGCTGGAAACCTCATTGAATGCACAACCTTAAGCATCGAATAATCGAAAACTTTCATATACCCATCTAACCCCACACTCAAAAGCCTAAACTGATCTGACTCGACAGAGCTATCCTTGGCAACCCTACCTACACAAATTCCAGTAACAGTCTTATTATGACTCTCCATTTCATACAAGAGCCTCCCGCCACCAATCACATCCCAAATCTTCACCACATTCCCACCAGCCGTAGCCACCAAACCCCCTGAAGGGAGAAAAACAACATCCTCAACAGGCTTTCCATGATTAAAAACCATGGCCCCAGACTCCGAATTCGAAACCCTAACATCCCAAAGCCTAACTGTATGATCATAAGACCCGGTAACAAACAAGTCAGAGCTAACAGGTGACCCAAACCCACATCTAACATAGTCCTTATGACCCCTAAACTCATGAATCTGAGTCTCTGACGCAACATCCCAGTACTTAACAAGCGAATCATCACCACCGGAGAACAAATGTAAGTTATCAAAACGTGGGTACCTAGATAACCGAACAGCACGTGTGTGTCCTACCAATTGACGAAGTGAGCGTCGAGTTTTGACGTCAAAAACATGAACGATACCTGAATTGCCACCTGCAGCGATCAATTTGCCATCGGAGCGAAAACGAGCAGAGTATGCGACGACGTCCTTGGGGCCTGAGAAAGTGGATTTGGGTTCTAGTGTTTTGGAATCGAAGAGAGTGAAGGATGCTGAGAATGTGGCGGCGAAGTTGTGAGGAGAGACCGGGGAAAAATCGATTGAATTAATTGAGTAGACTAGGTTTGAAATTTTAGAGGATTTGAAAGAGGCCCAATACTTTGATTCTGGAGACGAAGAGGGTTTTTTGGATTTGGGTTTGAGTCTTGGCTTTGTTGAAAAGGTTTTGGTTAATACTACTTTCTCTTCTGCCATTTCAGAGATTAGTGCTCAAAACAATCTTCTTTCTTCTTCTTCTTCTTCTTCTGTCACATGAAGCAGGATCTGCCGGGTTATGTTCCTGCGCTCAGAGAGACAGGTGACGGAGGTAGGGTTTTAGTGTTTTGGGCTCGGCCTGCTGGACCGTGGTGGCCTATTTTATTTTTGTTTTTTTTTTTTTTTTTGGGGAAAATGTTATTTCCAAATTTTATATAGTTTAATATCTAGAAAGAATGTTATAGTTTGATCCATTGTTCCGTGTGAAATATGCGTGCAGACAACGTTTCAATGGTCTAATAAAAAGGATATTAATATCACACACTAAAACAAAAATGATATTAAAAAACTTATTTTATATAACGGGTTCGACAGTAATTGAATAAATATTAATTAAAATAAAATTTTAAATACTCGTCGATAAATCTAAAACAAAATATATATACATACGTGTGTGTGCGCGCTATTATTTTGTCTTTTAAAAAAATGTGACATTTAAGTTATTTTATAATTAATTTGTGGTTCGTAAATAATTAACATAAAGTTAAACATGCTATCAATAATCAATTCCAAAGGGATTAAGAAAACTAAATACTGTGAACAAAGTTCTTAGGCGTTGGTTTGCTTGATTAAATTATAATTATTTTACTCTTATTATAATTTTTATTTTTTAAACTCTGATTTATTAATTTTACTATATATATTTTTTAAAAGTGCTGTTTTACCAAATTGTTAAACTTGATATATTTATTGAAACATGTTTAAGTAACAAAATAATTATTATCTCCTTACAAATTTATTTAGATCCAAAGTCAATGGGTTTCTATCGGTTTGAATGTTGACAAAATTTTTATATGTATATTTTAATATATTGAAATATCTAATCGAGTTATTTATCAAAAGTCAATATAAATATAAAAAATAATTTTTTATCTTTAAAAAATTTAATTAAATCTAAAAATATCTTATCAAACGTATCTAAACAAATCATAATTAGAGAATCCAACTACGTTTTAAAAAACAAACAACGCTCATTCTATTTTTAGGTTAATGCTTAATTCTAATATTTTGGTAATTTCAAATTCATAATATATTTATTTGTTTTAGTATTAAACTTTTTACAAAGATTTCATATATTGCCATATTTGAGTCCTATATCACTTTTTTTTGTCTTTTAGAGAGAGAAAAAATTTAAAATTATGTGTGTAAAGAAATTCAATAAAATTCATTCTAAAAAAAAGAAAAAAAAATGGTTAAGCTCAGGGTATGTGAGCTACAGATGTAGTTATTAACTAGGGGTATGCTTTTTGAGCCCAAGCAACCAGAGGAGCATAGTTATTAAACTCGAATCGACCCACTGGTTAGATTGAGTCAACTCTTGACCCGTATACTATATAGATCTGTTCACTAGATAGACCATATATACAACCAATCTGAAAAAGCCCACGGGTCAATACAAGCAACCCACAACCCATGTGACCTGTGGTTTTTTTTTTTTTTAAATTAAAAGAGAAAAAAATCTCATGTCCATACGCCGACCCAATCTTCGCTTCTCCCTTCATCTTCGATGTCTGATCTCCTCTCGTAACTCCTCACTCTCTCTTTGACTAACTGAAGACTTGACGAGTCATACTCACTCTTACCCATTTTAGAAATCAATAAAAAGCTGAAAATTTAAATCAATTACTACAAATCAAGATTTAGAACCCTAAAAAATTAATAGAGAATAAAAATCCCCAAAAAAGAGATGAAAAATGTACAAGTTCTAATGCTGTGATGTTCTGAAATTTGATTGATGCTTGCTTTTGATTTGTCCTAAAATAAATGGCAAGATTGATAAAAATAATTGTTCAAAAAAGGTAACAAGAAAAGAAGAACACGATGGAACAATTAAGGTCCACCAAGGAGAGAGTGGGGAGAGAGAGAGAGAGAGAGAGGCGAAGGCTTCAGAGTATTGTGATGTGAGGGCTGAATATTATCCCGAGACATTTGAGTAGCATTTGAATAATTAAATGGTGATGCAGTTTTAAGATACACGGTTGATTGGCACAAGTTAGCATTTTCTGGTCGGTGGATCATCAATGATTACCAGCTTTAATTATTGATTAACCAAGGTATCATTATGATATGAATGGATGGTTCGACGTAGTCCTCAATCACCCTCACTCCAGAGTCTGCCCATTTCAACGGATTATTGAAATTTCTCAAATCTCTCTCTCTCACTCCCCCTCCCTTCCTCCCTCTCCTCCAAGGAAAATAGCTGAAAGTGGTTCAGATTTGACATTCATTAAAGGAAAATAGATGTTGCTAGGATTCATAAGAACTTCTTGTTGGCATGCTTAATGTTTTGAGATATGGATGTTTTGGGCCATCATTTGAATAAGCGAGTTTATACTATTTTGCTAAGCCGAAAAGGGATTTTTAGTATACCTATTTGGTCACAAGTTACATCATAGATGCAACAATTTTCGTCTCAAAATGACATGCAAAAATTAGAACTATATGGTTTTTAAGCTTTAAGTCTCCAATCTAGATCATCTTTGGCAATTTTCAAAAAATGAAAATAATTTTTGCTTCATGAGCACAATGTTGCATGCGTTTGCATCTAGTTGTAACGTGACAAAATTTGGTAATTGTATCACCACAGATTTTGGTACAAGAGTCGGTATGTAGAATGCATTCCCAGGTCCCTTCTTTGGAGTTCACATTAAATAGTAGCATATGGCGCAATTATGTGACATGAACTCTATATATCTCGGCAGATCCTTGCAGCACTGAACGAGTAAGCGTGACCAAAAAAAAAAAAAAAAATCAAGAAATTGCCACTATACATCTTTAGATTTTATTATTATTATCATCTTGATCCTCAATATTCTTTCTGGGTGGTGGTGGGGGTCTAGGGTGAGATATAACTAGTTTATGATTTATCCGGAGGAAGAGATTTTACCATTTCTGTTGGAAAGGGAAGACCCTTTCTGTTGGTTTTGTAGTGGGGTCACAAACCCAAGTTGTTCCAGGCCTTCTGTTTGCTTTCTTTGCTCTGGGGCCTCGCCCCCTGTAGACCCTGTCATAACCCACCATTACCTCTGCTTTCAAAGCTCTCAAACTAAATTCTGAAGTTCGGACAACCTAATGGTCACAACCCTCTTCCTCTAATCTAATGATTCTAGATTCAGGTCTCAATTCCAAAAAAAAAAAAGTTGACTTTCCAGAACAGAAATGGTTGCGACCATGGTCTCATCATTCAGCGATACCATATGAAAAATATATTCACTTTCTTCGACAAAGAAGATACAAAACACATCATGTAGAAATCCAATTATACGTTTATTATCTATATTACAATCAACACCACAACTAAAAACCACCGAATTTCCCATCCCAACTTCTCTCCCTGTTGGATGGTGGCAACACCCAAACATTTTTTATATTATTACTAGCTTTAATGTACAAAACTATTACACAAACAATTTAAGGAACAATGAATAATTGCCACCCCGGGGCTAATAAGCTAATTTCTCTATATTCTATATATACGCTAAACAAGACCTCATGTTTCAAACTTGTACAAACTGAAGCTAAAATACAACTGCCAGATGCTATGGAAAACAATTTCTTGATGCCTCCATGCTTGCCGGCCACTATTCAGGAAAAAAACACTTGATCCCACATCAAAATTGTATATGCACAACAATTGGTTCACATTAGATATATGCAAGGGAGCTCCGATCGTGGTCAGGCTGCGGGCGACCCCTAGTTGGTGTCGGAGGTCTTTGAATGTTAAGCTCCTGCAGAGATCAGAAACCAAAAAAGGACACGAGTTAACGCAATTTAAGACCAAGCACAACGCAGGTTTAGAACAGATAAGCTCGCTAAGTACCTGCATCCATGTGTCTTCAGTAACACGCTCAGGAGAAGTTTCTGGAGACTGAAGGGGAGGTGGCAACGGATGAATTAGTTTTGGAACTACAACTAAGCCCCTGCCAACCACCAAAATTGCTCCAGCATTGTTTGCCGTCCCTAGGTCATTGGAAATTAGAGTTGTACAGTATCTCATACAGAAAAGCAGAAGAAATGGCTTATGCGCTATTTGCTACTTACCACAATAGTTGGTTGCTGAAAATAGAGTAATCAATTGGCCCTGAGCAAATCGTTCAAATCCGTCCATCACACATTCATGCGCTCTTATAATGAGCTGTAACTTATTTCTTTTACAGAAGTCTGTGACCCGGTCCGGCTACAAAGACATTATCAAACATATGTAAATGCCATATATTCCCAGCAAAAAGAGCCAAGCATGTAGAGCATGCAATGATCAAGATGACAAGATAGTCCATAATCACTTTGGCCACCAAATAGATTAATTCTGTATAAAATTGAAAACATGCATACCCCAAAAGTGACAAGACCAGGTCCTCGGGCATTTGGTCTCAGCCCCTCTATACTATCATTTTCTGTTGGATCAGACCTGGAAAAGCATATTGAATCAAGAAAACAATAGGAATAAATATTACACTCGGGCAAAAATAAGTTCAATTCCTTTGCAAAAGACAAAGCATACCATAAAAGATCCATTAGAATTATAGAACCAGCGTCCATTGTTATAGGCCTTTCAAGTTTCTCAATCTGTTCCACCGAATTTATAGACCTCCCTATGCCACCATGCATACAGATAATCTTTTTCTCAATAAGTGCGGCAAGTGGAAGAAAGTTGAAGAGTTGATTAAATCGTGCCCATGCCCATATGCCATCATTTTCTCCCTGCAAATATAACTGCTATTAGTATCTTGAAACCTCAAGGGGGGAAACCATGCACATTTACCAATACCAGTAAATCATATATATTCAACCTTACCATTCTTTCAATGCATTCAAGGCGAAAACCAAAAAGAGCATTAATATCTGCAGCCTCGTGATTTCCTCGTATCAAGTGAACATTTTCAGGATATTCAATCTGTAAAAACAAAATGGAGGACACAAAGTTAACACATGAGAAAGACAGTGTTGGAAGCTACTCATAGGATTAAGCTGTTGGTGCCAGAAACATGCCTTGAGAGCCAGAAGCAAAGTAATGGTCTCCAAGCTGTGTTGTCCTCGGTCAACATAATCTCCCAGAAACAAATAATCAATGTACCTAAAACACAAAATCCACAGGGTTGACATCACAAAAATATCAAAGAGATTTCAGACACTAGCTAAAGAATACTCCTAACACCTAGCACAAGGATTCTACTCCTTTTTTTTTAATACCTGCAGGTTACAAAAGCAACAATCACTAGACACCCAGCTACAATATAAAGCCTAAAGCTTTTCATAATGATAAGACAGTGTCATAACTGCTTTCCAAGGAACTACAAGCAAACTCAGAACTGTACCACAGCTAACTTCTTTCCCAAAAATAGTGATAATCCTAGGTCTCCGCCCTCACTACAAGATCAACTCTCAGCTGTCTCAGATCAACTCTCTCGGCATGGTTGATGGGCAAGTCCTGGGATTGGATTAGTAAACCATTAATTTGATGTCAATCTGTCATGTTGCTATTCCTCAAAAGTGCATGGAAGGTGTCAATTAATGTAATTCATAAAATACCTTGGTTGTTTCAAGGCCTAAGCCTCCTAATCTAGCGGTCACAAGACTTAAGGGGCATATATATCCGAGGAGAGGGGGACAACAGACTCTACATTGTTGGCCCAGCATCACTATTGGAACTAAAATCTAAAGCTCACTATTTTCATCTAAACTTGTTTTAGTTGCTACAGAAGTTGTGATAGAAGTAAAAGAATAAAAATGTAGGACTCACGTGATGTCTCCTGCCGTGGATGGAAATCCATATTCATCAAACAGCCGCATTAAATCACCAAACTGTCCATGAAGATCACCAAATACTTTAACTGGAGCTTTCAACTGAAGAACTGTTGGCTCATGCATAAATATCTGTTCAGCAGCATAGCAAAGCTCCCCCACTTCATAAAAATCAAGAAAAAACCTTCTGTTGACAGGAGCTTTCCAGTTCCGCGGCCTGAGTAATGTGGAAATTATCTATAACAAAGAGAATGAGAACATTTATAAAACATAGAAGCGAGAAATGTAACCAAAAAATAAAGGAGAAGCATGAAAATAAACACTTACCTTCTTGTGTAAGCCCTGTGAGGACTTCATCCTATTCAGTTTCTTGGTTGCATGTGAAAAGTCATTATTCATAGGAATCATTCTTCTGCTTTCATTTTCGAACTGGTCTAAGGACAGTTGCCTCACCATCCCACCCAAATTCCCAACAGCCTCTTTAGCAACAACAACCTGTGTAAAGGACAATGTAATTTTATAACTTGAATACAGATCTCCTGCATCTATGACAAGGAAAAATATACACATACCGCTCTAGGATGAAGCCTAACATCAACCTCATTGTCACTTCCATCTGAATTGGTCTCTGGTACTTGTGAGTTGTCATCTGACAAAGATGTCTCTTCTGCTGTCGCAGTAGCTGTTGACTGCACAGCTTGCCAGACAGCAGTAGCAGCCTCAGCTTCAGCAGCAGAGGCTTCCACCAGTTTCTCCATTGAATTTCTGTCAAGGCTAAGCAAAGTCCAAGTTACATTAGAAAGACGTCAAGGGGTAAATTACTGTTTCAATAAAAACACCAGACACCAGGATCATAGAGAAGAACCTCAAGCCACTAGAGGAAGGGATCTCAGGTCTTCCATCTAAAGACAACATAGGTGCATAGGGACTTGCATTTGCTTGTACTGCCCTCGGGCTTGTTATAGTTGTTGCCCTCTCAGGTGTTAATATAGAAGAACTAATATCAGACTGAAATGGTGAGTTTTCAGCAACCAGAAAATCATCCAGCAGCACATCTGCATAGGCATTACCGTGAACCATAACAATCTTCAACAAATGATGGGATATAAAAAATAAGTTACTAAATCAAGATACTGATGGATCGTTTGACATGCAGATAATGACAGGATGATTCATCCCTCAAGTGTGGAACTATGATGTCAAATTGTCAATTTATTCTTTTGCATCACAAAAAAGGAAATTTATTCACAACAGACCATTGTAAAGACCACCAAAACAGTGCACATCACAAGAACTGCAATGACAAAGACTACAAAATCAATGTCCACAAAAAAAAAAGACTCAAAATAACCAAAAATACAGACACTTGACTAAGAAGTCCACAAAACCCATCAACTATTTCGCCATTCCCTAGAAAAATCTTCCTCTTACAATCCATTCAAGCCAACTAAGACACTTCCAGAGGGAGCAATCTAAAGATTCTTGTTGTACATACCCTCACACTACCCCGAGCCCATAAGTCACACTTGACAAAGTTTGAAATCACCCAAGGGAGAAGCAAAAGGAAGAGGATCTTCCTCCAAAGAAAATGAGTTCAGGTGCTACAAAGAAGAAAGTGATCCACAGACTAAAGCTCACTCTTACAGGTAGTACCCTTATATACTGTGGCAATGCCTCTGCCCAGACATAATCTTGCCTTAGAATCCTCTCTCAAGCAAAAGGCAACTCATGGGGGAGAAAATAGGAAAATTACTTCTAGAGCAATTCAAAGTATGGATCACTACATGATATAGATTGTTATGAATTTACATTCTTACCTCCTTTTAGACCACCATATACATATATACGTGGACCAACAGATGCAGATGCATGGCGGCAACGACGCATGAGTTCCAATGAAGAGTCATACTCGCTGTGTCCTTTGGGACTGCGAGAGGAAGTAACAAGTCCATTTCTGTCTAGCCAAACTCCAGCAGCAGTGTCCAAAACTATCCAAAGAAAATCGTGCATTTTAATAATCAAATTCTCTCTAACTTGAGATGGAGTTGCCATAACTAACTACAACAAATAAATTCCAAACTTTACCTGCAACAGCTGCTTCACCTTCTACAGCACGCCCTCCCCTAAGAACACCTCCTGTAACATGCAATCGAGCACCAACAAAAACCTGATAACCAACCAGCTCAAGTTCATTTATGGGCAATAAACACCAAATATCAAAAAGAATGAACAACAACACAAGTAAGAAGTCACTAAATGCCCCCCAATAGACAGAAAACTTATCCCAATTCTCTACATCTGTTCCAATTCAATGAAAATAAGGACGGTTTACTTACCGCAGCATGTTGATACCTTGGTGATGGCGACACACCTGGTGCAAGTGTCCATTCCCACTGGCCATTCCTATGCATGAGCAATCCATAGGCATCTGCAAGAGGCTGTAAAGGGCATAGACAATCAATAATCTCTAAAGTTGCACTCCACTTATACAGCCTTTATCAATTCATTTAGTTTTAACTCTTCACTCTTAACTTGTGAAATGCATGAAATGCAATGTCAGTAGATTTTAGGTATGTTATGGAGTAATATGTCGCCCCACACGGCAAGCCCTAGGATGGAATTTGGTGTAACAAACAAAAGAGGCATGGTGTGCTGGCATAAGAGGCATTTAAGTGCCACCCGGAAAGGAGGAACATGTTCCAAGTTCCACAGAATGTTTGTAACAGTAGCATCTAGGGTTAAAATTTTTGGATCATATATCCATCTGCAACATATTGTCTCCTTTTTTCTCAAAGAGAGCAAATTCTATCGATTAAATATATATATAAATATATATACATATATCAAAACAAGAGCACCAAGAAGATACTTTGCAAACAAGGAAACTACGAAATCAACAACCAACAACGAAAAACACAAGCTTTTAAGAAAGTTGTTGAGAAAACACCCAGAGTTTTTTCTCCACCCTAAAACCCTCTTATTTCATTCCCTCAAACCAACTAAAGCATGGCTCAAGGGAACATCCTAAAGATCTACTTGTCTTACAAATCATGACACCACTTCAAGCCCAAAATTCACCTTGTATAGAGCTTGTGGCCACCTATTGCAATTGCAGAAGTGAGAGGTTCTTCACCCATAACGAGCGAGTCCAAGTGCAAAGAAGAAGAAGAAGGTGGTTCTCTTTTGTGATTCTAACTCATAGTGCCTCATATGTATAAATAACTATTTATTGTTGGAGTCTAATTAGAAAATTCCAACAACACTTAGATAAATTTTAAGAATATACTGCCATAAGTTAATCCATAGAGAGAATAGTGAAGTGTCACCACAGTAGTTTTCAGTTCACTTATTCCATGAAAAGTAGAATAGTGATGGGACAAACCAGGAAACAAGAAGAAAACTCGCATTAAGTTGAAATTTTTCCTTTGGAAAGCTTGGGATAAACTAGGTGCAGTAGATTCACTATAAAAAGAACAGTGACAGTTTATGCTGTTATTGTTAATCCTTCCACTTAGGTTAAAGGCCATAGTGACAATGATTGCACTACTCCCTAGCAATGTATGAATCTTTCGATCCAAAAACACAGTACTTTAGCAATCGAAGTCACCAAATCGGGTGACCTGAAAAAAATATAGTTTTGAAGAAATTGACAAAATACAAGCCAAATAAATAGGAAAAATTTTGTAATCCAAAGAGAATTTATGGGATTTAAAACTTACTTTCTGACCCTTAATTTGTTTCCGTATTAGTCAGAACTCAATTTAAATATACATATCACCTAAAAACATATAAAAACATGTAAGTAATTAAGGAAAAGCAAACAACCACTAGAAATAGTATTCCAATCATCTAAACCTATCTTTCATGTAAGGCATAACAGGAAAGGTTATGCGCCCCATACAATAACGAACCACGATCCAGGAAACATTGGTTAAGACTCAAGACATTATTAATACATCAGGCCTAACAAAGATTTCCAACTTGAAAGAATTGATGGGACTTAGTTGACTAAAGGCAAAAGGCACCACAAAATTCTAGTGAAATTCAAACACAGGTCAATATCAGGACCAATTGCTACCCAAATGACTTGAAATCCTCTTATGTGTCAAAAATCTAATGCTCAAGTCCGGATCCCTCCCTCTTCACCAAGCCAAAGGGAAAAAGGGCATATTATCCTGCAGATATTAACAAGAGTTGGAATTTCTCACCCACGGGCTTTTTCAATCATGAATGAAAGATTCAACATGACTAGAAGAAATAATGACAGACATCTCTTGAGATTGAGATGACAAACAACTTAGATATTCACAACAACAGAGATCGTCGTGAGATATGCCAAACACGTCACATGACACTAAAATCTCTAAAGGAAGCACAAATGTTGCACATGTCCTTTCAAAGATACAACTGACAAGGTTACAATAATTAAAGCCCCATACCGTGCCTGAAGTGTCTCTTCCACCACAAAGTAAAAACATGCCATCTGAGCGTGAACTTGCTGTTGCATACCTACCACAGGAATGTTCAGAGAGGTAAACATCGGTAAAGGAACAACATAGCACATTTCATTTACTTCTGTGATAGTCAAAGTCACAATTTCAGCCACTGGGCAAACAACAAGCTTTGGAATAACCAATGTCTTGAGACCCTGAATGACCAGCAAAAGGGAACGAACCAAACGACTCAAGGACTGCAATAACTATATGAACTCAACACATTTAAAACCCATGCATATTATTGAAAGATAGGTCGTAATATTTGGTTAGCAACCGAAGTCCAACAATTCTTTGTCTTGGAAAAAAGATAATGCAAACCTTAAGCAAGACATCTCAACTGCTACACCTATAAAAAATATAAACAGTAGAGACAATCAATGAACAAGCATAAATGAAATGCACTCACATCCTTGCCGAAGGTCTATCACCTTCAGGGTTGAGTCTCTGCCAGGCATATGGTTTCTGAGCAGTATCCAAAGCCCAAGCATCGGACAGAGCTCTTTTTCCTACAACAAGAATAGCCATTATATTGTTTATAAAAAATATTGAATGAGATTAATCACTATACAAATCTCAGAACATGAAACTGCATAAATATCCATATAAGCACATTGGAATACAGGCTAGACTTCAGGAAGATAATCATGCAGGCATTTTGGCTCCATTGAGCATATCATAAACGTGTACACATGGGAAAAAAAGCAATTGCGAGTGTTACCATTTACCAACACAAACATGCTAACAAAAAGCATCTGGCTTTAAAATTTCATTAAAATGCAAGATTTAGCTTCCATTTTTGAACATATCTACTTGATTGTACATGGTAAAGAATGTTCTAACCTTGGAATTAGTAAATAATTCTATTTATCTTTCACAATGCCTTTTTTTCATTAATAGATTATCATAACAAACTAAGTACCACCCTAAATTATTATATATATCATTTTTCATCCTTAAGCTGATATCACCATCCTTGGAATTCAATATCATCAATAGGGGAAGCCTCAAATCAACCCTTGTCGCTTGATGTGCTAGTCATTCTACTCTTCACTAGCCCTGATAGAAGGGTATGGTGGATGTATTAATTTGCTCTGTCCAAATCTTCACACGGTCATCTGATGTGAATCCCAAATGCTTCACCATTCCTTGGAAATCATATTGGATGATTAGTTAATGATTCTCAATAGAAGAGAGACCAAAAATCATAAAGAAAGTCAAAGAAAGCGGTTCTTGATGCATGTGTTAGTGTTGAATATCTGTACCTCTTGATTTTCACATAGCTCAATTTCTTGAGCTATCCGAAGTTGGCCTTTCATCTTTAATAAGTACCAAGCTTTCATAGAAAATACTCCAAATCTGATAAGTGAAATTCAAGGATTCAGGTGGAAATAAGAAGGTAAAACCTTGTAAAATTTCCAGCAATGTCCATGTAGATGGCCAGCAATAAATTGTACAATGGTCATTTCTCCCCTTCTTTCATGAGAAAGATGGCATATCTAGCCTCTTACTCCTCCTAGAGCTCAACCTCTCAAGACTTTCAAAGATGGTTTGTAGATTGAGTTATACTCCTTGTTTAGTATCCTCCTTACTTGGAGGCTGAGTGTAATAGCACATCTAGCCTCTTAATCCTCCCAGAGCTCAACCTCTAAGATTTTCCAAGATGATTTGCAGATTGAGTTATACTTCTTGTTTAGTATCCCCTTTGGTACCTTACTTGGAGGTCGAATGTAATAGGTCACCAATGCTCAGCTCTTCACCACAAAAGTTAGCTTGAGCTCAGCTCATTATCATGCAGGTTTTAACAAACTTTTTACAAGTTGACTTCTATCCAAGCTTCAGTTGCTAGCGTAATTTATACATATGGTCGAGTATGTGGTATGTAGATTGACACCCGACCTTAGCTCGCTTATTAAATGAGCTCAACACTGAGCTCTAACATTATGACCCTTGCTTCAACAAGCTTTTGACGAGTCAAGCTCAACCTACATATCACTGATTGTTTAATAGCCCTTGCTCTTTGATATCTAATAAGGCCTACTACTTTTATTCCAGAAGCCCAAAAGAAAAAACAATACTCTTGGGATACATGGATGTAAGAAAAGAAGTATGCAATAGATTGAAACAATGCTGTTAGATGACAAAATTTAAGAGATTGCTCATAAATTATTTCCATAAATAAATCAAAGACTTAGGTCGACGTATCTGGAGTTGGTGGTCATGATGCTCACATTTCCTATCAGTAGTTTATTAACCTCCTACGAACAAAGAGCATAAAGAAGGTGACCTTTCATCACCTCCAGTCATCTTTTGTTTCTAGATATCATAATTAGTACAATGGTCTTAGACTAGCTATACTATAACTAACTCCGACAGCTGCTGCCTCATGTAAATCTTCGCCGCTCTATGATCTCTCTAATATTCCAACTCAAAAAAAAAAAAAAAAATCATATTTAATGTTCTCAAATTCACAAACAAAAGAATTTATAGAGAAACAATGTAAAATATTGAAAACTTGTGAGGATTTATGTTAAAATGTTCACTAGCAACCCACTTCCTAATGCTATGAATCAATTACATCTCAAGTTTCTATCAGTTATAAATCCCAAATGTTAGTTTGGATAAGGAATGGAGTAAAAGATCAATGAGAACACTCATTTAATTTAAGCAATCAGTCAAGTAAGCTGAGATCATTTATATATTTCTTTACTGTTTATGTAATAGAAAGAGATATCATTGAGTTAACAGAAGGATATTTATATAACATGGACGAGGATATAGGTCCCAAGTAGAAATTTTCATATTCCCATGTTTTTCCATTTATTCATTTTCATTAAAAATGTTTTCAGAATTCCCATTAAAAATATATATGTATCTCAGAAGCAGACGGGCTCTTGAATAGATCACTTTGGTTCCTAATACGAGTGTGTGTGGATTATTCACGTTTCAGTATTTTTTTCCGCAAATCCTTTTAATCATACTATAAAAAATTTGTAGAAGCTCTTCCATATCTTCCATCATTGGAACACATAAGGACGCAAGCTTCTTTCAAGATTAAGGCTTTTGCACAGGTAATACAGCTTTGAATTAATCCATAGAAAATATTGAGCAAAGGAAAATCACCTAGGGCTTTATACTTTTATATGTGTGCCATACGTTCCCCTAGAAGACAATCACCTGGCCTCTTCTTTCTACATTGCCGGTCTCCTGGAACACGTCATGTCGTCAATGTCTTCTATAAGAGTTCGGTTTCTCCTAGAGTACAGGAGAAGTTTATGGCAATTGCAAATTTATAGGCTTCGCTTCCTCTTAGGTCCAACATACTACAGAAATATGCTCTCCGCCACCAATTGTTTAAGGCATTTTATTAGAAAAGAATATTCAGTTTCTTTTTAACACCAAAGTCATCCCACTTACATACTATCCGTCAAGATTGTTTTCGTATTAACGTTTTTATCAGTGGCAGCTGGGGCATGGGAATTTGAGGTAATTGCTCTTGAAAATGCCCAAAAAACAAAAAAGATTTTTGTTCTTCTCTCTTCTTTGTAAGAGGATATTACTCACTTTCTTTTGTTCTGCTAATATATTTTCTCTTTTGCCATCACAAAAGTATGTTTGGAGCTTTTTAAAGTTTGTATGACTGAACCAATGGAAGATAAATCCAATTAATAGGAATGAAATAAAGGTGATAAACAGTAAATTATAAGCATCCTAGTAGTTGTCAACTGACCTAAGTTGATCTCATTCCATAGTCGAATACAAAACCTTTTTCACCAAATAATACATTCCAGAAAACCTGTTCTTAACAATTGAGATGTGTTGAGAAGAATCCAATAGAGTGCAGATAGTTCTACAAACCATGGAGTAGGATTACTCTTTAAGTATTAAAACCTCAGAAATTGGGACATATGCCTAGTTCATTTTCTGGTAACAACATTTTTTTATTGAACATTGAGTATCTGTTCATGCAACAATATAACTCCTTAAATTATTTGATGGGCTTTGTAATATAATGACCCATCAATGATTTATCCTTCCTATTAAAACTTAACTTTGCCAAGAAAATAAACAGAAGACGATCAATACCTACAAGGGAATTAAATACACTTGCAGGATTACCAATTAAATCTCCAGAGTTACTATTTAATCAGTTTAGGTGGGAGTTCATAAATACAAACAAGACATATAAGCCTTCTTCTACTCAAACCTGCTATTGTCTAAATTCATTCTTTCACTCCTCACATCCTAATTACTGGACACAGTTATTTTACAAGCAGCCTTCTCACATCTCGCATTTCTGTCACTTCTCTCTCAATAACATCAGAGCATAATTATGAAAAAATAGGAGTTCAACTTATTTAGAACATAACGTGGTATGTCTATCTCATTGTTGAAATCTTGATGAAGCTAACAAAGAAAAGAAATAAACCTAAATTCAAAACAACTTTCACTAATTTCAAAATTCATATGTAGTTTATACTTCAAATTCACTAACCTCAGGTGTCCACAATAATAGAATAACATTATCTAATACAGAAGGGATGCTAGTGAAAAGCATATCTAAAGAAGTTCTCTCACCATCATTGCCACTGACAGTCACTAGATATCTCTGACCAACCAAGTCCACGACATGGCCATAGCGAGGCCCAGGACCTTGTCCTTGAACAACCACTCTACATCAACATCAATACACAACAGTATGTAAACTATCCATAAACTAAATTCAAGAACCTGAAAACAGCCAAAAACTAAACTTAAGCAACAAAACACTCACCTATGCCATTTGTATTTATCATTGGTCATGTCAAGCACGAAAAGGTCATCGGTTGAATGTCCAGCCGGACCTATTCCACCCTAGTGAGAGAAAAAATTACAATGAAAACAGAAATCCCACTAAGACCCCCCCAAACTAATGCCAATTCAGAGAAGATAAGGTCTAAGCTTGAAGTCCTCAGTAATCAAGTCACCTGAAAAACAACCATAGTGCCAACTGCAGCAGCAGCATGGGCAGCTCTAGGAGACGGAGGTTCTCCCATCGGTCTTAATCTAAATTGCAACAAAAGATACAAGCCAAGTATAATTAGCATCCAAAACTAATAAGCCTATTTATTCCAAAAAAAAGCCGACTACTAATGCGGCTGAATCTGTGACATATGCCTACATTTATTGGACGGTAAAAAGCATAATTACATAATATAATGTTTGAACGAGTGAAACCATGCCGAGGCAGAATCCGTAAATTCTAACAGTTGACTTTTCCGTACACTAGAATCAATCTGAGTTACAATTAAAACCCTAAATTTGGAAATTGGAAAACATACCTAGTCCATTTTCTGGTTAGAACGTCATAAGAATGTACAGAATTAGTCACACCCGCTAACCCTTGTACAAATTCAAGAAACAAACATTTAAAATAAAATACTAAAAATTATGAAATGAAACAGTTGAGGGGGAGAGGGAGAGGGGTGGGGTGGGAATTACTGATGCCGGGGGCGGAGGAGGCGGCGCCGCCTTCAATGGCGGTGGCGCCGCCGAAGAGGATGAGGCGAGGGCCATGAGTCTTAGTGGCGGCGACGGCAGTGAGAGTATGACTGCAGCGAGGACCGGGAGCGTCATCGTCGGAATCCCAATGGGTGTCTAAGGAACGATAGGTCGGAGCCGGGTGTAGCCATGGCTTCGAACCCATCGAACCCAAATTACTCGGATTCAAACCCTAAATCACAATACCACTCAGATTCGTTAGCAACAAAAGAAAGTCCTAATGGTTTGGGATCAGCAGATGGTGGTGTGGTGGGACCCCGCTGCCGGCTTTAGCAATAACCTCTCTCTCTCTCTCTCTCTCCCTCTCTCCCTCTCTCTCACCCCGGTTGTTTGGGGTAGGCTGTTTAGGGTTTGCCTTTTGATTTCTTTTTGACAGAGAAAGAGAAAAGAAGAGAGGGGGGGCGTTGAGATTTCAAACCTTCGAGATTGTTACGTAAGAGAGAGAAAATGTAGACATGACGGTGGTAAGAAAGACCAGAAAAATTAACAGCGTAGGTAGGGAGCGGCTGCAGTCAAGCAGCGCCCACTGCTGTCAGCGTGTCAGTTGCGTCAAATGAAGTTCGGATGAATTTCTATTTTTCAAAAAAAATATATCAAAACATTCCTCCCTTGCCTATTTTTTTGTTTGGAATTTCTCTCCTTTCTTTTTTTTTCCCTCTTTAGAATCAAAAAATTAATAACAAAATAACAATAATAACAGCAAAAAGCCTAATCCCTATGGCTAATTTTACACATGGTGATCGAAATTAAAGATCTTTGTACAGAAATGACTATTAAAAAAATTTAAAAAAAAAAACTCAAGTAAAAAACTAATTCTAAAGATCTAAAATCAACCATATTCAACTACTCTCATTTCCCCAACTCAACTACACTCAACCAATACCTCTCCCCCAAAATAAGCAAAACCCTACCACCACAAGCAACACTGAAGAACATTATGCTGTGGTCGCCGAAGGTTATAGTGGTCAGAATGGTCGCCAGAAACTACCCCAAGTCGTTGGATGGCATTGGTCAACTAGGGTTACGTTAGGGTTTTGTTCGCAATCGCAAAGGAGAAAAAAAGTGGAGAAGAGGAAGAATGGGGCAAAGCTGGGTGTGGGGTTTTTTAAAAGTTAGTCTAGAGTGTTTAACACTTGACTATTCTGAATCACTTTGAGAATTAGTTTTTCAATTAGGTTTTTTAAAAATTTTTTTTAAATAGAGTCATTTTCGTACAAAGTTTTGAAATTAAATATCGACAATGACAATAGATGACCTTGCAAATCATTTCTAGGGCCGAAGGTTTGACCCATAATCTCATTGCCCATGCCCAAGCCGATAACTTTTATTCTTTCTGATTCATTATTTTAAAATTGTCATTTAAAATAAATACAATCAAATAATTCTCTATTTAACAAAAGATAAATAATTCTTTTTTTTGAAAATTGAAATTAACAAAAATAATATATTTAAAAGTCTAAAAACTATCATCTTATGAGACAGTTTTAAAACGTTGGATGAAAAGAAAAATAATATCACATTGATGTGTCATGAATAAATTAAACTTCAAAAATCAATAATTATTTATAGAAGATCTTGAATAAAAAAAATAAACCAATTAGTTCTCACACACTTAGCAAAAAGGAAATATGTATCTTATTATTACCCTATATATACAAAGCCGGAGTTGGTGTACTGTGCAGGTCACTGTGTATCTGCCATTTTTAATTTACCAAAGTACCCCCATTTTCCTCATTAAATTACTAAAATGCCGCCAATTATTTTCTGAATTGTCTGCAGTATCCCCGCTTTTGGCTCATATCATTTTACCAAAATACCCCGCCTTTGTTTAAAATTACCAAAGTATCCTTTTCTTAAATTACCAAATTACCCTGCAATTTTTTGGTTGCCAAAATATCCCCCGCTTTTTGCTTTAATTACCAAAATACCCCTTTCTCTGAATTACCAAATTACCCCCACTTTCATTCTATATAAAGCAGGAGTTAGGTGTACTGTGCAGGTCACTGTTCATCCGCCCTTTTTGATTTACCAAAGTACCCCCATTGCCCTCGTTAAATTATCGAAATACCCCCACTTCTTTCTAAATTGCTTGCAGTATCCCCGCTTTTGGCTTACTGTTCATATCATTTTATCAAAATACCCGCTTTGTTTAAAATTACCAAAGTATCCTTTTCTTAAATTACCAAATTACCCTGTAAGTTTTTGGTTGCCAAAATATCCCCCACTTTTTGCTTTAATTACCAAAATACCCCCTTTGTTTGAATTATCAAAGTACCTCCACTTTATAATTTATATTTTAATATTAAATAAAATAAATTTTTAATATTTTATATTAATATAACATTAAAATTATATTGTATTATATTTATGTAATATGATATGATATTTTAATTGTAATATTATTTTTAATATTAAAATAATATAACTTTTTATATTTATATTAAAATAATATAATTTTATAAAAATATTAAAAGCTTTAAATTTAAAAATATAATTTTTTTTTTATTTCATAAAATGAGATCAAAATTGTTTGATTTTATATTCTTTCTTTTATTTTTTTAACGATTTTTAAAAGTTTTTTTAAAAGTTTTATATTCTTTTAATATTTTTAGATCTCTTTTTTTTTTTTTATAAAATGGATATAAATTAAAATTTATTGTTTATAATGTAACTTATTTTACTTTATTGATTTTATAAAAATATTTCATTTTTTGTTGATATTATAAAATTTTTTAATTTATTAACTTTTTAAATTTTGACCCACTTTTTAACATTAATAAAATAAAAATATTAAACATATTAAAAATTTTAATTCAAAAACATCTACTAATATAACAACAACAATCTAAACATTCTATCCCAAATTTTGAGATCAGCCATATGAGAGACAAATATTAAGAATCGAAATAAAAAAAAAAATATTTAGTTTGTGCGAATTCTCCTACACCACTCATTCATTTTTAAACCTATATTTTTAACTAAATTCATATCTATCATATCTTTATAAATACATTGTAATCAAGTTTTTAACGGTTTATATCTATATTTTATTAAATCTCATATTTTTAAGTTTTCATGTTATTCAAAAACATTTATGATGTTAAAATATCTATAATATAAGAATATTAAAAATGATTTTTAAAATATAAAAAATTCTATAATATAAAATTAAAAAGAAAATTAAAGTCATTAAAAATACTATAAAAGAAAAGAAATCAAAAAATTTGATCTCATTTTAATATTTTAAAAATTGAAAAAAAGAATAATCTTTGTATTCTTTTATGATTTTGATATCTTTTTTAATACTCTATAAAAATTTTATATAAAATCAATAGATTTACAGTTATTTATATTATAGTAAATAATCGAAAACTAAATGATGTATATGAAATAAATAATGTCTTCGAAATATAAAAAATATATCAATATTTTAATTTTATTTTAATAAATTAAGAAATTAAATAAGAAAAAAATAAAATATTTTTTTAAATTAATATATTAAAATAAATTACATTATAAATAATAAATTTAAAATTCTATCCCTTTTTATGTCAAAAAATATATAAAAATGAGATAAAAATTATTGAAAGGCAGATAAAAATTTTTAAAACTAACTAAAATTTATTAAAAACAGAATATTAAATCAAAATAATTTGATCACTTTTTATAGAATCAAAAGATTTTAATAAATAATAAATTTTAAGTTATATCCCTTTTTATGACAAAAAATATTTAAAAAATGAGATAAAAATTATTAAAAGAAATATGAAATTTTTTAAAACTTTAAAAACTCACTAAAAATATTAAAAACAGCATATAAAATCAAAAAAAAAATTGATCATATTTTGTATAATTAAAAGATTTTATTAAATTTAATATTATCTCGATATTTTATAAAATAATTATTTATATTCTTTTTATATAAACGTTCTTAATTTATATTTTAATATTAAAATAAAATAATTTTTTTAATTTATTTTAATAAAACATTAAAATAATTTTATACTAATTTATATAATATAATATAATATTTTAATACTAATATCATTTTTTGATATTTATATGAAAATAATATAATTTTTAAAAAATATTAAAAAACTTTTGATTTTAAAAATATAATTTTTTTTTATATAAATTGAGATCAAAATCTTTTGATTTTATCTTCTTTTTTTATTTTTTAATGACTCTTTAAAGCTTTTTTTTTTTAAATTTTATATTCTTCTTAATATTTTTTATTCTTATTTTTTTATAGTTTCTTATATTAAGAAAGGATTGTAATTTATTTTAATTTATTGATTTTGTAAAAACATTTTAATTTTTTGTTGATTTTGAAATTCATATTTTATTTGTTAATTTATTAATTTTTCCCATTTTTAATAATAATTAAATAAAAATACCAAAAAGTATCATTAAAAAACATCTATAGTATTAAATCATCTATAATATAAAAATATTAAAAAATATTTTTGTAAATATAAAAATATCTACATTATAAAATTAACAAAATAAAAGTAAATAAAAAATGTTAAAAAAGGTATACAAAATGAAAATATTTTAATCTTATTTTAATATATTTAATATTCAAGAAAGAATATTTTTCATACACTTTTAATATCTTAATTTTGTTTTTACTACTTTTTAATATTCTATCAAAAATTTGTATCAAATCAATGAAATTATAATTTTTTATATCATAATAAATAATGTATATAAAATAAATAACATATTTAAAATGTAAAATATTTATCTATAATGTAATTTTAATTTTACAAAATAACAAATTAAATAAAAATTACAAAATCAATGAAAAATTAAAATGTTCTTATAAAATCAACAAATTAAAATAAATTACGTTATAAATAATAAAAAGTTATATTCTTTTTTATAATAAAAATAATATATAAAAGAATGAAATCAAAAAATATTATAAAGAATATAATATTTTTTAAAAACTTTTAGAGGCATTAAAAAATATTAACAGAAGTGTATAAAATCAATGAAATTTGATTTCGTTTTATATAATCAAAACATTTTAGTAAATTTAATATTATTTTAATATTTCATAAATAATGATTTGTATTCTTTTTGTAAAAACTTTCTAATTTATATTTTAATATTAAAATAATATAATTTTTAAATATTTTATATTAATATAACATTAAAATAATATTATACAATATAATATAATATTCTAAACCAATATCATTTTTATTATTGAAATAATATATTTCTTTAATATTAATACTAAAATAATATAATTTTTTAAAATATTAAAAAAATGGATTTTAAAAATATAATTTTTTTTCATTGTATAAAATTATAACAAAATCTTTTGATTTTATATTTTTTAAATATTTTTATGTCTTTAATAAGTTTTTTTTTTTTAATTTTATGTTCTTTTTAATATTTTTATCTCTTTTTTATATATTCTTTTTATTACAAAAAATGATATATTATGTCAAATCTTTTTTTTTTCCTTTTTTATCTCACTTTTTCATTCAAATTCTTGTTAATTTCTTAATTAGTTTTTTTACCTATTATCCTTTCTCTATTTTGAATATAGATTCTTACCCTTTTTACCCATTGTCACATTTTTTTTTTAATTGGGATTCTTGCACATTTTTTTGACTCTTTTTTTTCGCTTAGATTTTTTATCTTTTTGAGATTATACTTTTTTTTTCTCGTCTAATTCCTTGCATTTTTTTTTAACTATATATTTTTTAATTTAAATATTAATCTAATTATAGATTTAATAAATATTTATATAATAAAAAAATACAATCTATATTTTAGGGGACATCCACGCATTAGCACGGGCAAATAACTAGTATTTGTATAGAGGGTGCTTACTGTTGCCCGAGAATCTGGATGTCCATAGTTGGTTGTCGGATTCTTTTTGGGCCACAACTTCTTTTGTTTTTCTGCATTCACGTCCTTTTTTCTGTACAGGTTCTTTCTTTTTTTTTTTTGTTCCAGTCCTTTTTTTTTCACCCCCTTCTACTATTCCGATTATTCTTGGGTCACAACTTCGGTCTTTTTTTTTCACGTCCTTTCTTTTTTTTTTGTTTTTTTAGTTCAGGTTTTTTTTTTTTTCTCAAAGATCGATATTTTTTTATTTTTAAACTACAATATTTTTTTAATTCAGAGACTTACTCTTTTTATTTTTAAATCCAATTTTTTCCTCTTAAATCCTTCTTTCTTTTGAAACAGATTTTTCCCTTCTTATTTTTTCATTCAAATCAAATCCTTGCACTTTTCATTTTACCCCTCGTTTTTTTTGCTTGGATTCTTCATTTTTTGGGATCACACTTTTTTTTTTGCGTTCAAGTCATTGCGCTTTTTTCTACTTAGGTCATTTGTCTTTATGGGACCATACTTTATTTCTTTCATCAGGTCCTTCCTATTTTTTTGACTCTTTCGCTTTTTTGAAATATAAGTTTTTCCCTTTTGTTTTTTGATCCCAATAATAGATGTTCGTTTATTTTTAAATCATAATTTTTTTCAAATTTTTGCTCTTTTTGTTTTTTAACCCAGTTTTTTTACCTCTTAGGTCCTTCATTATTTTGGGACATAAGTTTTTCCCTTTTTCTTTTTAATTCAAATTTTTACACTTTTTCATTTTAACAATTTTTTTATATGCTTGGATTCTTCATCTTTTTAGAACCACACTTTATTTTTTTATTTCATTTGGGTCCTTACACTTTTTTAACCCCTATACTTTTTTTTCCATTCAGATCCTTCTACTTTTTTGACCTTTTTTTTTTCGTTTAAGTCCTTTATCTTTTTAAGACATAATTTTTTCTCCTTTTGTTATTTTTGCCTGACGATGGTTGGCCATTTATTTTTTATCCGTAGTTTTTTTTCTACATTTAAGTCCTTACTTTTTTTATTTTTTTACCCAACATTTTTCTTTCTCAAGTCTTTTGGTTTTTTTTGGATACATGCTTTTTCCCTTTTATTTTTTCCCTTCTAAACAATCATCCCTTTATTTTTATACTATAAGTTTTTTTTTTTATTCAAGTCCTTGCTATTTTTTTACTCAATTTTTTTCTTAAATCGTTCGTTTATTTTAGACATAGATTTATCCATTTTTTAGCTCTGCTTGTCAATTGAGGTCTTTTTTTTGTCTCAATTTTTTTTTTTACTTTAGTCTATTATCTTTTTAAACGAAAACTTTTTCCTTTTTCTTTACCCCATGAATTATCGTCTATTTATTTTCAAACCATAACTTTTTTTTCCCAATCAACTACTATTCTATTTTTTTACCATTTTTTCTCAAGTCCTTCCCTTTTTCTAAACATAAATTTTTCCCCTCACAGATAATCAACTATTTATTTCTATTACTTTTTTAATCTTATCTTATTTATTTTTTTATAGAAATCCGATGGTTACTCTTTTTTTTTTCCCTTATCGCTTATATATTATGTTTTTCATTGATTTTGACAATAATTTAATTCAAATATTAAATTAACATAAACCTAACAAATATTTATATAATAAAAAAAATACAATCCACATCCCATAAACACTTCACACATCACGCGGGACAACAATTAGTATATATATAGTTCTTATGCATGTTTCCTTCAAGTCTTGAGATAAAGCAATATCAGCATTCAAAATATGCCACCACTTTCAAAGGGTGAGCTGGGATCCTCAACATCATTTTCTCCAAAAACAAACAAATAAATATAAAGTAGACATTTTTTCTTAAGAATATTTTTTTTGTGCTACTTTATCTAAAAAACCTAAATGTACAAGACAACACGAGCCGTGATGAAAAAATCTTTTCTTAGGCGCATTTAATTTTAAAGGATACAGAAAGTAGATCAAGGGGATGGATTGGGAAACCGTGCATCAACTTCATTGATATCTGCAATTATTTCAAGGGTGAGCTTGATCTCCATTGCTTCAAGAGCCTCAAACAACTGCTCCACCTTTGTCGATCCAAAAACGGCACTGGCAGCTAGCGGATGTCGCAGGACGAAAGATGCCCAAGATAAGCCTTATGTTAGAGCACACGAGCTAACCATTTAATATGGGATAAGTTAAAAGAGATGCATATTGAATGATCAACTACCTACATATTTAACAACCAATGGACCCCTATGGTAGAAGATACTTAAGAATCTCCACATTAGGATGAGCACAAAAATGGAAAATACATAACAATCAGTTGGGGCACAATAAAAAGCTAGAGCTGTACACTTAAATCAATGGTTTTGACCTCCCCAGGCCGAAAATTTTTCCCAGTTCAAAAGCTTATGCATGGTTGAAAGTAACTTAAATCTCACTAGCATGACAATAGTAAATCCATTGAAAATGTGAAGGCTTGTGGTACTTGAGAACTTCAGGCTGCTAAAGAGAAACACGATGTATAGAACCAGTACTATCACACGTCTTTAATCAAGTGACAAGTTGCTGGAACCGAAAGAACAAGACCAAGTCACTATCAGGGAAAATGAGCATGCAGAGGCAGGTGGTACCAAAGGGCACTATGAAAATGACAATGGCATTGGAGATTCTTGTGGACCACTCTCCAAGTTGGGTTCATCAGGCTTAGTTGTTTGTCATACAGGTTCTCCGATCAACTGATCCACGTCTTTTTTTCTTTTTCCTGGTTGGACTCAATTGACAAGCAAAGTGGAGGAACCAGTTGTCACAATATCTTAAGACTAACTGTGTTATCTAATTAGTTTCTCAAGGCGTCACACAAGCCATATAGAGCCATGTATGGAAATAAAAGACATGAAAAATAAAGTGGTTGCAAAAATCAACAAACTTGTGGATACAGTAAAAGATATTAAGAAAGGAGGTTATCTCAGTTCTTCCCGAACTTGGCAAAAGTGCGTTACAATACCAATACAAGGACATTACGGTCCTATTTAAGGTGACTATTATTGAACAAACTAAATTACGGCAATATAAAACCCTCCAAGAAGGTTTCTCATGAGGTCAACTGCTCATATTTGATGAAACAAGAGACACCAGATGAAGGCCATATTTTTCTGCAGTGTGAAAATATTCCTACAAAGGAAACATGTTACAAAACAACGATACCCTTCGTGCTCCAACTAGTTGATGTCAGATAAAGAAATCATGGCCATTCTATTTTATTTTCATTTAGCTGCAGTAGGGCCCAAAACTTGAAGATGCACAAAAGCTAAGAATATACAAAACATTCTATATTTCTTCTCAATAAAAAAAGAGAAAATCTCAGTAGCGTTCTACCAAAGAACAGCTCCTCAAGTAGTGCCGAAGGATAAACTTTGATGATCTAATTGACTATAAGAGCACAAGACAGTGGTAGTAATATAATGCAGAATTACTTGCCTAGCAAGTATGAGCATAATGAAGTGCAACAGTTCCAATAGTTCCAGTAATTTATAGATTTAGACAGCTGAATCTGGAGATATGAGCTATATTACAAGATCAGTATTAACAACCTGAACGTTTTGAGACGAGATGCCTCATTTCATCTTTAGAGTCACCTCTTCAAGCTTCACCGACATTTAAATACCAAAAAAGGAATACTTACTATGGTTGTGGACTTTACAGTAGGATTGGACAGGTCATATCGGGACCCGCCCCTGAGTACCTTCCTGGGAATAGGAATGAGAAAAGAATAAAGCACCTGTTAGATAAACAAATTCATCTGTTTGTTTTCCTTCATTACATGCATTAGCAAATGTAAGTAGAATTTGACCTCTAAAAGGATTCATCCGAGCAACGGCTGGACCCGAAAGTACTTCCCAGAGAGAGTACCCATTGCCAGAGGGCTGTAGGCCAATAAGCTGACACTGGAATGGCAGGCAACAAAGAACTTATAGTCAACATCAAAGTGCTTAATAGGTTAGATCTAATCAAGAAGACTGGAAAAATGGGGGAAACCAACCACTGAAGACTGAAACACTTAGATGTGTTGTGTCTCAGGGAGAATTGAATCACAGAACCAGACAAAACATTTAACATCAGAAACCACCAAATATGACTCAACCCTGACAGGATTCCTGTAACAGTCCATAGCCCACAATGCCATACCTCACCCATCAAAAAAATAAAATAAAATGAAAACAAAATTAAATTAGAAAAACAAAAGGACTTTCACACAAATGCAAACACAAAACACACTTTTGCACAAACGCAAATATAAACACAAACACAGAAACACAACGACAACAAAATGAACATTAATCCCAAATTTTTGAGTTAGCCTTTTGCGACCAATATAGAAAAAATGAGAAAAAAATATTCATTAAAACTTTAAATAATAATAATAATAATGCATTAATTCAATATATTCGGATTTTCCTACGCCTCTCGTTTGTATCTAAAATCATCTCTTCAACTAAACTCATGACACTCGTATCAAAACATAAAATAAAAAAAATAAAAACACAACAAAAACACAAAAAGACCAAAAAAAAAAACCGAAATCGAAAACAAAAAAAAAGCAACAAAAAAATAAAATAAAAAGAAGTTTCTCCCTTCATTGATTAGGATTCAAGGTTCACATTTCACGAATCCCATAGGAACATGACCTACTTTATTACGATTAGTCTGTTGTGCTATGAAGAATGACAATACTGAAAGTATGCAAAGCGAAAGCACCTAGGGATACTAACACCAATTGAAAACAATCCATGAAAGTATTATTCGTTTTGCAAAGCTTCCACAGGAGAAGGAAAAGCAATTTGCAATCTCTTTCTTGACATGTTGTTAGAGCTCTCTGCACCCCAAGTGGGACAGATTGAGGTTTAGAGATGCGGAAATCATGCCAAACACATAAATTTCCTGAAAAGGGGATCACATATCTTTCCATCCAATGAAAATAAGTTACCTCTCATGATGATAGCATTCAGCCAATCCAGAGTCAAAATTTCGGCAGAGCAAGTTGTACGAGTTCTGTAGCAAAAAGGACAAGATTTAATTTCCTCAATTCTTCAGGGTGCAAACTGGACAAGTAATGAAACCAATAATGTAAAGTAGAAGATTGGGATGCCTCATGATTCCAGATCAAAATCATACACAACACCTGCAGGGATACTATTCCAGGATATGCGGCAGTATCAGCAACTTGAAGGAACTTCATGAGGCCATAGGGTGTTTCATTACTCAGTCCAATGTATCTGATCTACAAATGAAAACTTTCTAGTTTCAGACAGAAGATTTCCAGCAAAGTCCCTTCTCAAACGACAAAAAGGAAAAAGAAATTTCTAGATATCTCATCTAATTGAATTGTGGGAATATGACATACAATAGAATTATATAGAAAGAAAATGCCATAAACCCATGGCTTTTGATAGTTTAACTTACAGCCCTGCCAAAAGCTTCAAGCTGGTCCTCTATATGCACCAAGGAGAACTGCCTAAGTGGATCATACTCGGTTTCTCCAAACATGGGAACAAAACTACAAAAGCTACAATCCAGATATCCTGGAAAGAGTAAAACTATTGGAGACAAGGGAATAAGAAAGAAAAGTTCCCGTAAAATAAGAAATTTATGAGAGCTTATATTTCCACAGTATAAAGTAACAAATTTATTTAAATATTCACTATATAAAAAATGGAAGAACTGATTCACACACAGATCAGGCCAATGATTTTGATAGAGGTCAATGTAATCTATTTGCAATCTCAATAAGCAGAAAAATACTGTCAATTAAATAATTAGATAATTATTGTAATCATTGGTCTATAAAATAAAGCTCATTCAACTTTTCCAAAAGAATTTCTTAAATCATATAAAGAGAATACATTTTCAAAGGAGAAAAAAAAAAAAATCTCTAACCTGACAAAAAGATTCGAATTTTCAAATTATTAAATTTTGCTACCAAACTGGATGGCATGTTTTCCCTTTTTGTAAAGAACCACATGTTGTGGGTCACAAAAGTGGTCAATTCACATGAGTCAACGTCCAAATTAGATTTTTTTACCATACGTGTTCATTGTCAAAATTTACAAAAAAATAAATAAATAAATAAAATAATCATAAGCTGGTTTGAAAAAAGAAATATCTCATGGATGAGAGTGATTATTTGGAAAACTTCTTATGATGTTCAAATATTAAAGTATTTTCCATAGGTGGGGTAATTACGCAAATCAAGACTTATTTTAGAAAACAAAGCTGTAACCTCAGATATACAACTAAATGCAAATTTTCTATAAGAATGTTGCTTGATAGCTGATTCAAGGACATGTCCAAGACACCACCATAATAACATGGGGAAGCTAGCTAACTACATACATGTTTTCATAAAATAAAAAATCATAAATATGCAATGAGAAATTAGATCATATCAAATTAGTTTGAATTACATGAAAAGCAGAAAATCATCCATAAAGCAACCTATTGTCAATTGCACTAGAGATATTCTTTACAGCCAAACATTTTGGCCCACCTCGAATCCATGTCATCTGTCCAAATGGTCCACTAACCTGGCATTATCAACATTCACAATGAAGAGTCAAGTTCAATCAGAAAATTCAATGCCACAAGAACTATGGCATTGTAGGATTTGGAAAGGTCAACTGAAAGGATTCCATTTAAGATCATAACTCCAACAACAATAAACCGCATTATACACACGCACACACACACGTGCACATGCACATACCATCTACTCAATATCCTTACAATTTTGATCTAATGAGTCCGTGGACACATTGTGGCATTATAATTAGTCAACTTCCAACCAACTAAAAACCAGCCTTTACAACCTCCCATCCGTAGAATTCACTGTGCATCTGTCACAACTAATGAGAAACCCCATTTCCACAATGTTTGTCATATAATTCACACAATATTACACTTCAAAAAGTGACCATAATTGTTTCCACCTCACTATTCAAAATGACGCATCTGGCTAATTAGACATGATTCAGGGCTTAATTTCTGTAATCCTATAAAAAGTCAGTAAGAAACTACAAATATGTATAAAATGTATAATAATTTTTTTGAATTGTAACACTAAAGAAGCCCATAATTCAACAATTGACAAATGAAACGACCTTAGGGAAAGCTTAAAAGAATGGAAGACTGCAAGTGACCAAACCTTAGTGGCTGAGACAAGACGATGATGAGGAATTTTTGGGGACCAAATCCAACGGCCGAGATACTCCTACCCTGAGTCTCTGCACACTGTGGCACCGGATACCAGTAATGAAGGACATCAAATTTAGGGCACTAATTAGTTAAAGGAATCAATCAAATGACATGAAGAAGAACATCAAACCAGAGATGGATGGAAGAAGTTGATTCCGGCATTAAAGGCTTCGTTGAGAAGGTGAAATGACTGTAGCAATGTGTTTTGCTTGCCGATCATAGTCCCTGCAAATTTAAAAAAGAAGTTCACCAAAATTGATGTGTGAGAGAGAGAGAGCCTAAGCAAAGCATTGAGACAGCTAAATCGGGAGCAAGGTTAAAGAAGGGTAGAGGCATCACTAGGTTTTGGTTTTGGAAATTCGGGGGTTTTGAGGGGTTGAGAGTGTTACAATTGAAACTTAAAGGTGTTCGAAACTACTCTGACTGGAAAGAAAAAATTGTATTTTTAAAAAATAATAAAAATGTAAATTGATCAAAATAACAAAATAAAAATATACAAATCTTTTGACAAATTTCCAAATTTGGACACGAAACAAAAATTAATGACTTGTGTTTATCCGTTCCGTAGCCATGGTTCCGCTCTTCTTCTAGTAATTGGTTATTGGCGTAGCACCCCGGTAATTGATCATTGATTATATTTGCTCCTTATGATGCAAAATTAATCCATTAAATCCAAATTTCACAATATCTGATAATTGAAAAATTAAAAATCACACAATAATTATATTAATAAATTTTCTTTCGTAGTAATAAAATTTGTTAAAAATGCAATATTAATTGAACTGGCACATAATATTTCCCAGTTTGACATAGATAGCACTTGAGATGGAAAGGTTGCTACTTTATGTATAATAATAATACTGTAATAATGTCAAATGTTATGTTCATGGCTGTATTACCCGCTTCAGTTTTGGAATTTCTCTGGTTCATGGATTAGACGAGCAGCAGTTTTGCTAGGCTAGCAACATGATCAAAGCCGAAGACACAAATGTTATGGAGAATAACAAAATAGCCAGTATATCAGCTACTCAATGATGCAAAAATATACCTTCTCCGATGGCAATGATCAAATAAGCAGTCTGGATCGCTTGATCTCAAAAGCAAATTATGGATTCTAACTTTCAATACCAAGTAGCACCTGAAATGACTTCATACAAAACAATATTAAGAACATAGGAAGAAGACCTTAGAACAACCACACACAACTCAATAGCCTTAGGAACTTCAAAGCTATTGACAAGAAAAGCGATGAAACAGCCATTAGAAGCCAGCTTTCCAGCTACAAACGCTCAGCTACCTGTAACATTAGATATACAGAGACTGATTGTGAACGTCTGAGAAGCATGCTAGGTGAAAGATATTCACGGGTGTCAAATGCATTGCTAGCCAACTTCAAGTTTCCACAAGCCTAGAGGAAACAAAATATATATATATGGAAGTATCCTCAATAAAATGTCAAAACCATGCTTATGGTAACAAAACACATGCCTATGCTGGCAATGCTAAATACAGCAAAGAGAAATCTATAGGCGATATATTTAAAGCCAAAAAGCAAATTTCCAAAAAACTGAGAACTGTCATGCTAGCATGTGAAATCAAGATTTCGGATGCCACACAATAGCATAACAAAGGGGATGACAAACACAAAAAGGTGCTGCAAAAACAGGATATGCCATGCAAATTCATTCTTCCCTGCAAACAAAACTATTAAACCAGAACTCTAACAATTAGCAAGCAGGAACAACCAGGAGGGTAATGCGTTGAAAGTCTCAACTCCTAAGCAACTTAAGGGCCTTAATCCACATTTGTTCATGAATAAGACTTGGACATCCAATCAAGTTCCGTTGATGGGATCAAGCTTTTTATTGATTTCCATTTCCCTTAGGGCATAAATACAAATGAATCGGTAGTAATGACTATAGTACAAAAATATTCAAATGACAACAGGATAAATAGTAGTCATACATCACAACCATATATAGTGATACTGATTTCCCATAGCCTTCCTTAAGGCTCTATTTAACATTCTCCCCAGGTTAAGATCACCTTCCCTGTTTCTAGTGTTACATTCCTCCCCTTCTCAAGTTGCCTATTGACTAGCCTCAACCTCCCCCCACCCCTCTTCTAAACAATAAGCAACAAAAACCATCACAATGAATTACAAAGACCTCTAATGAGAGTTTGTAACCAAATTAATTTAAGATGAATACTTACCATTTATAATGAGGTCCTATGTAGAAGAGTAAGTTCTTTATTACCTCACCAAGGGATTGACCTATGGATCAGGAAATAAGAGAGCTTCAAATCTCCTCTCAATAGAGCCACCCATAAAACAAGGTGCCAGGCAGAGGAAAATAACAGTTGAGTACCGTGCCAGTACTAGCATACCCTCAAATGGGAATAGAGGAGAGATAAAATATCCTCAAAGAGAAGTGCTCCACTCCAGCCTAAAATAAATTCCAATGGGGAATACCAAGAAAAGGTAAGTGGATATTTGATCATCTTTAAGAGGCTCAATTCATCACAGATGCCATGAAGAACTGATCCCAGAATCATGTCCACCACCAATCCACAAGTCCCTCAAAACACAAAGCACGTATAAGGGAATAATAAGCGATCCATGTAATCAATACAAAGACTTCAAATGATGGTGTTCAATGTACGGATTATATACCATCACCCCTAGCAAAAACCCAGAAACAGATATTTTTAGTCCCACCCAACAATTTAAGGCATGTTACTTAACTTTGCTTGTGACTGCAAAGTACGTCAATTTCGATCACCCATTAGATCCAAAAGAGCGTTCAAGGAATAACGCAAAGACATTACAACTCCAACGTAGCAGGAACATAATAAAAAAAGAACCTGTTTAGCCTTGAAAACCCAAAACCGAAGAAGGTTAAGTGGGGCATCTAGTTATGGGATTCAATGAATTGAATCACTTTCCACGAGCATCAAAAGTAGGGTTTTAAGAACCATCAAATCATTGATCAAGCAAATAGGCAAACAAAGATATATAAAACTATAAGAAGTGACCAATTTTATTATCATAATTCATCTGTTTTTTCAATCATTTGAACCAAGGGTTCACCAAAACACTCGCCAACCCAAAATCACCCACCCAATTATAACCATTCAACCAAATCAACTATCAACCATCGCCAAAACCCTAAAACTCCTGAGACATCGATCCAATCTCACCCCTTCCAGCGGCCTTCTTTGGCAACAGAGTCTGATGAATATTCGGCAAAACCCCACCATTAGCAATCGTCACATCTCCCAGAAGCTTACTCAACTCCTCATCGTTCCTCACTGCAAGCTGTATATGCCTCGGAACAATCCTGCTCTTCTTGTTATCTCTCGCCGCATTCCCAGCCAATTCCAGAACCTATAAAAAGCACATCCAAAAACATTAAATCGTGGGAAAAAGAGTCACTCAAATGGAGATAAAACTTGGGTACGAAGCTTGGGATATTGATTGTTACCTCAGCAGCTAGGTATTCGAGGACTGCGGAAAGGTAGACCGGAGCGCCGGCGCCGACACGCTCGGCGTACTTTCCGGCTTTGAGGAAGCGGGCGATTCTGCCGACGGGGAACTGGAGACCTGCCTTTTGAGATCGAGAGACGGATTTGGAGTTCTTGGGCTTGCCTCTGCCGCCTTTGCTTGATCCTGATGTGCTCATTCTCAGAAATTAGGGTTTTGAAACCGTTCTGATCGTGTGGAGAGAGAGAGATGAGGAGAAGTGACTGAGAGGAGGTTTAGGAGGTATGTATAGGGTGGGGTTTGGGGGGTTGGTGTGTTTTGGTTGGAGAGAAACTGAAGTGCGCGGATCGCCAGCGTGGCACCACATGAAATATTTTGGTGGGCCGAAATTTCAGGGGGCATGTTTTGAGCTGATAAGCGGGAAACCACTGGTGGTTGTAAACATTCATCGAATTGAATTTGTCAAATATTCATCGAATTATATTTATATTATTTTCTAATTAAATGAAATTTTTATAAAAATAAAATAAAATTCTATAAATTAAGATCAAACTTTAAAATAAATAATACAAAAATTTTCTAACTTTAATTTTTAAACCATTCACTAAATGGTTATAACACGAATTTTATGTACCGATCTTATTAAACTAACAAATTTAAAAGGACGATGCTCTGAAAATCTCGAACTTGAAAATTTTGTACCCAAAAGAGATTATAAATAACAAACAATAGTAAAATCAAAAAAAAAAAAACGTTTGTACTCAAAACCAATATTAATGATTTTTTTTTTGTTCTTTGGATTTGGTCCACCATTCTATTTTTGAAATTTCGTTTCGATTAATCCGGGTTAAGCCGTTGAAATCCCTTGAGATAATAAAACTCTTTCCAATATATTTACTCCATCTGAGATTCAAACTTGAAATCTCTTAGATAAGATGTAATGATTTACCTTCTAAATCTTTAGTGAAACCAACACGAATGATGAGCTGCTCCTATGCTTGAATTGGTTGGTCGTTGATCCTACGGATCACAAATTATTGACTAACGTATGTATCAAGCTAAGTTAAGCTTGCTACGCCAACTGATGATTAATGTCAAGGGTTGAAGAGATTGTTTGTTCTTCTTCACGGGTGTAACTCCTTTTTATAAATATTGAGGAGTGATTATTTTAATTCTGATAATTGTCTTAATTATAGTCTTCCTTCGATAATTTTCTTAAGGATTCAACTTATGCTTGTTTTTTCTTATTTAAAGCAAATGTGAAATAGGTAAACCATCATGAACAAAAATCGTAGATTATCGTATTCATTATTTATCTTCGCTCCATGCATTTTTTAGCATGAGCTGCAGGAGGATTAAACAAGTTCTTGAATTGCAAAGGTGATTCTTCAAATTTTACTCAAGGTATTTCAAGTGAGTTTAGTTGGTATTTAGCTTATATTTAGGTCCGACAACATATTTTACGAATTATTTTCTTTCTAAAAACAAAATACAAGAAACTAAAATCATTAAAGAATATCCCTCATAATAAATATTTACTTCAAATACTATTCCATTTTTGTCTTTGCGATTGTGTGGTAAAGCAATTAACTCATATTTGTCTAGATTGGTTTGAATTAGTTTTACACTCTAATTGCTTTTAATATATTTTACATTTTATTTTTTAGAAATGTAAGAGAAAAAGGTCAAGGCTTTATATGAAAATAACAACTATATCATGAAAGTCGGACAATATACGTGTCTATACGAATAATACAAAAAAATGTTGATTATAAGTAAAAAATATATATATACGAATATTTAATTATAACTTCAACTAATACCGAATTATACAATAAAAAAAGAGTTTAGTTTTGAGAAAGCTTATGTAAATTCTTAGTGCATATAAGAAACAACATTACATCTCTTTTGAAATTATATTCAATGTAAATAACAAGAGAATAAAGAGAACCTAAATGTAGTATTTAACATCTCTTATTCATATGGTATATGCATATAAATATAAAAATTATAATTATAATTTAACAAATAAATAATTCATTAAATTTGAAAAAAATATAAAATATAAAATTTTTGCATAAATATTAATTAATTTAATATATTAAAACATTTCAAACACTGATATTGAGAAATTTTCATACTTCTACCTTGAAAAATGAAAGAATTTTTCTTTTCGTTTTTAGAATTGACAATTAACTTTTTTTATTAAAAACATAATTCCAATAAAATAGAAAGTAAGCCAAAATTCTAAAAAGACAACCCTCGAGATGAATTATGGAAGTCATTTTCTTAAATCATCAAAATGAAAATACGTTAATATTGAATTATTTCATCCAAATAACAAAAATTAATTTTTTTGTGAATTCTTTCCAAGAAAATAATTATTTGAATAATTAAAAAGGAGGGTTCACATAGTACTTTCTGCATGGAACCATCATTCGTATGAATAACAAGTAGGATTGATACTATTTTAAAAATCTATTTGTCGAGATGTTCTCATAAACTAGAATTCAATTAAAAAAATTATAAATCAAAGAATAAAAAAAATAATAAATTGAAGTTTCCCAAATGACCAAAATCCATTAAAAATAAAAAATGAATTAAATCTGATTTAAAATCTCCTCCAATGAACATTAAAATTTCAACAATTTAATGGTAATACCAAACGCATATAAAAGCCCTAAACAAAGAATCGAATGTTGTTTGCTTAATTTTAATCTTAAATTTCCTCTGTATAATCTTAATCTTTAACAAAGAACTGAATGTCAAATAAACATAATCGTAATCTTCCACATTCTCACTGAACAAGATTAAAAAGGAAATAGCATTCTTCATTACATTGTGATTGAAGTTTGAACATATAAACAGAAATCCAATCACAGCTCGTCCCCAAAAAGGCACATCTTGACTCAGACCAAACTTCTACCCCCCCACCCCAAAAATACAACCCCCCCAGTTACGTTTTCCCAGCCATAAAGATACCGAAAAAGTACCCAAAATAAACCCACTTCTAAAAATCCCTAAAACTCCTGAGACACAGATCCAATCTCATCTTTCCCCTTCCCGGTCTTCTTGGGCAGGAGGCTCTGATGAATGTTTGGAAGAACACCACCATTAGCGATGGTAACAGATCCCAAGAGCTTGCTGAGTTCCTCATCGTTCCTCACTGCAAGCTGAATGTGCCTTGGAATGATCCGAGTCTTTTTGTTGTCTCTCGCTGCATTTCCGGCCAATTCCAGAACCTATATCACATAGATCGCAAACACCATTTACAAACAGAGATCTATAGAGAGAGAGAGATTATGGAATATACCTCAGCGGCGAGATATTCAAGGACAGCAGAGAGGTAGACCGGAGATCCAGAGCCAACGCGCTGAGCATAGCGACCGCGCTTGAGGTAGCGAGCGATACGACCGACGGGGAACTGGAGACCGGCCTTCTCAGATCTCCTCACCGATTTCCCTGACTTCCCCCTCCCTCTCCCTCCCTTTCCCTTGCTTGTTGCTTCGTTCGTCATCTCTCACGATCTCTACAAAACCCTGATTTTCTTTTTCCTTCGAAGAATAAAGGAAAAGACACATCGATTTGTGTCCTCATCAAGAGAGGGGTTGTTTATATAGACGAATTGATATGCCTTGTGATTGGCTATTAGTTACACCACGGATCGATGACGTGGCGATTCTGTTTGAAAGTTGAGTTGCGCGGGAATTTAAAAGATTTCAGAGTTTCCAAAGTGGCAAGTTGTCAAATCGCTTCAGAAATACGACGTCGTTTCACTAAAATGAGCAATGTCCAAACTTGTTGGGCCGAGAAGTAAGCCCAATTTTAAATACACCCCCCGCCGGGAGCAATAACTATAACTCCCCCTTTTTTTTTTTTTTCCCATTTTGATTTTTTTTGGATAAAACTCACAAAACAAAATTTAAACTTAAAATAAGATTTTATAAACAAAAAAAGTGACAAGAAACCCGAAGAGTTCCCTTTTTTAATATAGTTTTTTTTTTTTTACACTCACGGAATATAAAATTTTAATTGCCATATTATAAATTTTTCTCCCCCTTTTCTTTAATTTTTTAATTTTATTTTTAATTTTTTACTTTTTACTTTTTAATTTATTTAAAATCTATAAAATAAGTTTGTTTTTAAAATATAATTATCAAACAACTTTTAATTTAAGTTTAAAAATTATTAATTTTTGCTTCTCCTTATAAGAAAAAGAAAAACAAAAAAAAGCTCTACCAAACATACACTCTATACGAAAAAGGTTTAAACTCTTGAAGAAGTTGAGGGTACGAGTTAAACTATAATTTATTAACGATTTAAGTATAGCTAAGACTTATTTCACGCAGTTTTTATTCAAAATAATATCATTTATTTTACGATAGGAATAAAAACTTAAAATATTCTAATATTATTAACTGAAATTTTGAAAAAAAAAAATTCTAATGCATAGTCAATTCACCAAATAATTTCTCAATTTAATTCCTTTTATATTATGACAAATACATGATATTTTATAGTCTAGAAACCAGTATCACCATCAAAAGGGGATATAATAGACGATGGGAAAGTGAATCTCTAAATTGAGTTTCATAACTGTTCAAATCTAATTAATTGAATTTTCAGATACCAATAATCAAATAAAATAAAATATATTATATTTTTTAGCAGTTTAAATTAAAAATTATGTTTGATCAACAGTTAAAATTAAATTTTATTAAATAGTAATAAATATAATATTTGAAATATATATATACACACATAATTCTAGTGAATAGAAGGGTGGGTGGTGTATGATTAGCATTACTATTTTAGTAGTCATACCTAATAGTCATCGGAAGTGTGTTATTGTTGCTTTACTTGGTAAAGGTTTTCATGATTTTAGGAGTTTCTAGATGTAGTTTATGTAAACAACATAATTTTTTTAATTAAATCCAAATTTAGAATTTTAAAGTTACAAACTGTTCTTCACATTGATTTTATTTTTTTGATATATACAATGAGGTGAGAGAGAGAAAACACGAACTCACCTCATGGCACTTTTCTTCACATTGATGTGGGAAATCCGACATAATTGGTTGAAATTGCTAGTTGGCCCCCAAATTCAATACTAATTGCTGGTTGGCCCCATATTTTACCTTATCCTTTTCAATATACCATCTAAATCTAATGGCTAAAAGTACTAACGTTGTTGTTGATTGAATTTCAGTTGTCTCCGTTAAGAGTATGCCACAAGATTCCCACCATCATTATTTTGTTTCTTCTTGCTTTCATTCCATCTATGAGTGGATGCTTTGTTGATATTCTAGAAGTCTAACAAGCCAATGTTGTTTCTTGTGCGGAGCTGGCTTTGCTTTTGTTTTTATTTTATAGAAGCTACAGTTTCCTTCGTCCCACTTCTTTATCTTTTTTTTCTTGTTGGGTGCGATCTGTGCTTCGAGCCTATGGTCCGATGGGGAACCGTAGTTTTTGAGCCAAATGATTAAATTAATGGGGTATATGTTCGTTGTGCATTTGCAGGAGGAAGACATTAAGGAAGATGTTCTGCGACGATGTTCATCACGTGAACAAACTCTTATCGGTGTAATGGTCGGATGTTATATTTTTTTAATTATAAGTTTCGATTTAAATTTTAAAAATAAAAAAATAAAATTTAAGAGAATCAATCTCTTGACGGTTTCATAATACTTGGATCAAATTAGTAAACTGAAATCTGATTACTAATTAATGATAAATAATTTATTTATACAAAAAATGATGTTTACCACGTTTGAATTTTGGAAATATTGACCTTTTGAAACTATTTAGACCCTTTTTTATTTTTTTTAAACTAGTTAGGGTATCTTTGTTTTATATCAATCAATTTCAATTCAAGTGACATTTCCTTTCTCTCTTTTTATAATAGATTCGGATTTGAATATCAGTGTTTACACAAAAAAAGTGTATATTTGTTTTATCAATTTTTTATAGATTTAATGATAGTATATTAAATTTTTTTTATTTAGAATTTTGAATTTAAATCATGAAAATAAAAAATAGGTAATGTGAGAGTTAATTTTTAAATTAAATTTCATAATTTTTCAAATCAAATTAATCAAATTTTCATATGCTAATGATAAATTAAAAAATAAAAATCATGTTCGTTTTGTTCTGTTCGGTCATTTTCATCTGTGGGTGCCATTGAACCCGACCCGGGCCGGCTCCACATCCACATCCAATGTTCTGCTGGGTCCTACTCTTCACCAAATCAGTGGCAAAATCCATCCCCTCCTCACTGTTCTATCTGGCTACGACAAATGGGATTCTCTCGTCCTTCGGAAAGAGCACCCTCTGATGTGTCTAAAAACCGTACCAATAAAAACATATGTAAAGAGAATTCAAAATAAGGTCAAGTCTTAGATAATTTTCATGCAATTTCAAGGTTCTAATAAGGGCGACGAATTACAGATGCATCCTGCGTGACCATTTTGTCCGTTAAAACCTACTTCTCTGTCTCTCAGTCTCTCTCTTCATGAAATCCTGAACTTCGCTCTCATGTCCTCCTCTCTCTTCCTTCTCCTCCTCTTTCTCTCTCTCATCTCTGTCTCTACGCCCACCACCACCGCCAGCAACACCACCATCGGAGCATCATGTCCGCTGGACTTTAACGTTCTCCGACAATTAATCCAAAACTCCAACTATCATCCTTCCTTAAGCAACTCCAAAGCTTGTCAATTCATTCTACAAGGTCTCCGCCTCGTACAATCAGACTACCTTAAAAAAACCAGCGACTTCCTCCCTCCTCTCAACTCCAGCCAATCATGTTGGGACACGTATCAATCTCTCCTCGCTCAGTTTGTCCCCAATTTCAACATTCAATCAGACTGCGGATTCCAAACCAATTGGATTTCCGAAGGGTGTATGAACATCACCACAAAATCCCAATTCGAAACCCTAATTCCCAATTCCACGTTAAAAGATGTTGTCAGTAATTGTAATCAGTCATTAGAGAACAATTCACCATGTGCTTCTTGTACACTAAGTTTGTCTAGTCTTCAGGCTCAGTATTTGACTGGTCCCTCAATCGGGAACGTCTCCGATTGCACGGCGTATCCGTCCATTTACGCGGCGGCGTTCGCGAATTCCTATGGTCCTACTGATTTAGGTACTGCTTACTGTTTGTTTCAGCTTGATTTCTATCCTAAGCATAAGAAGAGAAATGTGCCGAAAATTGTGATCTCTGTTGTTGTTGTGTGTTTTGTAATTGGGGTTTTGATTATGGCTAGCGGGTATTGGTTTTTTTGGACGCCTAGGAAGCGGAAAAGGAGAAATAGGATTAGGCTTGAGAGGATAGAGACTGGTTTGGATTTACAACTGGAAAGCACTACATTGGTTAGGTACACTTTTGATGATATTAAGAAGGCGACCAGGAATTTTTCAAGGGAGAATATAATTGGGAGAGGAGGATATGGGAATGTTTATAAAGGGGTTTTGCCAGATGGGTCTGAGGTTGCATTCAAGAGGTTTAAAAATTGTTCTGCTGCTCGTGATGCGAATTTCACGAATGAAGTTGAGGTTATTGCTAGTGTTAGGCATGTTAACCTAGTTACGTTGATAGGTTATTGCACAGCTACTACTCCATTTGAGGGCCATCAGAGGATAATCGTCTGTGATTTGATTAAGAACGGTAGTTTGCATGATCATTTGTTTGGACCAAGAGAGTATGAGTTGAGTTGGCCAATTCGACAAAAGATAGCTCTTGGAACAGCCCGTGGATTGGCTTATTTGCATTATGGAGCGCAGCCTGCGATAATTCACAGAGATATTAAAGCTAGTAACATACTTTTGGACGAAAGTTATGAGCCTAAGGTGGCTGATTTTGGTCTAGCGAAGTTCACCCCGGAGGGAATGACGCATTTGAGCACAAAAGTGGCTGGGACTTTGGGGTATGTGGCACCCGAGTATGCATTGTATGGACAATTGACGGAGAGGAGTGATGTATATAGTTTTGGGGTTGTGCTTCTCGAGCTTTTAAGTAGGAGGAAAGCAGTTGTTGCAGTTAGTGAAGGACAGACCTCGCTTATTACTGATTGGGCTTGGTCCCTTGTGAGGAAAGGGAGAGCTTTAGATGTAATTGAGGATGGTATGCCAGAGATGGGACCTCCAGAACTTATGGAGAAGTTTGTACTCCTTGCTGTTCTTTGTTCTCATCCAGTACTACATGCAAGACCACCTATGGATCAGATTGTGAAAATTTTGGAAACTGACTTGCCTGTTCCTTTGATACCTGAAAGACCGATTTCTATTGTAGCAGATATTGAAGATATTGAGAGATCAGCTAGTAGTAGTGGTTCTGGTAATCTTTCTACTCCTGCTGGTTATCAGACATTTACAGTTCAGATGGATCGGCACTCAAACTGTACATAACAGGGAAGCTTAGTTTAGGATTCAAAAGCTGCATGCGCTGTTATCGCATGAATAATTAGAGGCCAAAGCCAAAGTGATCAGTCTGTTTAGATGTATTTGCTTCTGCATTTTCCTAGGTTACACTCGCTGCGATTCATTTATGTGTTAGTTGTAATTCCTTAAACTGGAACTACCCGTTTCTTTTGTTGTTGTTGTAAAAGTAAAACAGATAGATCTATAAAAGAGTTGATTCTTTATCCCACCTTTTTGGGACTTTGAAGATGTGAAGTCTGTGCGTAGATATTTGTCGTTCAGAAACTCTTGGTGCAAAGGTGCCGATACTGGGAATGATGCTACATAATATGGTAGAAGTCGCATTCTTATGATCCTAGCAACTAACTAAACGACTTGATAACTCTTTTTTTTTTTTTGGTTCTCTGACTATTGCCACTGATTTGGGCACTCCTAATCTCTACAGATGCTTTTTATGCAACCAAATATGAGAACATATCCTGTCTGTCCCGCATCTTAGAGAATGATTTCAGTTGGATTTAGCAGCGAAAGTGCTATATGGTTAATCATCCGCCATTCTTGACATCATAACCTGTTCTCAAATTTTCTAGTATATTCTGGTTTGTCTTCGCTGGCGACCATACAATGCATCTTCTAAAGGGTTATGCACAACTATGGTGCCGTTGATTGTCACCGTCCTATCTATGCAGGTGGCTTGGCTTCATTGATCATATGCAGGGTAGTAGTTATGCCACGGTAAACCCATCATTTTTTGTCAAACTCTTATTTTTTTCAAAGTTTTTTCTCCGTGTGACGTGTGAAAAGATAGAAATTTGTGTGATGTATCTCGTGCAAGGCAACTTCCATCTTGCACGTTTTTAAGCTTTTGAAGTCAAAACAACCCTCTTGACCTGTCAACTGTGCCAAACAGTAGCGTATTCAGAACCAAGATAATAATGAAGTTAAAATATTTTCATCAAATAAAATAACATATATTTTAAGCCATTAACATAAATTTTTTCTTTTGGGTGGAGATAATTTTTTTAAAATGTGAAATTAATTTTTTATTTAATATATAAAATTTAATAAAATCTTTTATTTTAGTGGGACAATTGTTCTTACACCCTTCAACGTGGCTCCGCCACCGGTGCCAAACCAACAAAGTGTACCAGTCAAGGGTATGGACAGCATTTGACCAAATGCGTTACCTTCTCGAACTAGCATAGCATGATTGGTAAGTGTTTAAACCTTGAATTTTCACGGATGACCCGAACTAGCGTTGCCTCCACGAACTAGCGAAGCATAATTGTAGGGGTCTCACGGAAGACCCGCGCTGCCATCTTAGTACTAGTAGAGAGAGGCCGGAGACGTGCCTTCATTTATTTTGGAATTGCGTCGTGGTTTGTCAGGTTTGCAATCGGATTATTCATGCGTCCTCTCTCTCAAGGTCGATGGTCGAGAGCCTTCCAACGAAGGAATGGTTGTTTAAGAACGGTAAATTTCACGCTCTTCGTAGGGGACTCCCATGGACTATTTTTTTTATTTTTTTGATTACTTTAGAATTTAAACCCTGAATTACACTAAAAATAAACCATTTACTTTGTATAGACTTTATGAACCATTTGGAAAGTTAGTTTTAAGGGTGGATTTGGTTAGGGTGAAAAGTAGAAAGAAAAAAGGAAAAGAAAATAAGGGGAAATTTGGTTTGGGGTAAAATATAGAAGGAAAAGGGAAGAAAAAGTAAAAATGAAAGAAAATGATACTTTTTAATAGAAAATGTAAAGAGAAAGTAAAAGTCTTTTTTTTCCTCTTAAGAAATCATTTCTATCTTAAATTGGACGAAAATGGAAGGAAATGGAATTTTTTAACAAATTTATCTTTATCACTCTTTAATATTTACGAAATTGTTTATTATTTTTTATTTCAATTATATTTATTATAAAATAATAAAATTTAATATTCTTTATCAATTTTATTGAATAAATTATTTTTTCTAATTTTACTTTTTTACAATAATATTCTAATTTTATTTAATATAAAATAATAATAAAAATAAGAAAAATATATTAAATAACTATTTTTTTTGAAAAATTATATTTTTAGAAAAATATATAAAATTAAAAAATAAAAAATGCATATTGTGAGAAATATTAAAAATATTATTTTACAAAGATATAATAGTAAATAATGTAGTATTTCTTTTCACTTTTCATTCCAATCAAATAAAAAATTACTATTCATTTCCTTCCGTTCTGTCCCTACCAAGCAAAGATGAAATAAATACATTTATTTTCATCAGGTGAAATAAATATTTCTCTTCCGCTCTCCTTCCCCCTCCCCCTCCCCTTCTGTCAACCAAATTAATCTTAAAAGTGAAAGAAAATGACACTTTTCAGTCATTTGGTAAGGAAAAAAAAATGTGTAGAGGAGGTAAAGGTGAGAAGTAATCTCTTCTCCTGCCTCTTAAGTAATCATTTTCATCTCAAAGTTGATAAAAATAGAAGAAAACGAAAATTTTGAATAAATTTGTTTTTGTCATTTTTTAATATTTATGAAATTATCTATTATTTTTTATTTCAATTTTATTTAATATAAAATAATAAAATTTAAAATTTTTCATCAATTTTATTGGACAAATTATTTTTTCTAATTCTATTTTTTACTTTTTTACATTAATATTTTAATTTTATTTAATATAAAATAATAATAAAAATAATTTATAAAAAATAATAAAAATATATTAAATAACTAATTTTTTTTAGAAAAAATTATATTTTTAGAAAAATATTTTAAATTAAAAAGATAAAAAATTATGTGGTGAGAAATATTAAAACATATTATTTTACAAGGGTATAATAGTAAATAAGGTGATATTTTTTCTCCTGTGAATTGACCGAAATTCACAAATCCCTCTTATAGTGAAAAAATATCAATTTATGTTCTTATAGTTTTTAAAAATATGAAAAGTTATAATTTTAAAAAATATGGAAAGTTGATAGAAACTAACGGAATAGTATAAAATTAGGGAAAACATAAAATCTCTATTATACCCTCATCTTCAATCTCTCAAATAAAAAAGAAGAAAAAACTCAACTCCAAACACCGGCAGAAATGTCCATTATCCCAAGTCTCTCTTTCTCTCTCTCCCTCTCTCTATCACAACATCGATTCTTCGCCACAAAATGAGACCTATCTCTTGAAATCAAACCCCAAATGTATTTTATGCATCAATTTGACAGCAATACCTATAGAGAGAGAGAGAAGTGAAAGTAACTTGATAATCGGAGATTGATCAGCAACAGATTTGTATGTGGAATTTGAGAGGAAAGAGAGAGTGAAGATACTGTGATAGTAGATTTGGGCGTCAAGGTAGCTGAGGTAGAAGATGAGACCCCAAAATGGTTTAATGATACAAGAAGTGTCATTTGCGCTCTCTCTCTCTTTGGAACTTGATTGAACCTCTCAATCTCAATATCTCCCCCAATCTAAGTTCAATCGAAGCCCTCAAGATGGAGTTCAATTTGAGTTCAATCGAAGCCCTCAATCTCTCCCCCAACTCTTTCTCTCTCTCTGGAACTTGATCAAAGCCCTCAATCTGAGTTCAATTGAAGCCCTCCCTTAGTCACACGAGAGATGGAGTTCAATCTGAGTTCAATCGAAGCTCTCAATCTCTCTGTTCACAGCAATCGCATCCTTCGATAAGAAATGGATAGGAACAATTTTGAAAAAAACAAAAAAAATTCTTGCCAGATGACAGAGATTTCCGCGTACGGTTCTCAATTTTCGTGATTTTTTCGAAATTCCAACTATTTCTGTCGATTTTGTAATGCCGACTCTGCGGTGCCATACTTTTGTACTCCTGTTCCTGAATTTAATGAAACATTCCTCAGTTTATTATATAGAGAGAAAATTTTTATTTATATTGATTTTCGATTTTGAGGTTTTTAATTCAAAATTTTGGTATATTTAAAAGTATATGTATTTCCGATTCGTAATGTGAAGATATATTTTTCATTTATTAATTTAATTATTTATTTCCTCATTTATTTATTTATAAATCTATTCTTAAAAATATATATATAATAATAATTAAAAAAAAATCAAAAATCGAATTAGGGCCTCCTTCTCTCCCCTTCTTTTTTTCTCTCCGCCTCTTCACCTTCCCGTGGCCTCCTCCTTCACCGATCGCCTCCTCCGCCGTAATCCACCATCAACCGCCACCTCTGGACGACCCCTCTCGCCCTCTTCCTCTATTTCTATCTTTCTCTCTCTATTTTTCCCTCCATCTCACTCTCGATCTCACTCTTTATCTCTCTCGGTTGCTCTCCCACCCTCCGTCATCGCCGGCTTCAACCACCCACGGTCACCACCACTCACAGCCACCACCGCCCTATTCTCTCTCCCTCTCTCCCTTCGGTTCTCTCTCTACCTCACTGTTTCTCTCTCTCTCTCTCCCTGCGTGGGCGACAGTTTCTCTCCTGCGCGCGCGACTGCGGCCTTTTTCTTCCTTCCCGTGCACACGACTGCAGCGCGCGACAGGCCCTGTGCGCCTAGCGTGTGCGGCTGCAGCGCCTTTTCCCTACTCGTGCGCCTTGTTTTCCTCAGCAGAGAGCGCTCCTGCAATCTATGCAGAAGCCCCAATCAACAGCCATTGTCAAGCTTGCAAAACCTTAGGCCAAATCTGCAATCCTTTCTCTGCGAAGGTAAGGATCTTAGGGTTTCAATATCATTTTAGTGATTTAGCTAGATTTCTAAATTTATACTTCAAATTTGAAATGTTACAGTTTTTTTACTGAACCGAATGGCGAACGGAGACTAGATCTATGAGTCGAGAAAACCCTAGGTGAGGAATTTCTGATTGATTCAATTAATTGAATGCATTTAGGATAAATTAGAGTAAGAATGCATTGTATATGATAGGATATATATATTAGATTAGATTTAAATGCGTTGTTGACGTTATATGTAATTAATTAGGTTAAATATAAAATTTTATATAAATTGGATTGTTTCGGATAATAGAATTGTAGTGACTTGATTTGAATAGCTTCTCTTAGAGTTTAACCTGACAAATGTATGAAAAAAGTCAGGATTTGGGATTTAAGTTTGAGGATTGGTACAATCTTTTTCATTTTAAGTTGTCTTGCATATAGGAAATCAAAATATAATTTTCGTATTATGAAAATAGGTTTCAATATTTTTAAAATGATCTATGGTTTGAAGAAATCAGATGGAAATTTAAAAGTTTATGATTTTTCAAAAATTTTTCCATCTTATAAGAAATTTATTTATTTTAGTTTGGTTTTCGATTTTGAACGGTTTTAGGTTTGAATTTACATTTAGTTTTGATTTCGTTATTTATTTATAAATGGAATGAAATTGATTACATTGGAGTGCATTTATAAAGTGAAGAATTTAGGGTTTGTACGAACTTAAGGAAAATGATTAACCCTGAAAATAGTCAGAAAATTGATGAAATTTGTGATGATTTGATTTAGGTTGACTTTCTTGGAGACTCCAAGAGTCGAGTTTGTTTTGGTTGTGGAAATAGGGAGTGACCACCATCCCTAGAATGTGAGTGAGACCCTAATCTCTTGCATGAAATAGTGAAACCTAATTTTATCATGTTTTTAATAAAACATACTTTTGATATGCATTGTCTCGACGTATGGAATTGAAATTCAAATCTATGTTGTGATTATTGGAGTGTCGTACTTATGTTTTCTATGATTATGCATCAATGTTTGAAAAGAAATGAAATTGTGCCATGATTTGAGAAACGGAATGTTTTCTATTCTACCATTGCATTGGTTTGTTGAATTTAAATGATTTCGATGAAATTGTATTGGCACACGGATTTGAATTGTTTTGAGAATATGATCAGATGATTTGGCTATGTGGGTTGGATGCCTACTAACTTAAGATGATATGATGATATGACATTATTTGATTGATTCCGTAGCTATGAAGGGACTTTGTAGAGGCACGGGTTGCCCGGATACGCTTCTGCAGGAGGTATCCACAAGCGTCCAGTTTATATATTTCGTAGGCACGAACGGTTGAACCCTTATTGGGGGAGGACGTGTGTGACGTCACCGTCTAGCACCAGGCGGTGACCTATTGACGAGTTTGGGTAATCAAGGGCTAAGCTCATGGCCAACATCGGGGTAGAGAGTTACTATTGAAACACTTTGCATAATAAAACCCCCGATGTGCCTGTTTTTGGTCATGATTGACCTTTGTCAGGATCCTTTCGGCTAGCTCTATGATCTACTCGATTTAAAATGGATGCATATATGTATGATATCATGTGAATGATTAAATGAGTTCATTTTAGCGAACATATCATGATTTGTTGTAAAATTCGAATTATTGGTTATGAATGATATTATTTGACACTCCAATATTCACCTACACTATTAGTACTTGAGATTAATCCCCTCATTCACTGAGTATGCTCCCATAGATATTCACCCCTCTTCTTTCCCTCCCTCAGATAGGATTGTTGTGCTGGAGCGACACTTCAGATTATAGAGTTCGGGTGTACTTGGTGTTCAGGAAGGTGAGATCTTAAGTTTAATTTGAAAGATGAATTACGTATTTTATTTTCGACCCTGCGAGGTCCTGTTGAGGTCCGTAGTTGGACGTGTACTTAATTTGGAATGACTGTATAATTTATGTATATTTATTTGCGAAACTCTCACATTTCATTTGCATTGAGGCAATTGTACGTGTTTGAATGATATTTGAGAAAATTATTGTAAATTGTATAAAAACTTAGACCCGCTCGGTGTGGCGACTGCTCATGCTCTAGTTGGGCATGACAGTAGAGGTCTGTGGTTAGGATTGTTGATAGTTTATTTAGTCTGGCGTTGTCCTGGATGTCTACTGTGGTTGGTGGGTTGTTGTAAAGTCGGGATGACCCATTTTATTTTAATTACAGGATGATTTTGAATTTTACAGGATTAAACGAGTTTATTTGTACATGGGAGACCTCCGATTTATGGGGAGATTCTGTCCGATTTTCTGTAAAAATACAATCGGCATTCAGGGCAACGGACGGCTGTTCACGATCCCGGTTCGGGGCGTGACAGATTTCCTTTAACTTGTCATATTTTTTAAATTCATAGGAATATAAATTGATATTTTTTTATCGTATAAGAGATTTATAGATTTCAATCAAATTATAAAAAAAAAATATATATATATAATTAACCTCTTTTCATTCCAACTAAACAAAAAATATATATCATTAATTTTTTTTCTTTCAATTTATATCAAATAAAAGTGAAGAAAATGTATTTATTTTCATCAGATGAAATAAAATTTTCCCTCCCCTCCCCTCTCCCTCTGCAAATCAAATTTACCCTAAGAATATCTTTGAGGGCCTAACCTTCTAGCCATATAGTGTTGCTATCATTGCCTTCGATTGTTCGCGGGATGTGTGGTTAGCATTTGCGGGCAAATCACGGACTTCTCAAATAGGATATTGGATAAAGTGGATCCTTCCTCCCCTGAGATTCTATTAGTTAAATATAGATGGATTTTCAAGCTTTACTTCCCAGGTCTTAGGTGTAGGGAGTATTTTTAGAGATGAGTATGATTTGTGGGTTTGAGAGTTTACAGTGAATTTGGGGGGTTTTAGATTTATTCACGGCAAAACTATGTGGAGTTAGAGAGTAGATGCTTTTTCGGAGTTATACAAAATTCTCCCCTGTTATTTTTTAGATTCACTCAGCTGAAATTGTTTAGATCCTTACCTTTGATATAGCTCCCTCACATGCAGTTATCATATAATCCAGGAATGTCAAAAGTTAAGTTGTAATACACTAGCATATCAGGTGATTTTTGTTTACGGAGAGAGGAATACAGGTACAGATATACTTGCTAGATAGAGTTGGGCATGGGCCAGTTCCGAAAATCGAACTGAAAACCGGCCCGGACTACAGTAAACTGGGACCGGATCAGCCCATCTACAGTAGTTCGACCGGTCCAATTTCTTATTTTTTGGAATTGGGAACCAGCCCGGCACGAGTTCAGAATTGGTTGAGCGGTTCCAATGGATAGTGGAACGGCCCGACTCAGCTGGTTCAATGGTCAGTTCTTTTTTTTTTGAATTGTTTCTAATTTTATCCCTCCCAACAATTATAAAATGGTTAGTTTTAGGGGTATTTTGATCTATAAGATAAAAAATGATGTCTATAAATAGCCAACAACTCATTTCCAAATTTCACATAATATAATCTTCTGTTTTTTCTACCTATAATATTTTCTACTCTTTCTTACAACCTCATAATCTCTTATTCTCTCTACCTATAACATTTTCTTCTCTCTCATAATTTTACAATCTCATAATCTCTTACTGCTCTCTCCACCTACAACTTATTACATCGCTCAAGATTTGATTTTAATATTGGAAGATCAAATTATTCAAAATTTGATGATAAACAACCACAATCTCTGTCAAATCAATAACAATTTATTTTTATATCTTTACTTTTTTGCATATTTAAATCATTCTCATTAAAATTTAAACTTAATTTTAAAAAAAATGACTGAAACACATTTTTCACAATTTTTTCAATAATCTCCTTTTCATCCATTTTTATTTTTCCAAAATGGCATTTTCGAATACATAGATATTGATATTGATTTTGAAAAAAATGAAATTAGTAATATACAATCTACCACCACATACACTTAAAAATGATTTTAATATATGAAATTGTTTTGTTAGAAATTACGAGGAATAAAGGGTAACATGCAAAATTTGTCAACAAAAATATAAACTTATGAAAGGTGGGAAAATGAATACACTTAAGAGACATAAAATAAGAAATCATCTGGATAGATTTTCTTAAATTAGGTATATACAAATCGTCAATGGGAAAAAAATGTCACGAATACATTTAGATATAATACAGAAGTAGAAAAAATAGGACAAATAAAATATATAGCACATAAAGAGTTACCACTTAATATAATGAAGTATGAAATATTTGAAAAGTATGTATAAAAATATTTATAATCGGGTTATAAAGGAAGAAGTAGAAAATTGGGTTAGAGAAAGCCACCGGAATAATTTCAAATATAAAAGATGTTTTAGTTGCTAATTTTATGATCACTTTTTGTAAATTTTTAATAATTTCGGATAGTTGGAAAGTACGTAAAAATGAATATTATATTGTTGTAACATGTCTTGGATCAATGATTCATGGGCTCTAGAAAAAAAAAAGAATTTTAACTTTTTAACGTTGGGAACATCCACATTCTGGTTCTAATATAGCTAGAGTAATTACCGATATTTGTAATACGGTATTAGTGATATAATTTTCTATTTATCTTTAGATAATATATCGGCTAATATTAGTGTCGCTAATATTTTAAAATCAATTTTAGATGAAATATTTTTTCATAATAGATGTATATATTTTAAATTTATATATTAAAAATGATTTGCAAGTCGTGAAACAAATTTTACAACCTATTTGTAATTTAATTTTTCAAAGTAGAAATTTTTCGATAAAAATATAAACAATGAGACATTTATATAATTTACATAATATAAAATTTAAATGATTTAAACAAAAATGTGATATTAGGTGAAAAGTAACTTATGTTATATTATAATGTGTAATTCATTTTAAAAATATTTTTATTGAATTTGCTACTTTTAATTATAAATATGATTTTATTGATAATATTTTTGCAAATACACTAATTTAATTATTGAAAATTTTATATATATATAAATTTATTTTTTGGGGTTTATTATCCAATAACTCATTTGATATTATCTAGTTTTTGTAAAATTTATTTTGTATTTAATCAATTTGAAAATGAAAATAGGTTTAGTGAAAATTTTCAACTAATGAAAATAAAATTTTTAAAATATTATGAAAAAATTTTGATTTTGTATTTGGTAGCTGACGCTTTAAATCCACATGTAAAAGTTGAAAGTGTTGAAATTCTAATTGATTGTTTTATTTTTTTTAAAAAAATTTAAAAAAAAAACCTCTTTTTTTAAAAAATTTTTTTATTTAAAATAAAATATTTTGGTAGTATTAAGCTTTAAATAGTAATTCAACAATTCATTCATCTTCAATTTTATTTAATTCTTTACATATCTTAGCAAAAAAACAATAAACAACTTTCTCATTTTCATCATTAAATGAATTGATTTTATACTAACAAACACATAAATTAGAAAGTTGTAACGTTAACGATCATTTCGATATTTTAGATTGGTGGAAAAATAATGCAACTTAATACCCAATTTTAGTCAAAATGGAAAAAAATATACTAACTCTTTCGGTGTCCATAGTACCATCAGAAAGTGCTTTTAGTGCAGGTGGGTCTAGTTTTATTAGAGAAGCATATGAAATTGGTAGACAACATTTTGAAAATGTTGATTCGTCTTAAAAATTAGAAGAATACAAAAAAAAGAAAGAAAGACATGGAAAATAGCTCAGATCAAAAATGGAAGACGAAAAAGGAGAATAAATTTGTAGTGCATACAAAAATTATGTAAATATGTAATCAAGAAAAATCATCATTGTAAAAATCAAAAGAGTGTAATCATATTGAATTAGTAAATTTGAAAATCCAAGTGAAGAGTTTGATAGTGGATATACACTGAATTCGGTGGAACCATTTAAATTTTTTTTGCATCTCTCATTATTTCTATTCTTTTGTTGATTTAAAAAAATAAAAATAAAAATAAAATAAAATAAAAACTATTGAATTGACCCGGTATGGCCCGGTTGAGCAGGTTTGATTCACTAAGTCGGGTCGGATCCAAGCAATCTTTTTGGAACCCGTGCAGCATGGCCTAGGAAGTTTGTTCTCCTTGCTGTTCTTTGTTCTCATCCAGTACTACACGCAAGACCACCTATGGATCAGATTGTGAAAATTTTTGAAACTGACTTGCCTGTGCCTTTGATACCTGAAAGACCGATTTCTATTGTAGCAGATATTGAAGATATTGAGAGATCAGCTAGTAGCAGTGGTTCTGGTAATCTTTCTACTCCTGCTGGTTATCAGACATTTACGGTTCAGATGGATCGGCACTCAAACTGTACATAACATGGAAGCTTAGTTTAGGATGCAAAAGCTGCATGCGCGGTTATTGCTTGAACAATTAGAGGCCAAAGTGGTCAGTCTGTTTAGATGTATTTGCTTCTGCATTTTCCTAGGTTACACTCGCTGCGATCCATTTATGTGTAAGTTTTAATTCCTTAAACTGAAGCTACCCATTTCTTTCGTTGTTGTTGTAAAACAAATAGATCCATAAAAGAGTTGATTCTTTATCCCACCTTTTTGGGACTCAGAAGATGTGAAGCCTGTGCGTGGAAATTTGTCTTTCAGAAATGCTTGGTGCAAAAGTGCCAATAAATTATTTTTCTTTAATTTTTTTTTTTTTTTTTTTTTTTTTTTTTTTTTTTTTTTTTTTTTTTTTTTTTTTTTTTTTTTTTTTTTTTTTTTTTTTTTTTTTTTTTTTTTTTTTTTTTTTTTTTTTTTTTTTTTTTTTTTTTTTTTTTTTTTTTTTTTTTTTTTTTTTTTTTTTTTTTTTTTTTTTTTTTTTTTTTTTTTTTTTTTTTTTTTTTTTTTTTTTTTTTTTTTTTTTTTTTTTTTTTTTTTTTTTTTTTTTTTTTTTTTTTTTTTTTTTTTTTTTTTTTTTTTTTTTTTTTTTTTTTTTTTTTTTTTTTTTTTTTTTTTTTTTTTTTTTTTTTTTTTTTTTTTTTTTTTTTTTTTAAATTTTTTTTTTTTTTTTTTTTTTTTTTTTTTTTTTTTTTTTTTTTTTTTTTTTTTTTTTTTTTTTTTTTTTTTTTTTTTTTTTTTTTTTTTTTTTTTTTTTTTTTTTAAATTTTATTTTTTTTTTTTTTTTTTTTTTTTTTTTTTTTTTTTTTTTTTTATTTTTATTTTTTAATTTTTTTTAAAATTTTTTTTTTTTTTTTTTTTTTTTTTTTTTTTTTTTTTTTTTTTTTTTTTTTTTTTTTTTTTTTTTTTTTTTTTTTTTTTTTTTTTTTTTTTTTTGTAATTTTTTTTTTTCTTCCTTGTTTTTTTTTTTTTTTTTTTTTTTTTTTTTTATATTTTTTTTTTAAATTTTTTTTTTTTTTAAAAAATTTTTTTTTTTTTAAAAAATTTTTTTTTTTAATATTTTTTTTTTTTTTTTTTTTTTTTTTTTTTTTTTTTTTTTTTTTTTTTTTTTTTTTTTTTTTTTTTTTTTTTTTTTTTTTTTTTTTTTTTTTTTTTTTTTTTTTTTTTTTTTTTTTTTTTTTTTTTTTTTTTTTTTTTTTTTTTTTTTTTTTTTTTTTTTTTTTTTTTTTTTTTTTTTTTTTTTTTTTTTTTTTTTTTTTTTTTTTTTTTTTTTTTTTTTTTTTTTTTTTTTTTTTTTTTTTTTTTTTTTTTTTTTTTTTTTTTTTTTTTTTTTTTTTTTTATAAATTTATAAATAAATTTTTTTTTTTTTTTTTTAATTTTTTTTTTTTTTTTCTTTTTTTTTTGCCTTTTTTTTTTTTGGGGGGTTTTTCTGTTTTTTTCTTTTTTTTTTTTTTTTTTTTTTTTTTATTAATATTTTTTTTTTTTTTTTTTTTTTTTTTTTTTTTTTTTTTTTTTTTTTTTTTTTTTTTTTTTTTTTTTTTTTTTTTTTTTTTTTTTTTTTTTTTTTTTTTTTTTTTTTTTTTTTTTTTTTTTTTTTTTTTTTTTTTTTTTTTTTTTTTTTTTTTTTTTTTTTTTTTTTTTTTTTTTTTTTTTTTTTTTTTTTTTTTTTTTTTTTTTTTTTTTTTTTTTTTTTTTTTTTTTTTTTTTTTTTTTTTTTTTTTTTTTTTTTTTTTTTTTTGTCCAATACTGGGAATGATGCTGCATAATGTGGTAGAGTCGCATTCTTATGATTCTAGCAACTAACTAGACGACTTGATACCTCATTCTTTTGTTCTCTGACTATTGCCAGTGATTTGGGCACTGATGCACTCCTAATCTCTACAGATGCTTTTTATGCAACCAAATATGAGAACATATCCTGTCTGTCCCGCATCTTGGAGAATGATTTCAGTTGGATTTAGCAGCCAAAGTGCTATATAGTTAATCATTCGCCATTCTTGACACCATAACCTGTTCTCAAATTTTCTAGTATACTCGGGTTTGTCTTCGCTGGCGACCATACAATGCGTCTTCTAAAAGGGTCATGCACAACTATGGTGCTGTTGATAGTCACCGTCCTATCTATGCAGGTGGCTTGGCTTCATTGGTCATATGCAGGGTAGTAGTTTTGCAGCTTACATGGTGGAAGGTGCTGTTGAATACGGGATCTGAAAATATGTTATGCCACGGTAGATATCATCATTTTTGTCAACTCTTACTTTTCGAAATTTTTTGTGTGTGACGGGTGACAAGATTGAAATTTGTGTGATGTATATCGTGCAAGGCAACTTCCATCTTGCAAGCTTTTAAGCTTTTGAAGTCAAAACAACCCTCTTGACGTGTCAATTGTGCCAAACCAACAAGGTGTACCAGTCAAGGGTATGGACAGCATCTGACCAAATGCGTTACCTTCTCGAACGCTAGCATGATTGGTAAGTGTTTAAACCTTGAATTTTCACGGATGACCCGAACTAGCGTTGCCTCCACGAACTAGCGTAGCATAATTGTAGGGGTCTCACGGAAGACCCGCGCTGCCATCTTAGTGGAGAGAGGCCGGAGACATGCCTTCATTTATTTTGGAATTGCGTCGTGGTCCATCAGGTTTGCAATCGGATTATTCATGCATCCTCTCTCTCTCAAGGTCGGTGGTGGAGAGCCTTCCAATGGAGGAATGGTTGTTTAAGAACCGTAAATTTCATGCTCTTCGTAGGGGACTCCCGTGGACCATTTATTTATTTTTTTTGTTACAATAGAATTTGAATCCAAAATCATTGAATTACATTAAAAATAAACTATTTATTTTGTATACACTTTATGAACTATTTGGAAAGTTAGCTCTAAATGTTGGTTTGGTTGGGGTGACAAGTATAAGGAAAAGAGAAAAGAAAGTAAGGGTTAATTTGATTGGGGTAAAATATGAAAGGAAAAGAAAATGAGAAATAAAAATGAAAGGAAATAATATTTTTCAATCGTTTGGTAAAGAAGAAAATATGGAGAAAAAATAAAAGTGAGATGTAATTCTTTTTTTTTTCTCTTAATAAATCATTTTTATTATAAAGTGAATGAAATAAAATGAAATGAAATTTTTAGACAAATTTATTCTTGTCATTCTTTAATATTTAAGAAATTGTCTATTTTTTTATTTCAATTTTATTTATTATAAAACAATAAAATTTAATTTTCTTTATCAATTTTATTGAAAAAATTATTTTTTCTAATTTTACTTTTTTACATTAATATTCTACTTTTATTTAATATAAAATAATAATATAAATAATTTATAAAAATAAGAAAAATATAATAAATAACTATTTTTTTGAAAAATTATATTTTGAGAAAAATATATTAAATTAAAAAATAAAAAATTTACGTAGTGAGAAATATTAAAAGTATTATTTTACAAGTATATAATAGTAAATAATGTGGTATTTCATTTCATTTTTTATTCCAACCAAATAAAAAAAATATCACTTATTTCTTTCCGTTCTATTCTATCCCCACCAAACAAAAATGAAGAAAATACATTTATTTCCATTAGATGAAATAAATCTTTCTCTTCTGCTCCCCTTCCCCCTCCCTCTCCCTCTCCTCTTTTGCGAACCAAACTTACCCTAAAAGTGAACGAAAATAATACTTTTCAGTCATTTGGATAGCAAGAAAATGTGTAGAAAAAGTAAAAGTTGGATGTAATCTCTCTTCCTTTCTCTTAAGAGATCATTTTTGTGTCAAAGTGGATAAAAATAAAAGAAAATGAAAATTTTAAACAAATTTGTTTTTGTCATTCTTTAATATTTACGAAATTATCCATTATTTTTTTTCTATTTCAATTTTATTTAATATAAAATAATAAAATTTAAATTTTTTTATCAATTTTATTGGACAAATTATTTTTTCTAGTTTTATTATTTTGTACTTTTTTACATTAATATTTTAATTTTATTTAATATAAAATAACAATGAAAATAATTTATAAAAAATAAGAAAAATATATTAAATAACTAATTTTTTTTAGAAAAAATTATATTTTTAGAAAAATATTTTAAATTAAAAAGATAAAAAAAATTATGTGATGAAAAATATTAAAAATATTATTTTATAAAGATATAATAGTAAATAAAATGATATTTTCTTTCCCTTATAGTTTAGCCGAAATCCACAAATCTTCCTTATGGTGAAAAAATATCAATTTATATCTTTATGGTTTTAAAAAATATGGAAAGTTGACAGAAACTATTGGAATAGTGTAAAATTAATGGAGACGTAACAGAAAAAACGTAAAATGTCCATTATACCCTCATCTTCAACCTTCGGTTAAAAAAAATAAATAAATTCCAAACACCTGCAAAAATGTCCATTATCCCAAATCTCTCTTTCTCTCTCTCCCTCCCTCTATCACAACTTTGTTTCTTCGCCACAAAATGAGACCCATCTCCTGAAATCAAACCCCAAATGTATTTTATGCATCAATTTGACAGCAATACCTATAGAGAGAGAGAGAGAGAGAGACTTGGGATAATGGACATTTTTGCAGGTGTTTGGAGTTGATTTTTTTCCCAAAATACCCCTCAAACTTTGGGCGTCAAAGCAGCTGAGGTAGAAGATGAGGCCCCAAAATGGTTTAATGTTATAAGAAGTGCCATTTGTGCTCTCTCTCTCTCTGGAACTTGATTGAAGCCCTCAATCTCAATCTCTCCACCAATCTAAGTTCAATCGAAGCCCTCAAGATGGAGTCCAATTTGAGTTCAATCGAAGCCCTCAATCTCTCCCCCAACTCTCTCTCTCTGGAACTTGATCAAAGCCCTCAATCCGGAAGCCCTCAATCGCACTAGAGATGGAGTTCAATCGAAGTTCTCAATCTCTCCTCCAATCTCTCTGTTCGTAGCAATCTTTGTTCGTAGCAATTGCATCCTTCGATAGGAAATGAAAGTTGCAGAGCATATGGACAATTTTGAAAAAAAAAATAATAATCCTACCAGATGACGGAGATTTCCACGTATGGTTCTCAATTTCATTGATTTTTTTTGAAATTCCAACCATTTCCGTCGATTCCGTTAACTTGCCGTACTTAAAAATCATAGGGATATAAATTGACATTTTTTCATCATATAGGAAATATGTGAATTTTGATCAAATTATAAGAGAAAAAATATAATTAACCCATTTTCATTCCAATCAAATAAAAAAGAAATACCACTAATTTCCTTTTTGTTTTTTCATTCATATCAAATAAAAATAAAAGAAATATATTTATTTCCATCAAGTGAACTAAATCTTTCCATTTTTCTCTCCTTTTGCAAATCAAATTTATCCTAAGAATATCTTTGAGGGCATAACCTTCTAGCCAGATAGTGTTGCTTTCATTGCCTTCAATTGTTCGCAGGATGTGTGGTTAGCATTTGCGGGCAAATCACGGACTTCTCAAATTGGATATTGGATAAGGTAGATCCTTCCTCCCCTGAGATTCTATTAGTTAAATATAGATAGATTTTCAAGCTTTACTTCCCAGGTCATAGGTGTAAGGAGTATTCTTAGAGAAGAGTATCATTTGTGGGTTTGAGAGTTTACAGTGAATTTAGAGGGTTCAAATTTATTCACGGTAAAATTATGCAGAGTTAGAGAACAGCTGCTTCTTCGGAGTCATACAAAATTCTCCCCGATTATTTTTGAGATTCACTCAACTGAAATTGTTTAGATCCTTACCTTCGATATAGCTCCCTCATATGCAGGTTATCATATAATTCGAGAATGTCAAAAGTTAAGTTGTAATACACCAGTATATCAAGTGATTTTTGTTCACAGAGAGAGGAATACACGCATAGATATATTTGCTAGATAGGGTTAGGCATGGGCCGGTTCTAAAAATCAAACTGGAAACCAACCCGAACTCCAGTAAACTGGGATCAGACTGGCCCGTCTATAGTAGTCCGAGCAGTCCAATTCCTTATTTTTTGGAATTGGGAACCAGCCCGAAATTGGTTGACCGGTTCAAACGGATAGTGGAACCTGCCTGACTTGGCCGATTCAATGGTTAGTTCTTTTTTTTGAATTGTTTCCAATTTTATCCCTCTCAACAATTTTAAAATGAGTAATTTGAGGGATATTTTGATCTATAAGATCAAAAATGATGTCTATAAATAGCCAACAACTCATTTCCAAATCTCACACAATATAATCTCTTATTTTTTCTACCTACAATATTTTCTACTCTTTCTCATAACCTCATAATCTCCTATTCTCTCTACCTACAACATTTTCTTATCTCTCGCAATTTTTCATAATTTATTACTGCTCTTTCTACCCACAACTTATTATATCGCTCAAAATTTGATAAGATTTTAATATTAAAAGATCAAAATATTCAAAATTTGACGATAAACAACCACAATTTCTATTAAATCAATAACAATTTATTTTTACATTTTTACATATTTAAATCATTCTCATTAAATTTTAAACTTAATTTTAAAAAGAAAATAATTGAAACACATTTTTTACAATTTTCCCAACAATCTTCTTTTTCACCATTTTCATTTTTCTAAGATGACATTCCCGAATATTTAGATATTGATATTGATTTTGAAAAAAATAAAATTAGTAATACACAATCTACCACCATACGCACTAAAAAAATGATTTCAATGTATGAGATTATTTTATTAGAAATTATGATGAGTAAAGGGCAACATGCAAAATTTGTTAACAAAAATATAAATTTATAAAAGGTGGGGAAGTGAAGACACTTAAGAGACATATAATAAGAGATCACCTAAATAGATTATCTTAAATTAGATATATACAAATCGCCAATGGGGGGAAAATGTTATGAGTACATTTAAATATAATATGAAAACAGAAAAATATGACAAATAAAATCTATAGCATGTAAAGAGTTACCACTTAGTATAGTGAAATATAAAATATTTGAGAAGTATGTACAAAAATATTTACAATCGGATTATAAAAGGAAGAAGTAGAAAATTGGGTTGGAGAAAGTTACTAGAACAATTTCAAATAATAAAAGATGTTTTAATAACTAATTTTGTGATCACTTTTTGTAAATTTTCAATAATTTCAGATAGTTGTAAGGCACGTAAAAATGAATATTATATTGTTGTAACATGTCTTGGATCAATGATTCATGGGCTCTAGAAAAAAAAAAGAATTTTAGCTTTTTAACGTTGGCAACATCCATATTTCGATTCTAATATAGTTAGAATAATTACAAATATTTGTAATACGGTATTAGTGATAGAATTTTTTATTTGTTTTTAAATAATATATCAGCTTATATTAGTACTCCTAATATTTTAAAATTAATATTAGATGAAATATTTTTTCATAATAGATGTACATGCCATATTTTAAATTTATATATTAAAGATGATTTGTAAGTCGCGAAACAAATTTTACAAACTATTTGTGACTTAATTTTTTAAATTAGAAATTTTTCGATAAAATTATAAACAATGAGATATTTATATAATTTATATAATGTAAAATTTAAACAATTTAAACAAAAATGTGACATTAAGTGAAATTTAACTTATGTAATATTATAATGTGTAATTCCTTTTAAAAATATTTTAATTGAATTTGTTTCTTTTAATTATAAATATGATTTTATTGATAATATCTTTGCAAATACACTATTTCAATTATTGAAATTTTTTTAAATATATGTATAAATTTATTTTTCAGAGTTTACTATCTAATAACTCATTTGAAATTATCTAATTTTTGTAAAATTTATTTTGTGTTTAATCAATTTGAAAATGAAGATAAGTTTAGTAAAATTTTTCAACTAATGAAAATAAAATTTTTAAAATATTATAAAAAAATTCTGATTTTGTATTTGGTAGTTAACGCTTTAAATCCACGTGTAAAAGTTGAAAGTGTTGAAACTCTAATTGATTGTTTTATTGATAATTTTTTAACGGAAATATATATTAGTAGCTCACATTTAGAATAAAAAACATCTCTTATTTTAGAAAACATGTTTGCATTATATGAAAAGGAATACAATAATATATGTGGTAGTGATGTAGGTACTAATAGTAGCAGTAATAATTCAACAATTCGTTCATCTTCAATTTCATTTAATTCTTTATATATGTTAGCAAAAAAACAATAAACAACTTTCTTATTTTCATCACTAAATGAATTGATTTTATACTAACAAACACATAGACTTGAAAGTTGTAATGATAATGATCATTTCGATATTTTAAATTGATGGAAAAATAATGCAACTTAATAGCCAATTTTAGCCAAAATAGCCAAAGATATACTAACTTTTTTTGTATCCAGAGTATCATCAAAAAGTGTTTTTAGTGTAGGTGGTCTAATTTTATTAAAGAAGCATACAAAATTGGTAAACAACGCTTTGAAAACATTGATTTGTCTTAAAAATTATAAGGATACAAAAAAAAGAAAACAAGGCATGGAAAATAGCTCACATCAGAAATGGAAGATGAAGAAGGATAATAAATTTGTAGTGCATACAAAAATTATGTAAATATGTAATCATGAAAATTCATCTTCGTAAAAATTAAAAACGTGTAATTATATTGAGTTAGTAGATTTGAAAATCCAAGTGAAGAGTTTGGTAATGGATATACACCGAATTTGATAGAACTAATTTAAAAATTTTTGCATCTCTCATTTTTTTTTTTGGTTGATTTCAGAAAAAAACTGTTGAATTGACCCGGTATGGCCCGGTTGAGTGGGTCTAATTTACCAGGCCGGGCCGATTCCAAACAATTTTTTTGGGACCGGTGCGGCATGACTTGGGAAGGCCTTTGATATAAAAAAAAATATTTTTTTTTTTTTTTAAAAAAAAAAAAATTTTTTTAAAAAAAATTTTTTGTGTGTTTTTTGTTTTTATTTAATTTCTTTTTAAGTAAAAATTATAATAAGTGTTTTGCATTGTATTACATTATGGCTAGGTTTGGTATTAAAGTGAAGCCGATTCAGACCCCAAAAGAAAGCTGTTAATTTCTGTTCATTGAATCCTGCCACGTAAACCGGATAACCTAAACAAATATTTTTAGGGTAGTTTTGTAATTTAAAGGGGGCAATTGTACCATATAAAGCTATTCAAGAATTTACACTTTCCCTTATCCCATTTTAAAAAAAAAAAAAAACCCAAAAGAATTTACACCTGCAAGGCCCTAATTGGTGAGTGGACCATTGGGTGGAATATATTTCTTATTTCAATATTATCCTATAATTTAGGATGTCCCGTTAAAACTTAATTTAAATATTTGAACTTACGTTGAATTGAAAAGAATAATGTGAACCAACAGATAGTCGGTCTAATGAAATAAAGTATTAGATTTTTTAATCAAATCTTGGATTTGAAACTTGAGAATAGAAAAGATTATGTTGAGAATACCATCCTCTAATAGAGTTTCTCCAATCGATTGAATTTGATTAATCAGAATATAATTCTGAAAACTTACGATAGAAAAAAGGGGGAGGGGGTAGAATGTGACCATGGACAGTAGTATACCAATGTGGTTAACAGGAAAGTATAGGACCGTGTTGAATGAATATCAGTCTTGCTCCAGCATGAAAGGAAGAAAGATCCAAACCCAAAATGGGTCCAACTAGGAATCATAGTCCACAAAACTGTGGCCCAGATAACATTACAAAATGGGCCACTAGAGGAAGCAAAATCCCTTTCAACAATCATGTTTGTCCCTCCTTTCACTTTCAGCAAACTCAATTTAATAGTGTCAACATAGACGTGATTGACCTTCCACCAAAAAATGAAATAGACGTAATTGACCACACAGACACAGCAACAACATCATTGTCACTTAGGATAGGATAAAGATGAACCAAATTTTCAGGCTAAATTCAACTAAAGAAAAGGGATAACGCCAAGTCTTAAAATAATGCCAAAAACAAATAATATTTTTATTTAATTTATAAAATATTTTAATCATTTCAAATTTACTCAACTTTAAAAATATTAATTTTTTGTTCATATAAATTACCATACCACTTGACTAGCATTTGATTTGGCTATGGCAAATGAAGGAGTTCAAATCCTACGAAACATAATCTTTGTGGACTGATCCATTGGGCTAAGTGACATCCATTTTTCTTGCCCTCACCTGCGTTCTTTTTCTCACCCAATGGTAACTTGGTAGGGGTTACAATTACAAACCCATATTTTCCCTCCTCTTCAAGACCCAATCCTTTTTTTTTTTTAATAAAAAAAAAAAGTCTTCGTGGCGCACCCTAGATATTTTAGCACTTGTTGACAGGGTAGGATAATGAAATTACAAAGGCTCATGGAGTTAATCTGACCCCCTCAATTGCAATTGGGTTGAAATATCTGTCACAGAGTACGACACATTTAACTTACCATCTCATAAATTGTGCACAAACTTTGATATGTCCTAACGATGATGCAGTGAGGCAGTAAATGAGTCGTCAAATCTTGCATCCTATCCAACACCAGACAAAAAAGCGAAATTAGAAGGCGGCAAAAAGAAGGATAAAAAATGGGTAACACAAAAGGGAATCACATTTTGAACTCCAAAAGCATCGAGATCAGCATTTAACCCAAAAAAAAAAACAAAAAAAAGGACAAAAACTCTTCGTTTTGTCCCATTTGGTGTGCCATTTATAAGCTTGATCTGCTCTTCCATCTCTGTTGGCCAAGGGAAATCAAATGGGGCACTTGCCACTAGAAGCCATATATAGGCAAGTCTGGCACATGTTTGATATTGTCTCGATCAACCTGTCCATAAACAAATGAACAAATTATAGACCAAAGACTTCATTCAACAAATTTTATATGCATGCAGCTAATCCGCCCATCAAGAGGGAGGCAATTATCTCCAAATTCTAATTCAAGAAAGAAGAGGAGAGGACAAATGTATCTAGTCAGCATCCAAAGCAAATGTCTTTTAGGACCACAAGTGCTCATAAGTACATGGACTGTCTCCGGCAGTGTTAGGAATACAAAATTGTACCATTTGCTTCCTCTTTTGATCCTAATCATTTTTGGGTTTTTATGCACATGTAATAAATTTATTAAGATGACATGAATCCAAAAAGCACCACCTATCAGTCAATGGATGGGATGATGGTAGTTGAAGAATGGCAGATTGTAGAAATCTAAATTAATGCGAGGCAGATGGAAATATAACATAACCACTTTAGCCAGCATCAAATCCATAATATCATAAATTTTCCTTCATGCTATGGAAAAGTAGATAGTTAGAAAGCTCATGGAATGTACCCGTATTTGAACTTGGAATTTTTTTGATTGCTTGTTTGAAAACTAAGCCAACCTCAAAATTTGGGATTAGGGTTTTTGTAGTTGTTGTTTTTCGAAAACTAGATCTTTTGGCTTATTCCACCAAGATACTCATTTAGCTACACAATTTCTCTGTAATCTCTAGTTGTATTATAGATATTGTTAGGCATGATTAATCCAGTGACTATCATCCTCTTCCAAACATAAAACCTAAGGCAGTAGTGACAATGTTCAATTTTTGTTCACGGGTGCTTGTTATGGAAAGATGGGGAGACCCCCTTATTTCTTTAGCTGTTTCACAAATTTGGTCAATTAATGGAGACAAAAAGTGGGACCAAGTATCCATCATGGACAGATAGACAAAATCACAAGGACTCGTAACAGCATTTGAACTTCTAAGGTAGAGTTAACATAAACAGACCAAGCTTCCAGCTTTCAGCAAAGAGATGCCCAAAGGACCACCACAGGCAGCAAATGCTTCAGTCGAATTAAAATAAATAAATAAATAAATCTTAAAGCCCCTTTTGGGAGCCATAAAGAAAAAAATCACTTTCTGTATGGGATTAATGTAAAATCCCCACAACTCACAACTTTCTGTTTTGTTTATATTTATAGAAGCAATTCCTTTTATGTCTAATTTTATTAAACAGAGGAATGCGGAGGAATATTCAGAATTCTCTGCAACTGTTAGTCTTCAGAAAAGAAATTCTTAATGAGATGATAATGCACTAAAAAAAATCTCTACACATTTTGTCTTTTTCTCAAGATTAAATGTTTGCGTCTTCCCTTTGCAGTTCCCTTGAAAGACAAAGCCATAAACTATTCTTTTGGGATCCAAATTAAATACATAAAAATATATTAGTTAATTTTTGGCCACAAAAATTACTGGAAAAAAAATAGCAAGCTGAGGAAGAGAATATTTAATGTGTAAAATTTTAGAAAATATAGAAGATTGGATTAAAATTAGACCCTAAATCATTAGTTATCACTAGGGAGAGGATTGTTTGCTAGGGGGCTTATCAGTTGGGCCAAGAGATAATCAGGGTTGGCCATTAGCAATAGTCCACTGGGGTTAGAGAGTAATGGTGAGTCATTGTGAGGATAATTGAAAAAAATAATAATTTATTGTAACAATTTGTTGGTATTAATGAATGATAATTAGTCGAACTACACAAAAGATACTGTATATTTGTGTTTGATTATTTTGATGCGCATGCATATTGTTTATGTTGGAAGTAATTTTCCTTGACAATCTATTAAAATATATTATACACTAAAATCAAATTGTAATTGTTTTCATATTTATGACAGTGAGTTTTCTATATTTTTATATTTGTAATTATTTTTATATTTGTGACAGTGAGTTTTCTATACAAATTCAACTTATTATAATGATTTATTGAGATAATTGAGTATTATATTTCATATTATTATATTATTCTACATCTTTAATGTGATACCACAATCATATTCATTTATGTTTCATATTCATATTATTTTATATTTTTATCATAGTATCAGAGTTCACCTTGAAAAAGGGGTTATCCATGCACTCGTACGCGTCTCCAACAACCAGAATCAATGTTGGAACCAGATTGGCCAGAGTTAAAGCTAACACCAGAGCCTAGAGCCAAGAGGTTGAGCCAAAAGCCAGATCCTGAGAGCCTGAAGCCAGGAGCCAAAGCTTGGTGCTAGAGCTAAAGCCGGAACCCAGAGCCAGCACAAGGTGACAAAAACACCCCCTAAAATTTTAGATTCTATATTCATATTCTATTTTAAATTCAAATACTTTTTATTATACCATATTGAATTTGAGACAATATTAGAAAATATATTATATAATAAAATCATATCAATTATTGATTTTATTTTAATATATATTTGATTTTTTATATTTTTATATTTCTATATTTGTGACAATAAGTTTTCTATATAAACCCAACTTATTCTATATAAGCAATTGAATATTAGGTTTCATATTATTATATTACTCTCTATTTTTAATATCGTACTATGATTATGTTTATCTATTTTTCTTATTCATATTATTTTTATATTTCTACACAAACTTTGAAAAATCTTAAAACAATTTACCAGCACAGTGTGTAACTAATTGTGTATTCGTGTGAGTTGAGCGAGCAGATGGCATGTTAATATTTATAGATGGCAGCAAAGCAAGAGGAAATATAGAAAGAAAGGATAGATTTAAATAAAATAGAGAATGAGTGGTTCAGATTTGACACAGAAAAATGATATAAAACAGAAAAATAATATAAATAGGATTACCCTTCACAAATTGCAAAGGAGATGGAAACTTTGTTCCCGTCTCCAACTTGTCCACGTAACTCTTCTGTCACCTTTACAAGTAATACACAACAATACAGAGAAGAAATAGGTATCAGAAATGGCAATTCAACAAGATGTAGAGCAAGGCAAGCAAGAAGCAAGAGAGCCACTTCTAGATGAAGACAAGACCTCAGTGGATGGAGATGAAGAAGGTGATGAAAGAAAAATCAGCCAGAAAAGCAGAAGAGAAAATGTTTGGATGGTATACCTCAGCACAATCGTTGCAGTCTGCGGCTCTTATGAATTCGGATGTTGTGTAAGTAGTGAGCGAATTCACCACCTATCGTTCACAAAAGTACAGTTTTAACAGTTTTGAGTTCTTCTCAAATTGAACTTAGCTGCTGACTAGTTTAAATCTGCTTTCTGTGATTGGTGTTCCTAATGCAGGCAGGATATTCATCACCAACTCAGTCTGCTATCACAGAAGATCTTGATTTATCTTTATCAGAGGTTTGGTACAACATGAAATTCCCTAAATCAAGTAAAAATATGTGCACGAAATGAACACAGATAGCTAAACACTTGCTCACATGATTTTGTTATTCGAACGGACATTTCTATTTCACCGTCTTACTCCACAAATGACCATAGTAGCCAAACATCAACTATCAGAAAGCAAATGCTACTTCCACTGCAAATTAAGGTTTTTATTTGTGTTCCTACTGAGAAATAACAGCTATAGTAGTTGTGGGGGGCTAGAGTGGCAGGGCATATGGAATATTAGCGGTACTACATCCAATGTAAGCCAAAGTAAATCTTGCTTACGCCTGGCAGGGCGTATGCAACATATTTGGGATGCTGAAAAAATCTTTTCCTGTTAGGCCAATGGCACTGGCTTTCAATAGATAACAAATGCTAAACTAGCTTATGATTGTCTTTCTGGAGCCTATGACTGAATCATATCATAAGCAATATCCTTAAGCTCATTGAAAAGCATCAATGCAAAATAGTTAACATGTTTGATGATGCATAGCAAGTCTATTGTTGTGATGTCAATGCCACTAGGTTATGGTCTCATACAAAATGCACCACGTATGAACAAAAATTTCTATGCAACGAGTCTTATGGAAGTATGACCTACTTATATTGATCCCATACTTCAATTTATCAATTTTTCTGGTGTATCTGCAAGCAGTATTCAGTGTTTGGCTCAATATTGACATTTGGAGCAATGATTGGTGCAATTACAAGTGGGCCAATAGCAGATTTTATAGGCCGGAAAGGGGTAAGAAGTAAACATGCTAAAGAATTGTTGAAAATGAGCACTGCAGGACTTAGTTTTTGTAACATCTACAATGTAATAACCATTATGCTCATGGGCAGGCAATGAGAGTGGCCACAGGATTTTGTGTTGTCGGATGGCTTGCAATTTACTTTGCTGAGGTTTGTTCAAGCAGTCTAATATGAATCGCCCTCAACTTTAGAAAGTGAAACACTAGACATCCTTGTTCGTTTGTGACAAAAGATTTCCCTCTTGTATTTACTCTTATCTAAGGGTGCTCTGGCTTTGGACATTGGAAGACTGGCAACTGGATATGGAATGGGAGTTTTCTCTTACGTGGTGCATGTTCTTACTTCCTATCAAATTTTACTTCCTGTGTGGTTGTGATTTCTGCGTGTGGATATAAATACTCTATTGAAATCATAATATTGACCTTGATGCAAATATTATTGGTTCTAAGGTACCCGTGTTTATAGCTGAAATTGCACCTAAAGATCTACGAGGAGCGCTCACTACTTTAAATCAGGTACACAATGCTAAATGCCAAATTTCTCTCTATAGCTGCCTAAAGTGTAAATAAAACAAAGAAAAGTGAAAAATTGAAAACCATATAAAAGGCCAACTGCAGATGAAGATCACTTAGGGAAGATTCTAGCCAAAACAATAGGGTAACTAATTGGCTTTCACTTGATCTGCAGCTGATGATATGTACTGGAGTATCAGTTTCCTTCATAATAGGAACAGTACTAACATGGAGGGTCTTAGCATTAATAGGTTAGTTTCTCTCTCTCTCTCAATTTAACTATGAGGGGGCACAACAATGGATGCAGAAGGTGAAAGATACACAGTAGGGATAACATTTGAATTACTTGCAGGATTAGTCCCATGTGCTATACTACTGTTCGGACTCTTTCTCATTCCTGAGTCACCTAGATGGCTGGTAAGAAATGGAAAAATTGAATTAGCAAGTGCAAACATCTGAATTGTTTCATGGTTGCCGTGGCTGTATTGATTATTGCCACTTATATAAATGCAGGCAAAGACTGGAAAAGAAAAGGAGTTTGAAACTGCCCTACAGAAACTTCGTGGAGAGGATGCCGATATTTCTCATGAGGCAGCTGAAATCAAAGTACTTCCAATATTCAAACCTCAGTCTATGCTATTAAAAGACTATAATTTCAGGTAGAAAAGGTTGTAAATGTGGTGAATCTGATTTAAGTGTGATTGTTCTTACTTCTTGACAGGATTACATAGAAACTCTGGAAAGGCTTCCAAAAGCTAAAATGCTAGATATCTTTCAAAGAAGATACGTTCGCTCTGTCATTGTAAGCATTATTCTTAGAAACCCATCTAAAGTTCATGTAGTCTTCCTTCCAACTTTAAATAGAAGTTTTAATTCTCGTGTTACTCTATGATCAGATAGGTGTTGGATTAATGGTCTGTCAACAATTTGGGGGAATCAATGGAATCTGTTTCTATGTCAGTGAAATATTTGAGATAGCAGGTAAAAGGTCAATAATTATGATTCTAATGAAGGCAGTGGTGGCTTGTAGCAAGCATATCACAAAGTAACAGACAGAAAAAGAAAAGGCTTTTCTGAAACCAACCCAGTTCTTTCTTCTTGAAGGAAATAATATAACTCAAGACTATTCTTTCTCTCTCAGGATTTTCATCCAGTGTTGGAACGATAACTTATGCTTGTCTTCAGGTCGTTACTCTTTCTTGCTTAGTCAACTTAAAATAAATAAGAACCTTGGGGTGGGGGAAAAGAAAAGCTTAAGCTGAATTTGTTTTGCAGGTTGTGGTAACGGCACTAGGTGCAACTTTGATAGATAAAGCTGGAAGGAAGCCCCTTTTGCTGGTAAAGCCTTGGTGTGGAAGAAATTTAGTTCCCCCTTTTCCTTGAAAAAATAATATTGTCATGCATATCTTTTATGATGAATGTTGTCTTCACTTTTCTAGGTTTCAGCAACAGGACTGGTCATAGGTTGCCTACTTACAGGACTTGCATTCTATTTTAAGGTAAGTGAAGAATCTTCAGTCCTAAAATCTTTCCTACTGTCTCCCCCATAATACAACTCACATCTTCTCTTTTCCCAAATAGGTCTATGACTTAGCAACAAACGCAGTCCCTGCACTTGCTGTCACAGGCGTACTGGTAATACATCATTTGACATTAATATCCTGCTTCATAAGAAAGGTTCTACTTTTCCGATGATGACAAAAATTTTCTTTTGAGCTCAGCTGTACATAGGATCCTTTTCAGCAGGAATGGGAGCAGTACCTTGGGTCGTAATGTCTGAGGTAATAAGGATATGCTGCGATTCATTCCACCTATTATATAGTGTTTCAATGTTCTGAAATTTTCAATTCCCATCTCAGATATTTCCCATAAATATCAAAGGAGTGGCAGGAAGCCTAGCAACACTGGTGAATTGGTTTGGTGCATGGCTAATTTCATATACTTTCAACTATCTCATGAGCTGGAGCTCCTATGGTAATGTGACTTACAACTTCAATTGCATGATCAATCTTCCGTTCCTCGACATCTTAACATGACAAGCCTATAGAACCCACAAACTGAAGTGGAAATGAAATGACTAAAATTCATCTGACTGAAAAGAACTTTAGAGAATGCTCACTCGCATGGTTTGTGTTCTTTTCAGGTACTTTCATTCTTTATGCTGCAATCAATGCTCTTGCCTTTCTGTTCATAATCACAGTGGTACCTGAAACAAAGGGAAGAACTCTGGAGCAAATCCAGGCTGCCATTAACAACTAAGAAAAAAATTCTTGCAAGGCATTCGTTCTTGCAACTGTTTTCATTTAAGAAAAAAATGGCAAGTCCACTTAGAAAATTTTACCAACTTGTTTATTTATATGAATAAGTCGAGATTGTTCTACTGTTGTCCTCAGAGTAGCTTTTCATCTACCTAGAATTCTCCTACGCATTTAAGAAATTTCTTTCCCAAGCACATGATTCAAACAGTTAATTAAAGGTCTATCAGATTATGTTCTTTGCAATAATGTGAAGCAATACATCTGACCTTTAATAAACCAAAAAACAGCCATCCACAATCTCCCAATGTCTTTTAACTTGGGTAGGTAATATCAATCAGGAGGTATCCCACTGTAATTATCACTGCAAACTCAAAATTCAGGAGCTAACAGTAGATAACAGTGGACTGAGTGCCCTCTTTTTCTTTCAACCTCATAAAGACTGGCCAAGTCATTAACAGAGCAACACAGGCGCCAACTGAAACCCATATCTCAGCACTCAGGACCTTCACCTCTTACCCTCTAAATCTACAAACAACTTTCTCCCAGTTCTACCAAGAAAAAGAAAGAAGGAAAAAAAAAAAAACCCTCCACCTGCTTGGGGTGGGGCTTCTGTTAACATCTCAGTAGCTTCACTCACTGGAAAATTTTATCAACTGAAGTCACATGTTTCTGATGAGAGACATTATATCTCACTGGGAGTTATATTAGAACCAGTCATCACAAACTCCTGTTGGTGAGCTATAAAATGAAAAAATAAGGAAAAGAAGAATGCATACAGCTACTCCAATGTTACCAAACTAAGGAAGTAGAAAGTTGATGCAAAGCAAAATAAACGTTGTAAGAACAAGGAAAAGAGTAAACTTTCAATGACTCTAAAATGTATCCATGAACCCCAATTTACTAATATTTGACTCGGTTTTGTGTTCTAAGGAACTTTCATTTTGTTCGTGGCCAATGTGGCTGAAGAACTCTGGACAAATGCATGCTGCCATTAACTCCGGATAACAAATAGCAGGCAGCTACTTTCATAGAATTTTGGCAATTTTAATTTGGGATTTTTGCACCTATGTTTGTATCAGAGTTGCTATAAAAGTGTCTACCTTGAGTTTTCTAACAAGTATTGGACCAACCATATATATATATACATTTCTTCCCAAGAAAAGGAGCTTTGAGAACAAGGAATGGCTACAAAATAGGGACCAACTAAACAAGAAATAAAATACTCCGACTAAAAATAATCATTGTCTAAACTTGTAGCACATGAACATAATAATATCTTCCAGATGACATTTGTGATCTTTAGCCTAAGATTTTTGTTTCCTCCTGTGTGGTTGTCGTTGTGGGAGCCAAGAATGATCAGCAGAATTTCATCACTATAGAAACACTAATGACAGTAGGTATTGTCAAAAATCATCCTTAAAAAATAATCGTGTTTATATCTTCCATCAAGTGAGAGTTAAGTGTGTAAAATTTAGTAAAGACAATGTTTAGTTGGAAGAAATAATAGATTGCTTGAAACATTTAAAAATAACTTTTCAGTTCCCAAAAATAGGAAACAATGTCATCGAGAAACCAAATTTTTTGTTTCCCTTTACAAAGATTTAAGATCAACATGTAACATAATTACATAAGGGTGTTTTCTTAGAGACCCATAGCTTCATGGGAACCATATAAATTGATGTGTAATCATAACATCAAATTTCACATGAAATCCTCCTAGAAAGTCTGATACCATAATTCAAAGGTGTAGTCCAAGCAGTCTTGGAGGGTTAAACCGTTCAAAGAACTTAAAAATGCAGTCACAACAACCAGCAAGTCCAAATCAACAATGGGCCAACTCCACCTTGTTCTTAGCAAGAACAACACAGAAACACTAAAGGTGAGCTCTGCAACTTTACTTTCTGCGTTATGAAAAGCCTTCTCCCATTTCTGTAAAAATCTCTATTTGCATGGAGAAGGACCACACTAATATCCAAGTAGATAGCATCCTCTGCAATCTGATCATATTATTAGCTTCCCTTTGCTCTGCTCCAAGTTTCTTTCAGTTTATAATTTATATCTCATTGGAAGTGGGAATTTTTTATGGGATAAACCAACAACACTCATATGTCTTCCCTCCAGCAATTCCAGAAATGTCAGTGTTTTTTTATTATCATCACTGACCTCATTGGAATCAAATAGCAAAAACTTGATATGAGTGGCACCCATTTGGATTCAAAACGGAATATCATTAGTAGAGCAGACTAGGTAAAGGGCACAAATCCCATCAATACACTCGTAAAAAATACCACCAACCTAAATAATTCCTACAAAGAGGGGAAGAAAAAGGAGGTGTTGAAACAACCTAGAGGGGGAGTGAATAGGTTGTTTGGCAATTTTTGGGTTTTATGAGGAATTTAGGATGGGTGAGAAAAAAAAAATTAGGACACCAAAATTTGTAGTGGTTCCATCTTCCCCAATGTACGTCCACTCCCAGATTTCATTTGGATTTTCAATCCAATATTTTTCCAAATAGTACACAACTATCTTGCCCAGGTACCAGTCAGAACTTACAAGTGTTTCTCTCAAACACAACTCACTAGTTTTGTATAGGAACTAACAAATCTAAATCTCTCGTGTTTCACTCAACACATTTTGAATGCCCAGACCAAAGGAATCCTTCTTTATGGTCTTTTACAAGATTTGAAATCAAAACAAATGTACAATGAATGAAGCTTTAGCTTCTAATATGTCGTTAAATCACAGTCTTGAAATACAACACAAAGAAGATTTAGCTTAGAAAATTGAACTCAGATAATTGTGTACAATTCCTTTCTTCTTTTTCTTTTTTCTTCATAGATTGATCAATAAATTCATGGATCACCAGACTCAGATGTTTATATGTTGTATTTATGTTGATTCTTTTGAAATAGCAGTCGGAAAGAATTAATGTCTTCAGAAGTAGCCGTTGTAGGGTTGTTAAGCTTCATTTAACATTAAACAGCTTTTCTGAATCAACTAGTTGGTACACACAATGGGTCAACTTGCCTTTGAATTCTGCGTTGTTTAGGTCAACTTGGTACAAAAGGTAGATCGACTTGTATGCATTCTATGAGTAGATTGAGTCGGCTTGCTCAATTTCGAGTCGACTTGTGTTGGTTTGGGTCGCCTTAGAAATCTTAGTGAGTCGACATTATATTGTTGAATTCCTACATGGATCAACTTGATTATATATTAGGTCGACTTAAAAATGTTAATGAGTCAGCTTGATAGAGCCTTAGGTTGACTTAATTATGCTACAGACTTAAGTTTATGAGAATCCATTTGGGCAGGTCGACTTGTTTTTCCTATAAGTCAATCTCTATGTCACTTTAAAAATGTTACTAAGTCAAGTTATAAACTGATTAGGTCGAATTTACTTTGCAAATTATATAGTGAGGCAATTTACAAGCAAAGTACTATTACTTTACTTGTTTCAGACTTGGACTTCTGAGAACCAATTTGGTCAGGTCAACTTGTTATCGCCTAAGTCAATTTACAAATCTTATTGGGTCAACTTATGTCTCTTTAATACCGGCTTAACATTTTACAGAGTTTGGTTTTTAAGAGCGGAATTGACCATGTCGGCTCATTATGCTCTTAGGTCAACTTACCTTTCCTCCTGAGTCGATTTACTCTCTTCATAGGTTGACTTTATTCACAAATAGGATAATACATGCAAACTATTGGTACTTTGCTTGTTTGAGATGGGTTTCTGAGAATAGACTTAACTAGGTCGACTCATTATGCTCCCAAGTCGACTTACTTTTCTTAATGAGTCAACTTATGCTTCTCTAAGGTCAACTTATCATTGTGCAAAGTTGATTTCCGAGGCTTACATACCTCAGGTCGACTTAACTTTCTCATATAGGTCGACTTGTCTATTTTGTCTGTGATGTTTTATACTTGGTCTATTTTCAAACTTTTCAATCCTAGGTTGACATGAAATAAATGTTGGGTCGACTAAATGACCTCATAAGTTGACTTGTTCCAAAATTAGGTCGACATCCTTAGCTAGGTCCAAGGCAATTTGAAAGTACAGGTCAACTTCTCTTCTATATAGGTCAACAACAACAACAATTTGATCTTTAATTCCAACAATTGGGTCGGCCATTTTAGAGAAAAATATGAAAAAGATTAAGGGAAAAAAAAAGATGTTGGTTTAATTTGTGCGGATTCTCCTATACCACTCATTCCTATCCAAGGCCATCTCATCATCTAAACTCTTAACTATCATGTCTTTACAGATAATTTGCATCCAAGTTTTAAGCAGTCTACCTCTATATTTTACTAACTCTCCTATATTTAAGTTCTCAGTCCTCCTAACTGGTGTATCTTTGAGTTTTCTTTGCATATGTCCAAACCATTTCAGACAACACTCTCGCATCTTATTTACAATTGAACTAACTTCCAACTTATTACGAATTTCTTCGTTTTTAATTCTATCTCTTTTAGTTTTGCCACACATTACCTAAACATTCTCACTTTTGTTATAACTATTTTTTATTCTTGCTGTTGTTGAATAGCCCAACACTCAGTGCTATACAATAGTATAAATCTTATCGCAATTCTATATAACTTTCCCTTCAAATGTAGTGACATCGTGCGATCACAAAGAATTCCAAATGCTCTTCTCCATTTTATCCAATCTACTTAAATCTTATGATTCACATCCCCATCTATATTGCCACTATTTTGAATGATGGAACAAAGATATTTAAAGTGTTCACTTTTTAATTCATCTTGTCCATCTAATTTAATCGTTTTTTTATCATCCTGATGATTATCCATCTAACCTAATTGTTTCTTCTATGCAGATCGATTTTGCTTATATAGAACTTGATTGTGACAATTTTTTTTTTTCCAAATTTTTGTTTAATAAATTTTAATCGTTGTATTAATATTTGATTATCATCAAAACACATTTTACTCAACAGAATGTATTATTGAGGAAACTATCATTAGGGGAGGCATATACTATATCAGTAACGATTACATTGGTGCTTTACAATGAAATGAAAGACGGTATCATTTTTACTCGATGATAATTTAATTAGAAAGATGGATTTTTTAGCTTAACATTTGAGAAATCATATTTAATCACCGAATAAGTTTAAATGATTTGCAAGTATCACAGAAGAACAAAGTATGGGTTCCAAAAGGCAAGATCAGCTAACCCATGAGAAAACAGACAAATTGTGGACAAATACTAGTCATAAATCTTGCATGTTTCAAAAAATTACAGAAGATAGAATCTTACCTATTACACAATTAATTTCTCACAGCATTTTGAATCATTCAATCTGATGCACATTTTGAAGTTTAGTCCAACATGATTTTGAATTCTCAAAATGCCCTTATGTTCCCATTAAAAAAAATGATTTATATTAACGAAAATCTGCAAGCCTGGCATATCAGGCTTCTATCCTTTTGAATTCCTGTTCGTCAAAATTAAACCATTCAGGGGAAAGAAGGATATTAAGGCTCTTTAAGGGGGAAGAAAAAAAAAAAATCTTTCTTCAACCATCTAACAAAGAAGTTGTCTTGTTATGGAGGCTATTGGGACCGTTAATCCTTTTAAATATATATTCAATGAGATTTTCAAAGGGAGTCACCACATATATGCTTCTATGTTGGTGAGAGCGACACAAAACAAAGTTCAAGCAAGACAAACACTGAGGAGAGATGGTTTCCACCTAATTCGGCTTCTACATCCTTTTATGTTACACAGCAGGCAGTCAAGTTTCCAAAGAAGTCCAAATATCTAATAACTTTCTAGTTTTTTTTTTTTTTTTTTTTTTTTTTTTTTTTTTTTTTTTTATAATTTCTCTATTGAAATTGCAACAAATCTTACCATGACTCACCCGATGCACTAAGTGCTCCCCAGTTTAGTGCGAGGGTAGAGGGGAGGGTGGGCGTATATGTATGCAACATTCCACTTACATTTTGCAAAGAGACTATTTCCACATATCGAACCCGTGACCTCGAGGTCATTAAAGGAGCAACTCCACCGTTGTGCCAAGGTTCACGCTCAATTAATTAATTTTAGCATGACATTGAAATTAAAAAAAAAAAAAAAAAAAAAAAAAAAAAGAAGATCTGTTTTGCCTTCTTGTAGATGCACATCTGTTTAAGTTATGCTCCTCCAATCTTTCCACCTTTAAATTAATGCAGGAGTACAATTTAATCAATACAGTATGCACGATGAATATTAAGTTTGTCATAATCTATCCAAAAGTTGATCATGTGATTAGATTTCAAAACAGGGTGTACTATCTTTTTGATCAAAAGAAAAAAGAGGAAGCATTAAGCTAACTCTGGAGAAGGCTCATATTTGATATCCCTAAAGAGAGTCAAGTTTCATACACACTGTGAAAAAGAAAGGGAAACTTTGCAAGAGTTTTAACCCAGTAGTGTATCTTTTATCATGTCTAGAATAGGTATTCATATTGATAGCAACAAATGCTGGTCATGGCAATCCAAATAGATGCAGCAAAATGAGACAAAGCACAGAAGAAGATACAAGGGAGCAACATCTGCATGAAGATAAGACTTTGCAGATGGAGATGGGCAAGCTGATGTAACCACAATGTCCAGCCCTTCCATTGAAGTTTGTGGTTCTTATGAATTTGGATTTTGTGCAACTATTAAACTAAGTTTGTGATCTACAGCTTCAATTTTCTGCAGAAAATAGAATTAAGAACCAACAAAATACGGTTTATTGTGTAGAATTTTAAAACGAGCATTAAAGGGGCCAAGTTCTTTATACATTTTACTAAGATGGAACAAGTAATATGATTTTCTCTGTTTTGTGGCAAGTTAGAGCTAAAGCACATTTGGCAATTGACTCTCCAGCTAATAAAGAATGTACCTCTTCCCAAGTCTAAGGCTTGAATCCTACAGATAACTTTGGGAAGGTTGACCCGCACAAAATGCTCTTGGTGTGCATGGTTAGGAGGTTACTATGTGTAGTTGATGGGTTTACCAATGGATATGGTGGAGGTTCCCAGAATTATAAAATTAAAATAAGACATAAGCATGTAACTTTTGAGGGTTTAGGAGGGGGGCCTCGGTTCTTTCTTAGATTCAATAACCTGTAAGATGATTTTTAGATTCAGTTAAACTATGCTTACCAAATCTGAGCAGGCAAATATACTGTTGAATTTTCATTCAACCTGCAGGCATGAAAGATCTTGATTAATCTTGAGAACAGGTTTGCCAGATTATAGAATTCCCAGTCCTTAAATATGTGCCCAATATGATCTACTACCACCATATGAAATTGTTATGCAAGTTTACAGCTAATAAATAATAATTAACCAGCAGAAACCAACATAATATTAATGAATTCTTGTCTTTTACTGTAAAACTAAGGTTGTTGTGTATGTGTCCATAGAGGAACACCAACAATTATAGAAATGGCTGGTGTAGAAGGTGATTTGAAATGGTACCAGAAAGATCTCATTAAGACAAAAATACAGACAGTGAGGAAAAAACATGTTAAAAGATGAAAAGACAGCAAATGGAAAATTAGCAACTATCACCACAGACGTCATACAAATTATGTAAAGCCAAAGCCAAACAAATAAATTTTAAGGCATTCAACAAATATATGATGCCTGCAGCAACTACTAAGATGACAAACAAATGGTAAAAGAAAAGGCTAAAATCAACCATTGCTTAAAAAATAGACAGACTAAATATAGCTGAGCTCTCAAGGCTAGAGTTCGAAGTTAGATTTAGATCAATGATTGGATGATCACCTCGATGGGCATCTTTTTGGATTGTACAAGTCTCATTAACAAACAATCCACAAGAAAAACCATTAGCAAGTCGTAGGAGGATCAGGCAGAACAATTATTGAGAATGAATTAAGTGACAAATTAGATGTGTATTCTCACCGTCAAGCTTTTTCTTTATGGCACTATGACAACAATTTCCTCCTGACACAAATCACTGTATAACAAAGCAGTTCTTGTTATTTGACACACCAATTCCAGAACTGCCAGCAATTCTGATTTATGTTTCTGGTATATTTATGACCGGTACTCATTCTTTGCTTCAATATTAATTTTCAAAGGAATGATTGGTGCCATAGCAAGTGGTCTACCGGCTGATTTAATTGGTCAGAAAGGGGTAAGGAAAATAAAATAACTTATGGGAGCTCTTTGTTGATCAATTAGCATTCCATCTCTTTTAACACCACATTGCAATTTTTTATGAACAGGCAATTAGAGTTCCTTCAGGATTTTGAGTCATAGGATGGCCCATCATTTCCTTTGCCAGGGTTTGACTCATCACTTTGCATAAATAAGCTTCAACTTTGCAGCAGAATAGAAAGATTTATATGCCGAAACTTGTGACAAGAAAGTTACATCTCCAGAATTGCTCAAGGAAACCTTGGCCTGAGACATTGGAAGACTGGCAACAGGATTTGGGATGGGAGTCTTTTCTAATGTGGCACATGGTTACTTGATTAAAAAATTTTACCCTCTATTTAAATGTACTCCTAATTCATAATGTTAATTTGAGAGCACTACTGATGGATACTAAGGTACCTGTCTTCATAGATGAAATTATGCCAAAAGATAAATGGGTTGCAATTGCAACCATAAATCAGGTAGATATCTGCTTATATATGAATGATGAATGCCAAGATTGAAAGAATGACAATGCAGAAATGGAAAAGATTTCAAAACCAGCAGCAGATTAAGACCTCTATCAGATTTGGTGAAGAATAAAATTAGATTTACCTGATCTGAAGCCCATGCTAACCTGGCAGGCATTAGCATTAACAGGTAAACATTTTCATCTGCACAGCATAGAATAATTTGACATCTGGTGGATTTGGTGACAAAAGGCTTGCAGTTTAAGTGATCACAGGACTGGTCCCTTGTGCTATACTCCTGTTAGGCTATTCCTCATCCCAGAGTCTCCCAGATGGCTGGTAAGGAAGAAAATTTTCAATGGCAGTAATAGGAATTAATACACTTATAGATGCTCATTATGTAAATGCAGGCAAAGAGTGGACATCAGAAAGAGCTTATAGCTGCCCTGAAAAATCTTTGAGGAAAGGAGGCTGACATATCTCCAGAGGCCACAGAAATCTGAGTGCTATTTAACCCCAAACCTTCAATCTAATACCAGAACAGCATTATATATATGTAAATATACATATATGAAAGTAAGAAAAAGAAGATTGTGAGGGTCAGTGAAAGTGTTCTTATTGAGGAAATCCTTTTTTCTTCACACTTGACAGGATTACATTGAAAAAAGCCACAGGGTTAGATCTGTTCAAGAGAACTTACATTCGTTCCATTATTATAGAAATTTCTCTGAACTCGGTATTTAAATTTCTGTAGGCCTCAGAAACCAAACTTGCATCTTCTTTACTTTATAAACAAGTAATAGTTGATGATCAGATTGGAGTTGGATTGATGGCTTGCCAACAACTAGGGGGAATCAATGGAGTTGGTTTCTATGTCACTAAGATATTTGAATCAGCAGGTAAATGGATAATCAGTAGCAATCCACTACTGCATATTTGGAGGGGAAAGCTTTTCAAGTCACATCATCCTCAACCTACCATTAGGGGAAGCATATTCTATGTCAATAACGATTACATGTGATTTACTTTACAATGGAATGAAAGACTGTATCATTTTTACTTAATGATAATTTAATTAGAAAGATGGATTTTTTAGGTTAACATTTGAGAAATCATATTTAATCACCTCATAAGCTGAATGATTTGCAGGCAGGTATCACAGAAGAACAAAGCATGCGTTCCAGAAAGCAAGATCAGCAAACCCATCAGAAAACAGACAAATTGTGGACAAATACTAGTAATAAATCTTGCATGTTTCAAAAAACCAGGGAAGATAGAATCTAACCTATTGGGTAACTACACGATTAATTTCTTACAGCATTTTGAATCATTCAATCTGATGCACATTTTGAAGTTTAGTCCAACATGGTTTTGAATTCTCAAAATGCCCTTCTGTTCCCATTAAAAATTGATTTATATTAACGACAATCTGCAAGCCTGGCATATCAGGCTTCTATCCTTTTGAATTCCCATTCATCAAAATTAAACTATTCAGGGGGAAGGAGGATATTAAGGCTCTTTAAGGAAAAAAAAATTCTTTCTTCAGCCATCGAACAAAGAAGTTGTCTTGTTTCTGTTTTTTCCCAATAAAAAGGGTTCAGATCTTTGTCTGCAAATTAAACTGGATGGACAAATATACTGAATCAGCATTGCATGGAGGCTATTGGGACCATTAATCCTTTTAAATATATATTCAATAAGATTTTCAAAGGGAGTCACCACATATATACTTCTATGTTGGTAAGAGCCACACAAAACGTAGTTCAGGCAAGACAAACACTGAGCAGATATGGTTTCCACCTAATTTGGCTTCTACATCCTTTTATGTTACGCAGCACGCAGTCAAGTTTCAAAAGAAGTCCAAATATCTAACAACTTTCTAGTATTTTTTTTTTTTTCATTTCTCTGTTGAAATTGCAATTAATTTTAGCATGACATTGAAATTATAAATATATATATATATATATATATCTGTTTTGGCTTCTTGTAGATGCACAACTGTTTAAGTTATGCTCCTCCAATCTTTCCACCTTTAAATTAATGCAGGAGTACAATTTAATCAATACAGTATGCACGATGAATATTAAGTTTGTAATAATTTATCCTAAAGTTGATCATGTGATTAGATTTCAAAACAGGGTGTACTATCTTTTTGATCAAAAGAAAAAACACGAAGCATTAAGCTTACTCTGGAGAAGCCTCATATTTGATATCCCTAAAGACAGTCAAGTTTCATACACACAGTCAAAAAGAAAGGGAAACTTTGCAAGAGTTTTAACCCAGTAGTGTATCTTTTATCGTGCCTAGAATAGGTATTCATATTGATAGCAACAGATACTGGTCGTTGCAATCCAAAGAGATGCAGCAAAATGTGAGCAAAGCACAGAAGAAGATACAAGGGAGCCACTTCTGCATGAAGATAAGACTTTGCAGATGGAGATGGGCAAGCTGATGTAACCACAATGTCCAGCCCTTCCATTGAAGTTTGTGGTTCTTATGAATTTGGATTTTGTGCAACTATTAAACTAAGTTTATGATCTACAGCTTCAAATTTCAGCAGAAAATAGAATTAAGAACCAACAAAATACAGTTTATTTTGTAGAATTTTAAAACGAGCATTAAAGGGGCCAAGTTCTTTATACATTTTACTAAGATGGAACAAGAAATATGATTTTCTCTGTTTTGTGGCAAGGTAATAGCTAAAGCACATTTGGCTTTCAATGCATGTAATAAAATAATTGAAAATGAAATGTACTAGCAAAACTTTGAATAGAATTTTGTGTGCATGTGGCAATTGACTCTCCAGCTAATAAAGAATGTACCTCTTCCCAAGTCTAAGGCTTGAATCCTACAGATTACTTTGGGAAGGTTGACCCACACAAAATGCTCTTGGTGCGCATGGTTAGGAGGTTACCATGTGTAGTTGATGGGTTTACCAATGCAGGTTCCCACAACTATAAAATTAAAACAAGATATGAGCATGTAACTTTTGAGGGTTTAGGAGGGGGACCTCGGTTCTTTCTTAGGTTCAACAACCTGTAAGATGATTTTTGATTCAGTTAAATTATGCTTACCAAATCTGAGCAGGCAAATATACTATTGAATTTTCATTCAACCTGCCGGCATGAAAGATCTTGATTAATCTTCAGCACAGGTTTGCCAGATTATAGAATCCCCAGTCCTTAAATATATGCCCAATATGATCTACTACCACCATATGAAATTGTTATGCAAGTTTACAGCTAACAAATAATAATTAACCAGCAGAAACCAACGTAATATTAATGAATTCTTGTCTTTTACTGTAAAACTAAGGTTGTTGTGTATGTGTCCATAGAGGAACACCAACAATTATAGAAATGGCTGGTGTAGAAGGTGATTTGAAATGGTACCAGAAAGATCTCATTAAGACAAAAATACAGACAGTGAGGAAAAAACATGTTAAAAGATGAAAAGACAGCAAATGGAAAATTAGCAACTATCACCACAGACGTCATACAAATTATTTAAAGCCAAAGCCAAACAAATAAATTTTAAGGCATTCGACAAATATATGATGCCTGCAGCAACTACTAAGATGACAAACAAATGGTAAAAGAAAAAGATAAAATCAACCATTGCATCAAAAAGAGACAGACTAAATATAGCTGAATGTTAAGTTTGTAGATGTGCATCTGTAAGTTATGCACTTCCAATCTTTCCACCTTTAAATTAATGTAGGGTACAATTTAATCAATATAGTATGCACGATGAATATTAAGTTTGTAATAATCTATCCAAAAGTTGATCATGTGATTAGAATTCAAAACAGCGTGTACTATCTTTTTTATCAAAAGAAAAAAGAGGAAGCATTAAGCTCTGGAGAAGCTTCATATTTGACATCCCTAAAGAAATTCAAGTTTCATACACACTGTGAAAAAGAAAGGGAAACCTTGCAAGAGTTTTAACCCAGTAGTGTATCTTTTATCACATCTAGAATAGGTATTCATATTGATAGCAACAGATACCAGTCATGGCAATCCAAATAGAAGCAGAAATATGTGAGCAAAGCACAGAACAGGATACAAGGGAGCCTCTTCTGCATGAAGATAAGACTCTGGCAGATGGAGATGGGCAAGCTGACGTATTCAAAACCCAAAAAAAAAAAAAAAAGCCAGAAACCACAATATCTGTATACTCTACTTCAGCCCTTCCATTGCAGGTTGTGGTTATTCTGAATTTGGATTTTGTGCGAGTATTAAACTATGTTTTCTATCTACTGCTTCAATTTCCAGCAGAAAGTAGAATCAAGAACCAACAGAATACAGTTTATCATGTAGAATCTTAAAACAAGCATTAAAGGGGCAAAGTTCTTTATGCATTTTACTAAGATGGAACAAATATGAATTTCTCTGTTTTGTGGCAAGGTAAGAGCCAAAGCACATTTGGCTTTCAATGCATGTAAATAAATAACTGAAAATAAAATGTACCATCAATAGAGATTAACAGCAAAACTTTGAATATAATATCGTGTGCACGTGGCAAAGTACTCTCCAGCTAGTAAAGAATGTACCTCTTCCCAAGTCTAAGGCTTGAATCCCACAGATTACTTTGGGAAGGTTGACCCACACAAACTGCTCTTGGTGCACATGGTTGGGAGGTTACCATGTGTAGTTGATGGGTTCACCAATGTACACCCAAACGATATGGCGGAGGTTCCCACAATTATAAAATAAAAATAAAATATGAGCATGTAACTTTTGGTTTAGGAAGGGCCTCAGTTCTTTCCTAGGTTCAACAACCTGTAAGATGATTTTTAGACTCACTTAAACTATGCTTACAAAATCTGAGCAGGGCGATATACTGTTGAATTATCAGGCAGGTAAAATCACCAATTCAACCTGCAGGCATAAAAGATCTTGATTAATCTTTAGAACAGGTTTGCCAGATTATAGAATCCCCAGTCCTCAACTTAAATATGTGCCCAATATGACTTACTACCGCCATATGAAATTGTTATGCAAGTTTACAGCTAGTGATTGAGCAACTGCACATGATCTCCACTTCAAAAACAAATAATAATTAACCAGCAGAAACCAACATAATATTAATGAATTTTTGTCTTTTACTGTAAAACTAAGGTTGTTGTGCATGTGTCCATACAGGAACATGGACTATGATAGAAATGGCTGGTGTCGCAGGTGATTTGAAATGATGGCAGAAAGATCCCATTAAGACTAAATACAGACTCTGAGGAAAAAACATGTTAAAAGATAAAGAGATGGCAACTATTACGACAGATGTCATACAAATTATGTAAAGCCAAAGCCAAACAAATAAATTTTAAGGCATTCGACAAATATATGATGCCTGCAGCAACTACTAAGATGACAAACAAATGGTAAAAGAAAGAGATAAAATCAACCATTGCATCCAAAAGAGACTAACTAAATATAGGTGAGCTCTCAAGGCTAGAGTTAAAAGTTAGATTTAGATTAATGATTAGATAATCACCTCAATGGGCATTTTTTTTTATTGTACAAGTCTCATTAACAGCCAATCCACAAGAAAAACCATTAGCAAGTCGTAGGAGGATCAGGCAAAATAATTATTGAAAATGAATTAAGTGACAGGTTTGATGGTGCATTCTCACTGTTAAGTTTTTTCTTTATGGTACTATGACAATGGTTTCCTCCAGACACAAATCACTTTATAAAAACAGTTCTTGTTATTGACACACCAATTCCAGAACTACCAGCAATTCTGATTTACTTTTCTGGTATATTTATGACCAGAACTCATTCTTTGCCTCAATATTGACTTTCAGAGGAATGATTGGTGCCATAGCAAGTGGTCTACTGGCTGATTTCATTGGTCAGAAAGGGGTAAGGAAAATAAAAGAACTTATGGGAGCTCTTTGTTGATCAATTTGCATTCCATCTCTTTTAACACCTTGCAATTTTCTATGAACAGGCAATGAGAGTTCCTACAGGATTTTGAGTCATAGGATGGCCCATCACTTCCTTTGCCAGGGTTTGACTCATCACTTTGCATAAATAAGCTTCAACTTTGCAGCAGAACAGAAAGATTTATATGCCAAAACTTGTGACAAGAAAGTTACATCTCCAGAATTACTCAAGGGAACCTTGGCCTGAGACATTGGAAGACTGGCAACAGGATTTGGGATGGGAGTTCTTTTCTAATGTGGCACATAGTTACTTGATTAAAAAATTTTACCCTCTGTTTAAATGTACTCCCAATTCATAATGTTAATTTTGAGGCCACTACTGATGGATGCTAAGGTACCAGTCTTCATAGCCAAAAGATAAACGGGTCGCAATTTCAACCATAAATCAGGTAAATATCTGCCTATATATGAATGACGAATGCCAAGATTGAAAGAATGACAATGCAGAACTGGAAAAGATTTCAAAACCATCTGCAGATCAAGACCTCTATAAGATTTAGTGAATAGTGAAATTAGATTTACGTGATCTGAATCTCATGATATGTACTTGAGGGTCAGTTGCCTCCTTAACAGGGACAATGCTAACCTGGCGGGCATTAGCATTAACAGTAACCTTTTTAATCTGCACAGCATAGAATAATTTGACATCTGGTGGATTTGGAGACAAAAGGCTTGCAGTTTAAGTGATAACAGGACTGGTCCCTTGTGCTATACTCGCGGTAGGCTATTCCTCATTCCAGAGTCTCCCAGATGGCTGGTAAGAATGAAAATTTTCAATGCCAGTAATAGTAATTAATACACATACATGCCCATTATGTAAAAACAGGCAAAGAGTACAGCACAAGGGACATCAGAAAGAGCTTATAGCTGACTGAAAATTCTTCAAGGAAAGGATGCTGACATATCTCCAGAGGCCACTGAAATCTGAGCAGTGATTAACTTCAAACCTTCAATCTAATACTCGAACAGCATTATATATGTAAATACACGTATATGATAGTAAGAAAAAGAAGATTGTCAGGGTCAGTGAAAGTGTTCCTATTGAGGAAATCAACTTTGCCTCGCACTTGACAGGATCACATTGTAAAAAGCCACGAGGTTAGATCTGCTCCCTTATTATAAATATTTCTCTGAACTCGGTATTTTTTGTTGCAATCTTCCTCTATAATTTATAAGTTGCACCTAAAAATTCTATAAGCTTTTTCTGGGGCTGGGCAAAATCTTGTAGGCCTCAGAAACCAAGCTTTCATCTTCTTATGATCAGATTGGAGTTGGATTGATGCTTGCCAACAATTAGGAGAATCAATGGAGTTGGTTTCTATGTCACTAAGATATTTGAATCAGTAGGAAAATAGATAATCAGCAGCAATCCTAATACTAAATATTTGGAGGGAAAGCTTTTCCAGTCACATCATCCTCAACCTTTATGATTAGAAAATATAACACATGGATGCCCTATATCTCGTGGGATTTTCTTCCATCAGTGGAACTATAACTTATGCTTGTCTTCAGGATTTAACGGTTCCCTTCCCAGTCAAGTCTATTGATACGAGAGATCTTGCATGAGAATGGATTAAGAATTATTGCCTGAGCAATTTTCTCTCTACCTCCTTCCTTTTGCAAGGTTGTAGTTACTGCCCCATGTGCAACCATAACAGATAAAGCCGGAAGGAAGCCTCTTTTACTGGTAAGCTCCTTCTATGGTACATTCTTAGCCTAAAAGGGGGGAAAATAGTCGTTGACTGAATTATCAATTCAACGTGCCCTTCATTGCTCCAGGTCTCAGCAACAGGAATGGTCTTAGGCTGTGCACTTAACAGGAATTTCATTCTACTTTTAAGGGATTTATCAAAATTAGTCCAACAGTCTTTGCCATTGTTTTATCCCCTATTACAACTTTATAAGCCAGGCCTATCACTTTGCACTCAGCTCAGTCCCTGCACCAGCAGGTACCGACCTACTGGTAATATGCCATCCATCCTGTACCTGTTAGCTTGAGCCCAGGTTTACATAGCATCCTTCTCAGCAGGAAGGGGGCAGTTCTGTGGGATATGATGTCTGAGGTAATAGGAATATGCGACTATTAATAGTTTATCTAAGGCGCAGCCTGCATTATCATTCTAAATTTTCTGCCCCACCATAGATATTCCCTATTAAAATCAAAGGAGCAGCTCAGAGCTTAGCAACGCTGGTAAACTAGTTTGGTGCATGGCTAGCTTCCTACATTTTCAACTTTCTAATGACATGAAGCTCCTATGGTAAATATTGGCAACATAATCTCTAACACATTCATATCTTAAAAATTAGGAAAAGGGTAATAGGAGAAGAATACATAGCAAATAAAATAATTGCACTTGTAATAACTGCAAGGACTACAACAATATCTAGAACATTAGATTTAAGATGATTAGATTTTTACTCTGTAACTGTAGAGACCATTAATTGATATTTTGGGGGAGGGGGGGAAGTTCCTTTTCAGGCACTTTCATTCTTTATGCAGCAGTTAATGCAATGGCCATATTTTTTTTTCTCATGGTCAATGTAGTTCCTGAAATGAAGGGAAGAACTCTGGAACCAATCCAGGCAGCCATTAACAACTGAAGATTAAAAATAATAATAAGAATAATAATCACACACGCCATCATCTGTCAACATTATGTTCATCTACAATATTTTCACAATATGAAATTCACCAGCTGCCACCAGATTTTTGTGCCACTGTCTTGTTCATTGTAGCTTTATAGAAAGGATGCTTTGAGTTTCCTTAACAGTAAAGCAATAACTAATTTTTTTTTCTAGAAAGGACAATTTTAGAACGGTGATAAAAAATGCAAAAACTACTAAATGGACAATTAAAAATTGGAAAAATATACAACTTAGAGTAATTATCCCTCTTTAGTTTAATCGCTATAAAAGCTTCTTTCTACATCTTTGAATCTAAATGCATCATCTTCCAATACCCATTGAAGAATATAAAGGATTTTCATTTTATCTTTTGTTGTTGTTACTGCAGTTTTAGGACCAAAGAATGACTAGCAGCCAAACTACCCAAAATAAGGAACACATCAAACTAAGTAACAAGGGAACTCATCTTAATAAAAATATCTATTTATATCATAAATCAAGTCAGAGGCTGAGACTCAAGTAGAATTCATTAGACAAGATGTTACCATGCAATTTACAGAAGGAGAAAAAAAAAGTTTTGAAGATTGAGCAGCTGCAAACAAACCTGGATATTCTTTAGAGACAATCAATGCCTAGATGTTACTTAATTGCACAATGATATTGTTTCAGAGAACCATACCTTAACAGAACTGCACCACGAAAATCTGAGACTGTAAATCTCAAGGACTGATGGAAATCTGAAAAGGCCTTCGCATCTTTCTTACCCATCTGAAGAATTTAAACAGACAGTCCAAGTACAAAAGATTCCATGCAATCAGCAATATCTCTGTTTCGTATAATTTTAGGTTGTTTGTATTGATAAGGAGGGTCACCATTCTGTGGCAGACTTGGGTGCACATTTCTCTATTTCTCATAAATTTTTTGTGGTTTCTTAAAGGATCTTCAATTGGTTTGAGCTCAGATTCACATTCAAGTAGCTAGCATACTCCCTTATCTCAGCAGCTACAACATTCATTGGCCCAACTTGGAAACTATACATGGCAGACATCAAATCTTGTTCAGCCAATATCCCATTAGGAGTTTTAAAGCCTCATCACAAACTTCGCTTGTGGAGATGAATCATGGAAGCCAACTCTCACAATATCACCCATTCGGTGCTGCAAAAATCCTCTATGAGTCATGAAGACCCCCTAACAGTTTGTTGATCACCACCACTAACCTCGTTTCATTGCAGAATCTCAAAATAAGCCACAATTGGAAGCAGCACAAACTGGGTAAGCTATGGAGGCTGCAGATTGTTTAAATTAATACCAACAGCAAATTCTGATGCAAAATAATCCCCACTCAGCACCATCATCAACCCCAGCATAATATTTAAGCTTTTTGTAATACTGTCTCATATCATAACACACCTAATATACCACGCCACTGACCACAAATTCCCCACAATGCCACCCCAATTCTTCTCTTCACAATTAGATCAAAATTCTTCTCAAAGATCAGATTGAGGCCCACCAAGAACTTAACAGCATCTCTCATTGCTACATGAGAAACATAAAAAATAAATAACCCACATTCAAGACCCCAGATGTAGCTGTTCCTGCTTGGATTCTGAAAGCAAAGGTTCCCCAATCAAGCCAAATGCACAAGGAGCCCTAATCCCATCAATCACATCAAGATTCCTCAACCCGTAAGGCAAATGACAACACATTTGTTGCTCAATATTAGACTCAAGAACCCCATCTCTAGGACACACAAATTGAGGCAACCTATTTGCAGTATAGCCATGAAAAGATTGCAGCCATTGCTTTGCAACCCACATTAGTCATAATCAAATAATTAGCATACAAAAACTACACAAATCTTGTTGATTTTAGGCCTTGGAAGAAACAACCTAATTGCAAAAAACAAAGAAAAAGCTTTGCAAAACCCCTTAAAAAACCTTGTTTAAGGATAAAATTTGTTGCACTAACATCACATGCATATAAAGACCATGCATTCTTAGTAATTTTGGACCTTAGATGAAACAAACAGCTTAATAAAAAGGAACTATGTCAAAATTCAAATTCTTTTGTAGTATTGGAAAATGGAATGGAGGAAGCAGGCCCTTTTATTGTTTGAAAAATAGCCCAAGAATGGATAAATTTGAGTCAATCCTCTTGGTTTTGTCTATGGTCCACATGAAGGACTTGGGTGAAAAGGAAACTGAGAAGGAGAATGAAAACGGGTCTTCAGAAGAATTGCTGCAGTGACCATAGGATTCTAGTAGCCCTTACATTTTGCATTCGGCTGACACCTCACCCACACCAAAGCCTACTATTGAACTCAAACCTCTTCCTTCTCATTAAAAATACATAATTCATGAGAACAATATTAATACAGTGATCATCTCATCCTCTTTGACTAGTGAGACGGAGGAGTGACTCATGGAGGTGCTCTGAGGCACAAATGAGCAATTGCATGGACCATAGACCATCAAGGGGATTGACCCCCTCAGTTTGCACACACCAGATCTTGAGGAAGGATGACTAACACTCCTTAATTTAACCCAACAGAGGCTTAGCCGAGGTCATAAAAAAGGAGGTAGTTAAGTTACCGGACGTATATATTATCTACTACAGTGCATGGACCAGTCCAGTACAGGTTGTATCTACGAAGGGTGTGATGACTTTGGTCACTAATGATAGAAATGAATTGATCCCCACTACGACTGTTGTGGATAGTGGGCATAGACAAAACTTAACTTTGCCACTAGGAAGGACCACTTCCCCCTTCCTTTCATACATCAGATGTTAGAGAGAGTGGCTGGGCATAAGTTTTATTGTTTCCTAAATAGGTATTCGGTGCATAACAAGATAGTTATCGCGCCTAAGGGTTAGGGGAAGACCACCTTCAACTGTCCTTTGGGCACATTTGCCTATAGGATTTGGTATATGTAACGCTTCTAACACACTTAAAAGATTCATGATTTCTTTTTTCCATGATATGAATGAGCAATTTATAAAAATATTTATGGATGACTTCAAATTGTTTGGGGGATTCATTTTCTAGTTGCCTTGATCATTTGTCTAGACTTTTGGGAGGAAATTATGAATCTAGTGCTTAATTGGGAGAAGTGTCATTTCATGGTATGAGAGGGCATAGTGTTCCAAACCTCGGTTGTTGAAACACCATGCTATTTCTATCATTCCCAGGTCTAAAATTGGATCCACCACCTTGGCAGCAGGTGATTCCCTATGTTTCTCTGTTTCTTTCAGAATTTTGGTTGCATGGTGGCTCTCAAGCAGCATCTCATGAGTCTGATTTCCGGTGAGAATAATAGGCTGTGATGATGGTGAAGCAGGAACATCCAACGAGGCCAAGACAGGAAAATTCTTGGCCTTTCTGTGAATGTGGTCATATACTGTTTTTTCAGTTATGATTTTGCAATCCTCTTCATCAGTTTCAACAGCTCGCGCACCTTCAGTAACTTGAGTAACTATCTCATATATTGTTTTTTCAGTTATGATTTTGCAATCCTCTTCATCAGTTTCAACAGCTCGCGCACCTTCAGTAACTTGAGTAACTATCTCATTGCTTATACCTTCTCCCAACTCTTCTAGGAGGTTAAAACTGGGACTTTATAGGGGTACAAGTGAAAGTGGACTAAAGGAAAACATCAGCAACAACGTAATATAAAGACCCAAGTACTCACAGGGAATCTATGTCTCTCTGCGCCTTTTCCTCAGTTGGAGGTTGACAAATTTGATCATCATCATCTTCTCCAACACAGAAGTCCTTGGGCTGGAAAGTTGAAGCTTTCCTCTTTCCACTCTCGCCCTCAATTTTGATGAAAGTCCTCTCACGAATATCAATATTAACTCTACAATTCCATCCATAAAATAAATGAGACTAATTAGAAAATTCATGCAGGCAAATATGAAATGGCAAAATTTGTGATGATAATTTCAGAGTATCTGACTGTATTCTTCAAAGATCAGATCAACCCTAAGAGCTAACTTTCTTTGTGGAGATCTTCCAAACAGAATTGTTGTACTATAAGGACTGCATGGCAGAAACTAAATTTTACAGCCACAAAATAGAGCAAAAAAGTGTCAAATTTTTGGCTTCTGCATAGAAGTTCCAAATGAATGGCAGACATAAATGTAAATAATTCTAACAAAACAGCACAAGAAGCACCCTTTTTTTTCATGAGAACATTTTGCTAACACAAATTACTCTTACTACTTATCATCATGAGCGTCATTCGAATATTATGAAATTTGCTACTCGTGGTTACATAAGTGTCCTCGTATCATACAATAAAAGATGCTGCAAGATTGGCAATGGATGAACAAATACAAGGTGAAAAGGGTGTGGACCTGTTCTCACTTAGACCAATAATGATCATGTCTGAGGTTCAGAAAAGAGTGGACCATAAATCATGAGTTCACGACTTCTACCATTTTGGACAAATTTTGGAGAATACCTCGGCTGCAAACATAACAATGATTTAGAAAGACCAAGGTTCACATACCTTGAAAACTTTTCTAGCCTCCTGTGAAAAATTTGATGATGAATTAGCTAGCAAGTTATGCAAAATGAACTGCTGATAATGAATTACATTAACATGAAATCAACATCCCTTTGAACCAACAATCTGTAAGAGAGGATTCTCATCTGCGTAGAATAATTTGGAAGGAAAGCAAATACCTGCAGAAATAAGGTGTTCTGATTCATATCCATACCATATCAGCACAATGTCATTTTGTTGATTGGATTGACTGTGGCAACCTAATAAGATCTTGAATTTCCCTGCCTCTGGCATTCAACTTCTTCGACCTTCATTTCAACTTTTGGGGGAAGTGATTGTAGAGATCCTCCAGGGATCAGCTTCAGTCAGAGCATCAAAGGAGCATATTCCCATTGAATGTAGCACCTAACATATTATTAAATTGAAGATAACTGGAGGAAGCATAAACTCTTGTATACCACCATAAAGTATGTATGATTGCATCCGTTTATCACTGCATGAAAGTAAAGCTTTCCCTTACCTGTCCTGTTGGTCTTTATCTTTGATAAAGTATGTGCGATTGCATCTTTTTATCACCATCTGAGAAAGCTGTTGAGCTGCTTCTTGTGCTCCTTTTCTCGCCGAACAGATCACAAGGGCAGATTTTCCTCAAGAATGTTGCATAAGGATATCTGGAAATCAACGTTAGAAAATTAGAAAATTAGACTCTCTGAAATTTGGTAATGGAAGTTGGCTTTTTGACACATTGCAAACACAATTAAAGATGCAGGGACATTGGAAAACAAAAGGAGATGGCCATTCCAAAAATAAACCATCACGACTTACCAAAACAATAGTTTTGATGCTGCTGGAGGAAATAACAAACAAAAAAATATTTAGAGAAATTAAAGGGATTTAGTATCTCAAAATGAAGGACAAGAAATTTCATATTTGACAACCGAAAAACTTCTCCAAGGGAAGGATGAGAATGCCAATCAGGCAAAAATAAAACAACAATTTACAAGCATAAGCACTAACCTTCTCAAAGAGAAACTCATTTTTTGCTAGGTTATGGCCTGCAAACATAGTAATCACAAGAGTTAAAAGAACAGAAGCAAAGAAAGTGATAGATGCAATGTTCATCATCAAGCTGCTGTTACTGACTGCTTCAAGGATCTTCCTTGATCATTCTCTTAGCATTGATCCCAAAGACAGGGCAAACAGCAAGCCTAAAAAGGGCTAATATTAAGTTGACCATGAGCTTTGGATCAAATGGTCACCCACAAGCATTGAACTCCCGACCTGTGATAAAAGCCCAAATATCAAGTTTGTCTAGCCAAGAGTAAAAGCCCAAATATCAAGTTTTCTGTACTAGGTCAGAGATCTATCGGATGAAAGTAAATCCTAATCATCCAAATTTAACTTTTAAATAGCAAATGTATATGAGGCAATCTCAACTTAACATAGTATTGTAAGTTCTGAATGAGGAAAGGACACAGATCCACCATTGAAGCGCATATTAGACTGATAATATCAAATTTTCTGCATATCAAAAACTTTTGTTGTGAGCTTCAGAGGTCTCATTTCTTTCTCCAAACCTGCACAGGAATCAAAGCTTTAGCTACATAGGCAGAATAGAGGCCTATCAGGAAAAGGGCATAAAAAGTTGTCAAAAGCAACAATTTGGATAGAAATTCATACAGAGCAGATAGAAATCAAACACCTATTGAATTGCAACAATGTTGGAGCAGATAGAACCTGACAAACTCGACACCCAAAAAATTGCAGCGGTTAGATGAGGCAAGAAGTTGTGCAGAGAGATTTCAACCCTATTCAGCAGTAACCACACCATAATTCAAAGCAACTAGAGGATGGAAGTCAATACATTGTAGATATGTGTATATGCCCAAAATTTTAGTCGGGCTCGACAAATAGTAGGGCGTACCCAATGCCGAAACTCCCACGTTGTGGGCTTTGGGGAAGGGAATATCTAGACAGCCTTCCCCTTGCTTTTTTGCAAGGAGGTTGATTCAAATCTCGGACCTCCAGGACACAATGGAGAGACTCCACCATTCGCCAAGTCCACCCTTCACTCTTGACAAATAGTAATCCAGAGAAATTTATATGGAAGAGAGAGAAATTAAACACGACACCTGCAACTGCGAGAGAAATTCGATAAGAGAGATCAAGAAACTACAACAATGTCCGTCGAGAGAGAATAACTGATCTGATCACTGCAATGATTGCTGCCAAGAATTTGCAAAGATGACAATGAATGTGGCAAGAAGTCATTGAAATAGAGAAAGGGAAAGAGCTTATAAGCCTTAATCACCAATAACACATACACGATAGAGAGAGAAAATCACACCAAAGAGAGAAATCAAACATAACACCAGCGATAGAAATATAATAAGTGGTAAGAGATGTCAAGAAATTGCAACGATGTTGGTGGAGAGAGAGAGAGGGAGTGAAAATGATCAGAATTTGAGATTTGATCACCGGCAATGATCACCAACGAGAAAAAATTGTTCCGATAATGATGAAAAGACACTGAAACAAATGAATACACACACACATATATATGTATAGAGAGAGAGAGAGATAGAGAGGGAGGAAGGGAGTTATTAAACCCTACCCTCACCACAATGCAAAGGAGGGATTAAGAGTCATTAAAACTTGGCATCAAAAGATGTTGCAGAGAAGCATAAACTAGTGTATACTACCATGAAGTATGCATGATTGCATTTGTTTATCACCGCATGAAATTGAAGATTCCCTTAACCATTCCTGTTGGTCTTTATCTTTGATAAAAGGATTCGATTAACCAAAGTTCCTCATCGTCTGAGAAAGTTGCCGAGCCACTTCTTGTGCTCCTTTCCTTGTCAAACAGATCACAAGGGCAGATTTTTCTCTGGAATACTGCATAGGGATATCTGGAAATGAAGTTAGAAAATTAGACTCTCTTTGAAATTTTGTAATGTAAGTAGGCTTTTTGACACATTGCAAACACTATTAAAAATGTAGGGACATCGGAAAACAAAAGGAGATAGACACTTTATCCTTGATAAATGGATTCAGTTAACCAAAGGTCATCATTGTCTGAGAAAGTTGCCGAGCTGCTTCTTGTGCTCCTTTTCTTGTTGAACAGATCACAAGGGCAGATTTTTCTCTGGAATACTGCATAAGGATATCTGAAAAGTAACGTTAGAAAATTACAATCACTTTCAAATTTTGTAATGTAAGTAGACTTTTTGACACATTGCAAACACTATTAAAAATGCAGGGACATCGAAAAACAAAAGGTGATAGACATTCTAAAAATAAACTGTCACAACTTTATCTTTGATAAAAGGATTCGATTAACCAAAGGTCATCATCGTCTGAGAAAGTTGCTGAGCTGCTTCTTGTGCTCCTTTTCTTGTCAAACAGATCACAAAGGCAGATTTTCTCAGGAATACTGCATAAGGATATCTGGAAATCAAATTAGAAAATTAGACTCGCTTTGAAATTTTGTAATGTAAGTAGGCTTTTTGACACATTGCAAACACTATTAAAAATGCAGTGACATTAGAAAACAAAAGGAATAGACATTCCAAAAATAAACCGTCACAACTTACCAAAAATATAGTTTTGGAGCTGCTGGAGGAAATATTCAGAGAATGCCAACCATGCAAAAATAAAATAACAATTAACAAGCATAAGCACTAACCTTTTCAAAGAGAAACTCATTTTTTGCTGGGGTATAGCCTGCAAACATAGTAATCAAAAGAGTTAAAAGAACAGAAGCAAAGAAAGTGATAGATGCACTGCTCATCGTCAAGCTGCTGTTACTGACTGCTTCAAGGATCTTCCTTGATCATTCTCTTAGTATTGATCCAGCAAACCGCAAGCTTAAAAAGGGCTAATATTAAGTTGACCATGAGCTTTGGATCAATTGGTCACCCAAAAGCATTGAACTGTGATAAGGTCCAATATTGGTCCAAGATTACTCCTAAACCCTCTTCTTTGTCTAGCCAGGAGTAAAGGCCAAATATCAAGTTTTCTGTAGTGGGTCAGAGATCCATCGGATGAACGTGAATCCTAATCATCCCAGTTTAACTTTTAAATCGCAAATGTGTGTGAGCAATTTTAACTTAACATAGTATTGTAAGTTTTGAATGTGGAAAGGACGTAGATCAGAGTTTTGTACGGATATAACCCTTTTGGTAAATAATTCGTAAAACAACTTTCGTACGGAAAAAATTAGATTCGTGATCCAGGATATTCACGTTCTGAAAAATCGATAAACATTGGCCGATTGTTGAGAACGTGACCATTATTGGTCGAGTTTTCAAACTCGACCAACAGTATTAATCGCGTTCTGGGAACGTGACCAATTCGCGTTCTCAAAACCTCCGTCTTCTCCTTCCTTGCTTCTCTTTCTCTCTTTCTCCTCTCTGCTTCCGCCTGCACGAATCCCCTTATTCTCCTTCTTCTGCTTCTTCTTCTCTCATTCTCTCTTTTTCCTCTCTGCTTCTGCCAGCGCGAATCCCGCATCGTCTTCTTCTTTTTCTTCTTTTCTTTTTCTCCTCTCTGCTTCCGCCTGCGTGAATCCCGCGTCGTCTTCTTCTTCTTCTTCTTCTTCTCCTCCTCTCTGCTTCCGCCTGCGCAAACCACTTCGACTCACCTGCGCTCTTCTTCGAATAGATGATGCGCTAATTAATCAACCTTCGAATAAATAAACATCAATAGGGTGGGTCCTACCGTGTGCTCAAGCCCGAGAATCTCAAGATAATCTCTCTTGCTCATACCTAATTGATGTTTATTTGATTAATTACGTATGGTTGTTGTGAAATTAGGGTTTTGAAATTTAGGGTTTCTAAAATTAGGGTTTTAAAAATTAGGGTTTTTGAAATTGGAGTTTTCAAAATTAGGGTTTTCAAAATTACGGTTTTAAAATTAGGGTTTCTAAAATTAGGGTTTTAAAAATTAGGGTTTCTGAAATTAGGGTTTTTAAAATTAGGGTTTCTGAAATTATTAGTATTCTGAATGATAATTGTTCGAAATTAGGGTTTTAAAATTAGAGTTTTTGAAATTAGGGTTTTTAAAAGTAGGGTTTTTAAAATTAGGGTTTCTAAAATTAGAGTTTCTGAAATTAGGATTTTAAAATTAGGGTTTCTGAAATTAGGGTTTATAAAATTATTAGTGTTCTGAATGATAATTGTTTGAAATTAGAGTTTTGAAATTAGGGTTTTTGAAATTAGGGTTTTTAAAATTAGAATTTCTAAAATTAGGGTTTATGAGAAATTAGGGTTTCTGAGAAATTAAGGTTTACTGAAATTAAAGTTTTGAAAATTTGGGTTTCTAAGTATGAAATTGTTATAATAGTTGTTGAATTTACGATTGTTTAGTGTGTTTATAATATGTTTGATTTTGACACGTCCTTCGGACCGACCGTTGACCCTGCTTATCTGACATGGTTTCGCGCGATTACCCGTCGTTTCATAGGCCGTCGAGGAGTTTACTTGAATCACGCCGTAAGTTTTAAGTTTATTCATTTTTTATCTATATCAATAATCTATATTTGTCTTTTTAACATACACAGGTGTTTGTTTTTATAGTGGGACATGTTGCACGACATTCGAGAGTCTTACGACGTCGATGTGATACATCATATGACAGATTCAGCTATTTCTGTGTTGGCTGATGATATGGACGAGATTATGACTATGAGGATAGGACCACCCATGGTTCCTGAGGGCGATCATGAGGCAGAGCATGATGACAGACGACCTTGACGAGGAGCAGGGAGAGCACGTCGTATGAGGCGAGCAGCTGACGTCGTAGGGCCTTCACAGACCTACGAGTCACCACCCTTTTCTCAGCCCTCCACTTCTCAGCAACTGTCCAATGACGCAGGGCCTTCGAGTGGGTACGTATACTCCTCGCCTTTCTTCACACCTGAGATTTGTGACTTACCCGATATTTCGACTCCGGGTGCTCCATATAGGGGAGTTCGTCCGAATGTTGACATGGGTAAGGGGATGACACAGGTTCAGGGAGGAGGTGGCCCACCATTCTTCTATGTATCCTCACCAGTTCTTTTTGCTCCAGAGTATGATGGTCCTTATCAGATTTCATAGATAGATGATCAGGAACTTGTACATCCTGATCCTAGTATAGGTAGATCAGATGTTAGACATTATAGGAGAAGAAGAAGACGTTGATTTATTGGACTTTGTAGTATTTCGTATATTTCATTATATTAATGAAAATCATGTTTTATTTCATTGATTTTCTGTAATTGTAACTGTTTTTACTGTTTCGTTCGTGATGGATTGTTTCTATATAATTTTGGTTATGAATTTGATTTGGTTAGGCAGATTGGGACTGTTGAGTTTTTTCAGTTCAAAATGAGTTTTCAAATTTCTATTGTTGAGTGTTTTACATGTTTTTTTTTTTTTTTTCTACACAGGTAAGGGGGAAAGGGGGGTTGCTAGGGAGTGGTCGACCAACTAGAGTAAGGTAAGTCGACCAATAATGTTGGTTGACTTATGGGACCAACAGTGTTGGTCGTGTTCCTCAATAATGATCGCGTTCTCAATACTCGGTCAATGTTCATCGATTTCCCAGAACACAATATCATGGGTCACAAACCTAATTTTTCTCGTGTTATTTTATAAATTGTTTTCCCAAAAAAGGTTATATACGTACAAAACTCGTAGATCCACCCTCCAAGCGCATATTAGAATGATAATATCAAATTCTCTGCATACCAAAAACTTTTGTTGTTAGCTTCACGGGTCTCATTTCTTCTCCAAACTTGCACAGGAATCAAAGCTTTAGCTACATAGGTAGTATTAGGAAAAGGGCATAAAAAGTGGTCAAAAGCAACTATTTGGATAGTAAATCATAGAGTAGGTAGAAATCAAACACTTACTGAATTGCAACAACGTTGGTGCAGATAGAACCGGACAAACTTGATAGGCAAAAAATTGTATTGTAGCGGTCAGACGAGGGAAGTTGTACAGAGATATAAACCCTATTCAGAAATAACCACACTGTAATTCAAAGCAATTAGAGGATGGAAGTCAAAACATTGCAGATATGTGTGTGTGTGTGTGTGACCAAAATTTTAGTAAGTTTTCTGACAAACAGTAATCTATAGAAATTTATATGGAAGAGAGAGAAATTAAATACAACACCAGCAACTGCAAGAGAAATTCGACTGAGATAGATCAAGAAACTGCAACAATGTCCATCGGGAGAGAATAACTGAAACAGAGAGAGAGAGAGAGAGAGAGAGAGACATACACAGCACCGGAGAGTGAAATATAAGCAGGGATAAGAGATATCAAGAAATTGCGGCAATGTTGGTGAAGAGAGAGAGAGGGAGAGCAAATGATCAGAACTTGAGATTCGATCACCGGCAAGAAAAAATGTTCTGATAAGGATGATAACACTCTGAAGCAGATGGATACATAGATATAGAGAGAAAGTTATTAAACCCTAACCTCACCACAATTCAAAGGATCAAGATAATGAAAATAAGAAACTGGACTGCAATGACAGATTTGTGAGTGCGAGAGAGATTAAATTATGCAGATTTCAACGAGAGAGAGAGAGAGAGAGCGTCCTGGACAACCTAGTGGTAAGAATCCCTCCCCCAACTCGGTTATCCGGGTTCAATCTTGATTAAACCAAAAAAAAAAGAGAGAGAGAGAGTACCTGGGAAGGAAATCGATGAGGCGATTAGAGAGAAAAAGAACTTGCAGACGCCCAGAAATCAGAAACCGTCGAAATAGTTGCAGTGAAGGGGGGAGAGAGAGAGAGAGAGAGAGAGAGAGAGAATAACGGGAATGGTATACCCACACCGTATTTCAAAGCAATTAGAGAATGAAAGTCAACACATCGCAGATATATGTGTGTGTGGGACGGAAGAGAGAGAAATTAAACACATCTGCAACTGCAAGAGAAATGTGATGAGAGAGATCAAGAAACTGCAGCGATGTTGCCGAGAGAGAATAACTGATCTGATCGCCACAACGATTGCCGCCGAGAATTTGCAAAGACTCATGAATGTGTCGAGAAGTCACTGAGAGAGAGAGAGCTTGTAAACCTTAATCATCAATAAACACATACAAGGCGAAGAGAGAAATCAAACACAACACTGGCAAGTGAAATATAAGCAATGATGAGAGATATCAAGAAATTTCAACGATGTTGGTGGAGAGATAGAGGGAAAGCAAATGATCGGAATTTGAGATTTGATCACCGGCAAAGATCACCTGGGAAGAAAAAATTGTTCCGATAACGATCAAAAGTCAATGAAACAGATGGATAGATAGATACAGAGAGAGGGAGTTATTAAACCCTAACCTCACCACAATTCAAATGATCAAGATAATGAAAACAAGAAACTGGACTGCAAAGACAGATTTGTTAGTGTGAGAGAGATTAAATTTAAGCCGACTTCACAAAAAAAACGTGTAATTTAGAGAAATCCATAGTAGAGAGAGAGAGAGTACCTGAGAAGGAAATCGATGAGGCGATTAGAGAGAAAAAGAACTTGCATACCAAGAGATCAGAAACAGTTGAAAAAGTTGCTGTGAAGGAGGGAGGGAGAGAGAGAGAGAATAGTAGGTATTCTTGAAGAGGACTCACAAGAATGCAATGCTAGTGGAGATGTAACGGCCATCTTGACGTCCTTACATTTGATGCCAGCTCATCCACTCTCACGCGTTTGTGTTCCGTTCCGCCTTCGGCACAGCCGTATCTTTTTTCCCTTTTTTTTTTTAGTATTTCTTTTTTTTTAAAAGATATCCTTTTTCTTGTAGAGTAAAAAGTGCTTAACAAAGATGTAACGGCTATTTCTTTTGTATTTCTTGCGGGAATATTAGGGTTAATATTAGGAAAATAATTCCAATTCAGCATTTTATAAATATAATAAAATATTAAAAAGAAGAAAAGAAATATAGCAGAATTAACTTTCCTTTTTTATTAATTTCATTTTCATCTTCTCTTCTCTCTCGTAATATAAATTTTCATGATTTTTTGAAAATTAATTTACATTCAATTTTTTCCATAAATCAATTTATAAAAATATTCTCTGTACCATAAAATTTCAAAAATGATTAATGGTTTCTCCCCTTCATATTTTCGTTTTTCTTTTTTCCTTCCTTAATTCTAAAATGTCTTAAATCTTTTTTTTTTCAAGTAATTAAAATATATTATTCAAAGTTCAATGAATGAAGGACCGAGACACTCTTTGGGGGCAAGTTCAATTACGAAATAAATTTTTATATATGATTTTAATGGGTAACTATAAAATCAATTTTTATATATTTTAGTATAGAATTAGAGATTTAAAAAATATTAATAAAGAGAGTTTTTGCTTACTTTGAAATCTTTTAAAAACTTTGGTGGGGCCTTTAACCCCACTAGAATTATAATTAAAAATGAATAATTATAATTTTTATATAAGATTTTCATTGAAATTAAAAAAAAAAATTATAACTTTTGTAAAAGTCGTTTGGTTAAGCACACTGTGTGAAAGTTTTCAACAAAAATAAATTATATAGAATCAAATTCTCAAATCTATCAAGAATGGAGATTAGGAAATCACATAATTCGGTCACATAGTTCGTAATGGGACAGTTTAGTGGTCACAATTCTCTCTTTTGATATGGAGATACCATATTTGAATTCTTATATAACAAAAAAGAAAAAAAAATCAAAAAACTAAAACTAAAAGCCAATTAACACAGGACAAGCTTCTTGGGGAAAATTTTTGAAGAAAACATAATTTATGGGATTATTCGAATCTGGCTTAGGGTGCTAAATGTCACGAGTTCAATTCTGAGATTGATCCAATTAAAATAACTTTTCTTAATGTGAAAGTTTTTTTGTGTCAAATAATAATAAAATGAATTTTGGGATGACCCAAATAAATAATTTTCTGATCGGAAATGAGAAGGGAATTTTTGGGGATCCAAATGGTAGATACCGAGAGAGATATAAAAATGAACCAACGTGGATTGGCTTAACTGAACGTGAAGTTGAGTACTCTTAAGTATGGTCGAAATTCGACTCCCGTTAAGAGCATTAGGCTTTCATGTGTATGGAGCGCTCCTCGTTGAGAGACCCACCTTCTGAAAGGAGTCACTACAGCGATCGATCCAGATTAATCGGGATAAAGTCCCGGATATCGGACAATATCCAAAACATGGTATAAAAAAAAAAAGAGAGATATAAAAAGGAAACTTTCCCAAACATAAACCTAAAACTCCCTCCCAACAAATTCGCAGCCTGGGAAAGGGAAAGTTTCAGGTGCATTAGAAGGCATTTTGTGAATTTGGAAACTGGAAGGCGAGTTTTAAAGATGACCCAGCTGGGGCATCACCATGTCATCTCAGTCTATTCGTATTCCTTTACACCTTGAGCGGCATCTATTGTGAACCAAATTTATTTAAAAAATCTTCAATGGTAAGAGCCTTGTGTACTGCACACATTTTGAGGGAAAAAAAAAATCGGAGGAAGTAGAAGACTGCGTCAGTCTCCCTGAAAGCTCGGACAGCAAAATTCAGCTCCATGAGTTGCGTTTTGCAGGTTTTTTTTTTTTTTTTTTTTGGTACAAATCTTTTATTATCCCTAGGCTCATGTAGGCCCTAAATGACTGACAATAGTGCCTTGCGTTGATTGCCACATCCAAGAGTGGAAACAACTGGGCGTATCCCCAAGGACTAAGGCAGTTTATGAGTTAAAAAGAATGTCTGAATGCTAGGATACTCGTGCTTATAAAGAGTCTGATCATCAACCCACGATCTGTATAATAAAATATAACGTTTAATTCTGATCTCATATTTAAATTTTAAAAATAAAAAATTAAAAAGTAGTTTTTAAAATAAATCAGAATAAATTTTAAATTAATTAATCAAAATATAATTTTAAAAAATAATAATATATTCAAAAAATAAATAAATAAAGAGACTAATCAATGTCATGGACATTATTTCATAATCCCGTCATCAACCTGGGATTAAAACTAGAGAAGGACCGGCAATACACGGGCTGCCCCGAGCTTTTGCGTTAATGCGTGGTCCATTCTGGCCTTGGGCCCATTTTAAACCCAAAATGAGAAATGGACTAAGGAGGGGTTTGTTGGCATTGCTTAGGAGTGCATCTAATCTGTTTTTCTTTTTTTCTCTTCTTTTTTTTTTTTTGTTTGTTTTCTTGGTATCTAAATTTTGTTTGATTAACTCTATTTAAATATTATAGAATCTATTAAAGAGTTAGTTTTTTTTAAATTCTTTCATTTTATTCTTAAAATTTAAACTTCAAATCTTGATTTAGAAAATAAAATATCCGATCACTTAAGACAAAAAAATTTAATTATAATATGTTCTCTTTATCAAAATTTTTCGGTTCAAAACTTGCATTGTCCGAGTCAAACCCATGCGAGACTAGACTAAGCAATTTCATACCCTTCAGAAAATTTGAAAGAATCATGACCAATCAATTGATTTTACTCATATAACAAGCAATCAGAAGCATCCAGTATCATTTCAGCAAGAGAGAGAACCACCTGATCTGATCATAACAAGCAAGTGAACAAAATCCTAACTACTGCCCACCATGGGTCCTAATCCTATATATATAGTTATGAAGTATTTTATATTGAATAAATCTTTTTTTTTTATTTAAATTAACCAATATTTAAAGTCATATTTCGATCAATATGGTCTCAACTGTTATCGAACCATCTTTAAAGAAAGTTATTTCAACATAATCCTTCTCATTCTCAAGATTCAAACCTCAATCTCGATTAAAGGATATCTAACGTCATTCTTACTACATCAACTATCCATTAATGTCCATATTATAATGTTTGCATTCTCATATTTTATTGTTATTTTTTATATGTAAATTATTAGAGAAAGGAATTTTTTTTTTTTAAATAAAGAGAAAATAATGAGAAAAATTGTTGACATGGCAAACAAAATCCTAGCAATCAGCTTTTCGTAGGTTGCAATTCATCTACCTAACAAAAGTTAATTAGTCCACCTTGAACACCACTGCTTTGTAGTTTAATGCACTCACTCAATGCAAAATGCACAATTAGTGAGTGCTAATTCACGTTTAAGAAGCTTGAGAGAAAAGTGACGACCAGACAATGACCTTTACGTTAATTTTCTAATGATTTTTATTTGGTATATGTCTCTTCATATGGTGGGTGAAGAATTCCAATTAACATCACTCAATGCAAATTGGTTGTTTTATTTAAAATTTTTAAAAATAATTAATTAAATATTGGGGTTGATAAATGACTTTGTGATCCAAACAATTACTTTGGAGAGAAGATATTGTAAGATATGTGATTAATATTGATAATTACTTTCTAATTGTGTTATGGCACCGACGTAGCTTACAAATAACCATTCAATGCCTAACTTTGAAGAATAATTATGTCACATACTTTTATTAATCTTTAAAAGGATTAATATAACGTATGAAACTAATATTACGTGAATAGAAAAATCAACAAGAAACTTAACCTGATAATCAATATATTTATATATATATATATATATATATATATATATATATATATATATTAGTGGAGTAAGTTCGAGTATAGGTAACTGTAATTTATTTATTAATTTTATATAAAAAAATATCCACTATAGACCTCTTGATGCAAAAGAGGAAAAAAAAAAAAAAAACAAGTAATCTGGTAACTCAACTAGATATTTTATAATGAGTATGAATGTTACCTTTAATCAAGTAAATAATATTAACAACAGTAATAAAAGTATTAAAAATTAAATGACAGAAACCAAAGGAGCATAATGTCATTGGAAGTTAAAGGGTAAGTTCTAAATCCAGACAAAAATATTAGAAAAAGCAATTAGATTATAATTTAGAGGCGATTTAATTAGAAATTAAATCTCAATTTCAATTTTATTTTATATAATTCAAAGTCAGATTTAATTAATTAATAACAAATTAATCTAATATAAAAGTTTAACGGTTTTGATTTTAAATCGAATCCCATCAGCTCTATTACCAGCCACAAGTAGCATAACAAGACCACTCTGGTGGAGTGTACCATAAAAATATCTAGCCTTTTTGTGAAATAATAGCAAATTTTATGTAAAATAACTCAATTAATATAAATTTTTTTTCATTAAAATTTAGGATTTGAGTTTTCTCGACATAAAAAAAAAAAAGGGCATGCGCCATGTAAAATGGAATCTCCTTATGCTTCTTTAAAAAGTAACCAAATTGTCATGAAAATTATGGCCAATAGAATTGTATAGTTTGTATCCCAAGAAAAGGTCAAGTGGTTTCAAACCAATAAATTTAGAGGATATGGATAACAATGGCAAACCCCACCTTTTTTTCTTTTCTCATCCCATTTTGTCTTTCCTAGGTTGGAGTGACAGACTTGGGAGATAAAGTTGAGAACAAACACATAATGTCTGATTACCTAAATAAATCATAGGACTTTGAAGGTATACGAGGATGAGTGAACTCAAAAATATTTGGGAAATTTTTTGAGATGTTAGTTGTTCCTCTTTCAAGCAATGTTATAAAGTATCAAAATCATTCAAAAGATGCTTTGATACCAAGAAATAAATGGAAAAATTCTTCAAAAAGTAAAATGTCAAAAGGAGCCGTCAGGAATGATTTTGTGGAATATAAATGTCAAGCCACCAAGCAAGATTTTGAATTGAATTCCTATGCAAGTTCAAAACAGAGTATCCAACTTTACCTTTTTTAAAACAAAATAACTTTAAATATACCTTAAAATTATAAATATTAACAACATTAAATTTAATGTAACACAATTCTATAATCGACTGAAAATATAAAGGAGTTTATAACTGATGAAACTGTTTCTATGTAATCCAAAACCGACGAGAATATCTAGGTGGGGGAGAGGGAGAGAGCCATATGTTGGGATTTTCCTTTTTTTGTTTTTAGGGGGAAAAGTAAAAGAAAAATCTAGTGAACAGTGACATGTTAAATAAGAAGGCAAAAGGGAGTGTAAATGGGAAGAGAACTCTGAAACAATTGTCCCGGTCTGATTCATCTTCCTCTCACGTCTCTCTCATCACATTCTTCTTCCACTCGACCACCTCTCTCTCTCGACCCTTTCATCTTCTCTTCCACATGTTCTTGCATCCGAGCTTCATCTTCACCGTAAGCATCTTTTTTTCTCTTTCCTTCCTCTTCTCAAAAGCTTGATGGGTTTTGGTTCTAGGGTTTATTTCAGTATATGTGATAATGCAACCTAAACGCATAAAATTTCACTTTCTATTGCAGTTCTAGCTGTTTGGTCATCTGGGGTTCTTAATTCTCAACTTATTTACTATTTGGGATTGATTATTGATTTTTTTTTTACCTTTTCAGTTTCCCCCCCTCTTATCTGCATTTTTTTTTGTCTCTTTTTCGTATTTTTAATTCTGGGTTGTATTTAATTATTTTATTCCTTGTTTGGGTTATGGGTTGCTAGTGAACAGTGCTTTCTTTACTTGTGGCTTGTTCTTAATTTTTTGCCTTTTTTTTATTACAAATTAAATTGCAGATTAGTTAAATAAAGTATTAAATTTGATTGGGACGCCAAATCCAAACCTGTAGAATTGTTCTCTTTCCAATGAAGGTAAAATTTTGAACACCTCTCTCTCTGTCTCTAGCAAGAGCCCTTTCTTGACTTATATGATTTGTTGAATATTAGATATGAAGGAGACAAAGGAAAGCTGTTCCCCTAATGCGGTTTTTGATGCTTGTTCAAGGAGCGGAGAATCTGAAACAGTATCTTCAAAAGCGAGCACTTCAGACTCTGAATCTCACCAACTATCAAAACCAATATCTTATTGGCGTTCACTTGCCCAATTCCTTCATAAAAGATCAAAAACTAGGTTGATTACGTTGCCTTCACTTAGATTTTCAAAGCTCTCGAAAATAAAGAGCAATAGCATGAGAGAAAGCACAAAAGGCGCACTCAATCTCGATATCGATGCATGCTATGTCAAGTCTCCTTGGAAAAACTTCACTCTCTCTGAACTCCAACGCGCAACCAACAATTTCAATGATGGTTTGGGATTTCCTTCATTACCCAAATTCACATTCTTGGATTTACTCCCGTCATTTTTCTGATTGATGAAAAATTGCACTTTGGTTTTGTATAGCGAATCTGATTGGAAAAGGTGGATATGCTGAAGTTTACAAAGGACGTTTGAAAGATGGGAGACTTGTAGCAATCAAGAGGCTAAATCGAGGATTGGTGGATGAGAGAGTGGGGAACTTTTTATCTGAGCTTGGAATCATGGCCCATGTAAATCATCCAAACACAGCTCAATTGATTGGATATGGGGTCGATGGAGGAATGCTCCTTGTTCTCGAGTTGTTCCCACATGGGAGCTTAAGTTCTTTACTTCATGGTTTGTTTGTTTTTATAGCAAGTATATTCTTCTCTATCAATTTTGGGAAATATTTGGTCCTTGGATTTTGTTGCGATGACCATATTTGCAGGTTCAAAGGAAAAGCTGGATTGGGATATTAGGTATAAGATTGCTTTGGGGACCGCTGAGGGTATACTTTATCTTCATGAGTGTTGTCAAAGGAGAATCATCCATGGTGATATCAAGTCTGCTAATATTTTGCTTACGGAAGACTTTCAGGCTAAGGTACATAGGAAAACCATTTTTGGTCTAGTTCATATTTATTGATTATGAAACACATGCCTATGCTATAAGATGACTCACCTCTGTAATTAAGTAGTTTATATGTTCATGTAAGAAGGAAAAATTTTGCATAGTCTAGGAAACATTCTTTTGTCAATAGTTTTCGGTTTTAGACTTCAGTAATCAATTAAGGGCCCTACAGATTTGTGATTTTGGGCTATCAAAGTGGCTGCCGGAGCAATGGACGCACCACATAGTATCAAGATTTGAAGGCACTTTTGGGTCTGTAATCACCAACTTATATTGCTTTCCATTCATTTATTTTAGATTGATACAATTTTACTCCTAGTTAAGAAATCTAATGTGACTAATATATTTGTTTGTGTTGCAGCTATCTTGCTCCTGAGTACTTAATGCATGGCATTGTTGATGAAAAAACAGATGTTTATGCCTTTGGTGTACTGCTTTTGGAATTGATAACTGGTCGGAGAGCTTTAGATTTCTCAAAGCAAAGCCTGGCCATGTGGGTAAGATTTATCGTCCTCTGAATATGCAGAGCCACACACACATGGTGCATATACCTTAACACTAACAGTTGGCTGCAATTCTTTCTTCTAGGCAAGACCACTTCTGAAGCATAACAAGGTTAGAGAACTTGTTGATCCTGCTCTTGCCAATGACTATAACTTGCAACAAATGAATCTTGTGGTCTCTGCGGCTGCTCTATGCATACGACAATCTTCAATTCGACGGCCTCAAATGTCTCAGGCATGTGCTGATCCTAAACATTTAAGCTAGACACTGTTAATATATGAAAGCTTTGAGGTAGCTGCAAGCCAGGACAATTTGTTAAGGCTTTAGGTCACATGGTGGTCCTAATGCTATGAACATGTTATCTGAAACACCTATCTGCAAGTGAAATGCTTGTGACTTTAGGCAAAAATGATGCAATATATAACCATTCTTTTAAGGGTGGATAGTCCTCAAAATATTTCATTTTCCAAATTGTCCTATTCGTTGCTTGTCTTATAGTTTTTGGCATAGATTAACATAGAAGAGTGGTTTTAGGTTGATGTCAGCTGTCCTATTCTTAAAGCAGCCGCGAAAGATGGTGTTTAATCATACGTTCCTGCATCTGCAGGTAGTGCAGCTTCTTAAAGGCCATAGTGGTGGATTTGAGATGATGAGAAAATGCCGAAAACCATCTTCCAAGAAGGCTTTCGACAAAGAACTCCTAGCTGCAGATGAGTACATTTCAGCCAAGGATTTTGGTGATCTTCTTCAGACAAAAGGAATCAAATGTGCAGCTATAGAACAAGCATCTTCCCCAAAAGCAAAGGCACTCTGAAAATCACCACTGTACATATATGGTGTAAAGAATTGCAGGGTGAGAAATAGTCAAATATAAGAAAAGAAGGGTAGCTGAAATTTTTGCTGCAATAGGTTTCAACACTATAATGGTTACATGGGAAAAGAAACTTTAATAAGTTAATAGTTGTACACACCAAAATAAGGCTTAATTGTGCATGTTTTGCTTGAATGAAAGTTTTTACGCCCAAATCTCCACGCGGCCCAATGGTAGCTGTGGGCAAACATGCCCGACTTGATCAGCCCGCCGAGTCCCAACTCCAAAATGGTTGCCCTTGGGCCAAAGTCAGAGGCTTGATGAACGGGCCGGGCCGGGCCAAGTTTTGTTTGATTGTTTCGTTGTTTCTTGGTGTTGGAGCTATCTGTAATTCCAAAACCAATTAATATTAGTTTTTTTTTCAAGGATTTTTGTAAACCGAAGTAACAGATATCAATGTTTTATTTAATTTTTTGTAATGTGCTTTCAGGGTTTTCTTCTTTATTAAGTAAAAATTGAATATTTAATTTTGTGAAAGAATTATTTAACCTATAAAAAATAGCACGAGAAAACAAAGAATTTCAATTTGAGAAGAGAAAGGAAAAGAGTTGGCATCGTGTGGAGGTTTTTGGACTTGGAGTAAAAGGCACGCTCCGTGTGCGCGTGGAGAATGATTCTTGCACGTCACAACGCAGCCCAGCCGGCGGCAGCAGGCAGCGGCCTCAGGTGTCCGTCTATTTTTAGCTATTTACTAAATTTTAAAATCATTGAATATATATAATATGTAAAAAAAAAAAAAAAGGAATTTTTGGGTTTTATCCAGGACCGTTCTTGCAGTCATCGTGATCCTGCAGATGTTTAGTCTAGTAAATTCAAGAAACTTTCTTTTTTTTTTGGTTCTTTTTTTCTTATTATATTAAAATTAAAATTTAAAATTATCAAATTAAAAAAAAAATTTATAACTATTATACTATTCTTTGACATTACTTTTCCCCATCTTTTACCAAAACTAATTCTATATAATATTTTGACCGACCACTTTTGATTGATAAAAGAGGAAGATATACAAAATAACTACTTAATTTCACAATTACTTTAAAGGTTTTTTCTATTGTGAGAGGTCTATATAGCACTTCCATTATAATTTCACTCTAATATTACGAATTTATTATCTACTATAAAAAACAATAATAACAATAATCTGATTCTTAATCTCAAAATTTAAAATCGATCATTTGAGAGATAAATATAAATTGATTTAAAAGAAAAAAACAAAACATACACACACACATCTAATCAAATACATATGTAATACAAAAAGTGATAATTTAACTTTCTCTAATTTTTCTACGCCATTCGTTTTTGTCCGAAATCATCTCTTTAGTTAATTCCTTAATTGTCATGTCTTTACGAATACAGTACATCCAAGTTTTTAATAGTCTATCTCATCGCTTTACTATATTTTTTATATTTAAAATCTCAATTCTTCTAACTTGTGCATTTTTTTATTTTCGTTATATACGATCAAATCATCTCAAGCGATACTCTTATATTTTGTCCACAATTGAGCACCCTCCTAATTTACTGTGTATCTCTTCATTTCTAATCCTATCCTTCCTAATTTTGCCACACATCCATCTTAATATTCTCATTTCATTTACAGTAATTTTCTACTTTTGTTTTTATTTAATACCCTAACATTCGGTACCATATAATAATACGGCTCTCACTGTCATTTTATAAAACTTTTCTTTTAGAGAGAGTGGCATCATGCGATCGCAAAGAATTCCAAATATTTTTCTCTATCTCATCCAATCCGTTTGAATCCTATAATTTACATCATCATCTATGTTGCCATCATTTTGGATAATGGATCCGAAATATTTAAAACGTTCACTTTTTGTTACATCATATTCTCTTAACCTAATTGTTTATTCATTGTTCTGATGGCTATCACTAAATGTGCATTTCATGTATTCTGTTTTAGATCTGTTCAATCTAAATTCTCTGAATTCTGGTGTGTCCCCCATAACTCCAATTTAATACTAATACCCTCTCTAGTTTCATCTATCAACACTATATCATTTACAAAAAGCATACACCACGGATCCAAAATTCATTGGACTTAATGTCGATCCCTAGTAGAGTTCAATGTTTATCGAAAAGCTATCACTTACTCCTCCATAAGTTATTAAATTGGTAACAACTCCATCATACATATCTTTAATAAAATTTATGTATTTGATAGAAATCATATTTTTTATTAATATCCACCACAATATATCTCTTGGCACCTTATTATACATTTTTTCTAAATCAATGAATACCATATGTAAATTTATCTTCTGTGTCCTGAATGTCTATATCAGATCTCTTAGTAAATGGATTGTTTCGGTAGTGAATTTTTCTGATATAAATCCAAATTGATTCTAAAATACACTTATCTCCAATTTCAGTCTATACTCAATCACTCTTTTCTACATTTTCATAGTATGACTCATAAGTTTAATTCTCCTATAATTAGAGCGGTCTTGTATATCTCCTTTATTATTATATAATTGTACAAGTGTTCTCTCATTTCAAAGTTTGGACATTTTCTTGGTTTGTCAAATTTTATTAAAAATGTCTGTTAACATTGTTAACCCTACCTCCTCAAGTATTTCCACATCTCAATGGGTATACCATCGGATTCTAAGACTTTATTACTCTTCATTCTCTTTAAGATTTCCTTTATTTTATGAGAACAAATTTAATGTTTGAAATCCTTATTAATCTCCTCTACAGGTATCGTGATATTGTCAATATTTTTTGTACCCTCCACGTTATACAAATTATCAAAATAATCCATCCAATATTTTCTTATATTCTCACATCTTACAAGTATCTTATTAATCTCACTCTTGATACACCTAACATTATTTAAATCTTTTCCCTTTCTCTCCCTTAATTTGACAATTCTGTAAATCTCTTTGTCTCCATCATTGATTTCTAACTTCTTATACAATTCATTATACACCTTATTTTTTTATTCTTGAATAATCTTTTTCATTTTTTTCGTATTTTTGTATAATTCAAATGCTCATTATTTTTCTTATTTTTAAGATTTCTATAACATTCATGTTTTGTTCTTATAGCAGTTTAAAATTCTTCGTTCCACCACCATGATTCATTGCCTATTGGACCCCGCCCTCTAGATATACCAAGAACCTGCATGCCTATATTTTTAATATTATTAGACATTTCTACTCACATAGTTTCCGAATCATCATTAGCTGACCAAGTTGATTTATGCATTAATTTTTCTCTAAAAATTGTTACTTTTTCTTCTTTTAATTTCTACCACTTAATTCTTGACTTTACTAATGAACGATATTCCTTTTACACTTTAGGCAGATGCATATCTACAACTAAAAGTTTATACTAAGTTGTTACACTCTCTTCTGATATAATCTTGCAATCCTTACAATTCATTTTGTCGCTCCTCCTAGTGAGAAATAAATCTATTTGGTTTGCATTCAACCCACTTCTATATATAATTACGTGCAACTCTCTTTTTTTGAAAAAAAATATTTATAAGTATCAGATCAAATACTGTAACAAACTCTATAATGGTTTCTCCCGCTTCATTCCTACTACCAAAACCAAAGTTTTCATGTACAGTTTCAAATTTTTTGTTATTCTCTCGTACATGTCCATTAAAATCTCCACCAATAAATACTTTCTCTGTACTAGGTATAGTCTGTATAAATTCATTCAAATTTTTCTAAAATTATTTTTTACTAATTGCATCTATATTTATTTGGGGTGCATATACGCTAACTATGTTAATTATGTTTTTTTCATTAACTATCTTGACAAATAAAATTATATCTCTCTTTTTTTTGTCTCTACAATATTCTCATGTATGCACAATTATTTATACACCATTTTTAGTTCTATCTCTACCTGTGTACCATACTTTATACCAATAAGGTTCAATTATTCTAAACTTCTCCCCTACCCACTTAGTTTATTGTAAACACATAATTTCAATTTTTCTTCTATTTATTATTTTCCATATCTCTCCTAGTTTGCCAGTTAATGATCTTATATTCAGAGTACCTAAATGAATCTTATTTTCATTATCTCTCATTTTTGTATTTTGACAAGGGATTCTTATATTAACTGATAAGTATGATAAACTAAATTCCATAAAATTTTTTAATTAAAGAAAAATAAAGAATATAAAAAACAGTAATGTCAAAAATAATAATACCAAAATTGTTAATTAAAGAAAAATAAAGAACATCAAAAGACAATAATATCGAAAATAATACCAAAATTAATTGTAAAAGTAAAATAATTCTTATTTGTCTTTTATTTTACTTTGATAAAATTTTCTACACTGGCTGTCAGTCTACCGCAATCCTACTCCTTTATCCAGGTTTGGGACCGATCTTGGCGAAGTTCTTTTAAAAAAAAAAACCTAAATTAATATATATATATATGTATATATATATACATTCATAATATTACAATTATAATGCTATAAGTTTGGAAAATTTTAGATTTTACTAACTCTAAATTCATATTATTTTATCTTAATCTAATGTTAAAGCTTATGTACAGTAGGTTCCAGAATCACAATGGGAGGAAAGCTGAAATGGTGACAGAGACAAACACTGAAACAAACACTTATAGCCGAATAAGAAACAATGAACAACGAAACACTGAAACAAACGGCTAAACAACTTATTTGAACTTGATAAACAAACACCGAAACAAATGGTGACAAAGACTGAACAACGAATAAGAACTTGACAAGAACTTACAATCAACAATAGAACAAACCTAAAATCAAGAATTGAATAACAGAACAACGAATCAACAACAATCAACGAATTAATAATAAAAATTGAAAACCCTACAATCAAGCAAAGGCAGATGAAAATGAACAAACCTACGATCAACGAATTCAAATCGCCAAGAAAGAGAGAGTCGAGAATTCGCACCTAAATGGAGATGTGGATGACAAGTCACACCCGAGATGTAGATGTAGATGGCGATCGGTGCAATCAAATTAAGAGAGAGCCAAGAATTCGTAATAACCGAGTCACAATCGAAGAGTTTCAGAGATCAAGATAGAATTAGGGCTTGCGATCAAGATCGAATCTTCTTCCTCTTTTCTTCGATCAGCTATGGTTTTCTCCCCACTTTCAGAGATCAACCTTCAGTCTTCGAAACCACAATCGAATTACCGATTATATTTAATTTATATTTTTTTAATTCAATAGCAAACTTATAAAATTTGACTGTATAATTAGAGTAATTTTTTATATAATTATTAAATAAATTAAAAGTATTATTAAAATTTTAATATACTTACTAGAAAATAATTACAAAATTTATTAACATAACGTTACCATTTGAATTTTCAAACTTGGCTTTTTTTTAGTCCTATCACCGATATCTGGAGTCAATTTTTGACTAAATCAAATTGAGAAAAGAATTGTGATTACTAAACTATCATTTCGAGCGTTTTCTAACTTACCTATTTCACATAAGTCGGCTTTTATAGTTCCGAAAGGCCAACTATACCAATGTGGGTTGGGTGCAGTGGGAAGGGCTCTGCACTCCGTCCCCATGGACTCGACTTTGAGTTTCCGTGGTGACGTAAAACTAATTATGTTGGGAGATCTTTCTCTATTTATGGGCCTAACAGCAGGTTAATCTAGATTAATCAGGATAAAATTTTAAATATCGGGTGATGATCAAGTTAAAAAAAAAAAAAAAGAAGAAAAGGCCAACTATGAGGACCTCAAGCCCATCAGACATGAAAAATAAAGTGCGCCGGGCCCAAATAACATTTTATGACTTATCTTGTGGCACGTTCATGTGATTATCCCGTCATTATCTACCAACTGTGAAACACATGAAACTCTTCAATGACTCAAAAAAAAAAATCAGAATACGCCCAAAAAAGAAACATTGTACAAAGATGGTATTCAATCTAATAAATAAAATATCAATAACAAAGAAAAAAGAAAGTAAAAATGATAAAGGGTGAGAGGGTTGGGATTTGAAGAATATCGTAATTGAATCCAACTTTAACTTCGGCATCCAATTTAAGATATTCCTTTCCATTTGCGTACCCTCATCATCCAATCCCCATTCCTCTCTCTCTCTCTCTTCACTTTACCCCAAAAAAAATAAAGAAAAAGGCATTAAACAGTAATCATTTCCCAAAACAAGCAAAAAGCATTAATCCTATTCTCACGACTCCTGTTCTTCATTATCTGTCAATCTCCATCCAAAAAAGGGAAATTTATATTCTTGCATTATTATTTTCACAAAAATTATGTTGTGCAAGAGAAATGGTCATAATTTTCTTATTGAAAAAACCCATGAATTTTTCTAAAGTTTTAGAAATAACAAGAATAATAATATATATTTCAAAAACATAAACCTTGTATTTGTTCATTATTCTTCTGAAATATTATTCTATAAATGATTTTTTTACAATATATAACATTAAAAGAAATGAAAAACTGAAAAAAAAAACACATACAAAACATCGAACCAAAATTTCGTCATTATTTTTTATGTTTTATTTATTTATTTATTTATTTACTTACGGCCCAAACAACAGGCGAAGGAAGTCATGTAGAGAGAGAGAGAGAGATGGGAGAGAGAATAGCTTGATTGAAGTCAAACCTAAGGAAACTAAAACACCAACAATCCAACACAACACGAACACCAAGTTCAACAACAAGAAGAAAAAGAAAGAAGTGAAAGAAAGAGGGGGAAAAAAATTTCACCAACCAGAGAGAGAAACGATAAAGCAAGAAAAAAAATTGAAATCGATCGGTGGATGGTAAAACCGATTGGGGGATGCGATTGGACGTCGGTGGTGGCGGTGACGGCGGTGGTGGCGCTGGTGTTGGCTGGAGGTGGTGGTGGCGGTGGCGAAGAGAGTTTGAATTTTAGGGTTACAAGAGGAAAATGAAGAAGGGGAAGAACAGTGGTAAGAACAATGGATTGTTGCCGAATTCGCTTCGGATTATATCGTCTTGTATCAAAACGGTGTCGTCTAATGCCACCTCTGTTGCTTCCTCTGTTCGTTCTTCCATTTCCAATTCTTCTGATGATCATAAGGATCAGGTTTTCTTTTGCTTCTTCCTTTATTTTATTTTATTTTTTTAAATAGTTTTACATGTTATTCAGAACTTGACTTGGATTTCGGTCTAATTGTTAGCCAAAAAAAAAAATTGCTAATTTGTTATATTTTAGGGTTGGCATAATTTAAATTTACTTATATTTGTAGTTATTGCTTTATTTTTGTTGCTTTCATTAAAAGGGTTTTGTTTATTTGAGGAATTTATGATGAGTTTTAAGCTTTACTTTTTGGTGGGTTCATGATTGTTTGTTACATGAATTGGGTTGAGTATGATTTTGTAAGCTTTGAATTGCAAAAGGGATTCTGAACAATCATTGCCTTTGGCATATATTTTGATGTACAATTATTGATTATCTAATTTGTTAGCCTTTGGCAAATGAGGAAAATTGTGTATAGTGCTCCATTTGATTAAGTTATTCTATTTCTGGTATGCTCCTATAGAAAAGGGACGGGTAATTAGATTGGATTTCTCCAATAGCTCAGAGTTAGCGAAAGAAGCCAAATGTATGTGATTCTTGGATTCTTATTTTACCCTTTTGGCATTTGTGAATCTTGCAATTTTTGTTCTTAGTCTTGCAGTTGTAACCAGGCACAAGGATTGTTGTAGTTCCATGGTTGAATTGAAAGTTAGAGGAGAGAGAACCCTGTGCATTGCATATTACTTTCTTAAGTGTGATGCCACTCTAATTGGGTGGCCGTTTAAGTTTTGATTGTCCTTTTCTTGACCTAATGGATGTTGTTATGGGAAAAAAAATCTTGTTCTGGTTACATTATTTGTTAGTACCCTTTTACACTCTTTTTTTTTTGGGGGGGGTGTTGTGGTGAATGTTTATTATCCCTTAGATTATGCCACTTTAGTATTGTTTAAGGTCAAGAAAAGCAAATAGATAAGTCTTCATTGATGTTCTATCACGAGTTTGAAGAGTAAATATTAATGGTCAAGAAGGCAATGACGAATAACGAGGTTGCTTTTTTGTCATATCTATGGATAACTTGTTGAAAGTTAGATCTCACAAAATCTCACAGGGGTGCTTTGGGGCGAATGGAAGAAAGAAAGTTATACTCCCTAGTCTTATTTATGGAAACACCGTGGTTCAAATGTTCTTTTTCTTCGGAATTGTGGAGATATGAGGAAAGATTGTTATATGAAGGGACAATGACTCCTTGATCTACAGCTAAATTGCATTCTTGTGTTTCTCCAAGTTATATATTGGCACTCAACTCAACCTAGACCAAATATTTGGAAATGCATCTAATGTTCCATCAAGTGTCTGGAAGCAATTTTTCAAGAAAAATAAGGCACAAGGGAAGTTTCCATTTAAAAGGTCATTTTGTCTTTATATATCCAAAATCTGCTGAAAACAAAATTTTGTGGATAAGAAAAGAGAATTTAATAGCTATAAAGATGGGTAGAAAGAGATAATGAGGCCTTTTTGAAGCATTTCAAGGTTATTCTTGCCGTTTAAGAAGAACAGAGTTATTATTTGAGCCCTCATAATCTTTTTTCTTTTAAAGAGTTGATGCTCTTTTAACAGAGCTGAGCAAAATGAAATTACTACTACTTCAGGGTTCTTGCTTACACATTTCAACAACTTTAGCTGTGGTTTGGAACTTTAGCCGTGGTTTGGTGAAATTAAGTGTTTGTTTTGATTGGCATTATCATAAGAGGGAAACTGAGCCAGATCATCTACTTTCCCTTCTGCAGTTTAATTTCCTTAACTCTGGTCTCACTTGGCTCAAGTGAGCTGTCATGAGCACTGGTTTAATGTCTCAGGAGGAGGAGATAATTTGGAAAGAGCATATATACATGTTACTTCTCCAAACTATTTGAATAAAGTGCAAGGGTCTTCTACCTCCAAACGCATATATTTAATAGAAGACACTACTTTTCATTGTTATATATAAGTGGGACACTGTACCTTGCTTTAGCATCTTAATGATTCTACTGCATATGTCCTAACTTATTGACATAATCTTTAAATCAGCTGATGGGTTTGCTCTTATGTGCCCTTGTTATTATTTATTTAGTGTTTTATTTTTTTACTTAAATTCTCTCCTGGTGTTACCTGAACTATCATCGGTGAACAGGTGACCTGGGTTGGCTTTGACAAATTAGAACTTAGTCCATCTACGTCCAAACGCATTCTGTTACTTGGTTATCAGAACGGCTTTCAAGTGCTTGATGTTGATGATGCCTCTAATTTTGTTGAGCTGGTTTCAAAGCGTGAAGGTCCAGTTACGTTTTTACAGATGCAGCCAATCCCTGCAAAGTCTGATAGTCAGGAAGGATTTAGGGCGTCGCATCCTTTACTGTTGGTTGTTGCAGTGGATGAATCGAATAGCTTGAACCTAATTCAAAATAGGAGCCATTTGGCTGGAGTGGCTAGGGATGGTTCTATAGAGTCTCAATCTATCAATTCTCCAACAGCAGTTCGGTTCTACTCCCTCAGGTCCCATTCGCACGTTCATATACTGAGGTTTCGTTCTGCTGTATGCATGGTTAGATGCAGTCCACGTGTTGTAGCTGTGGGTCTTGCTACACAGGTAAGGACTGTATTCCAAAATTTGAGCCACGTATTTTCAGACTTTTGGAGTATTATATATCTTAGCTGTTACTGTTTTTCTTTAAGTGCTATATTGTGCTTGCATGACAATTAATTTTAAATCCAAATATTGATTATCATTGGAGTTGACTGCAAAATTATATGAGCCAGCGTTAGATATTTTTTTTCTCTTCTCGGATTGAGTTTTTTGTTATTTTGGTTATTGAGTAATGATTTTAATAGTGTTGGTTTCTGGTAGCCATTTGGCTTCATCTCTTTAAGAAAAATAATGTTGTTTATAATACATTTCAAACATTTTAAGGCATCTGTAGATGCCAGAACAAGGACTAACTTCTCTCTTTCCATTTTTTTGGGACAGATCTATTGCTTTGATGCTCTCACCCTTGAGAATAAATTTAGTGTTCTCACCTATCCCGTCCCTCAGGTGGGAGGACAAGGAACAATTGGAGTGAATATTGGTTGTGGCCCAATGGCTGTTGGTCCTAGGTGGTTAGCTTATGCATCTAACAACCCCCTTTTGTCAAATTCGGGCCGATTAAGCCCCCAAAACCTAACTCCTTCCCCAGGTGTTAGTCCATCAACATCACCTGGCAGTGGAAGCCTAGTAGCTCGTTATGCAATGGAGTCAAGTAAACATCTGGCTGCTGGTATAATCAACTTGGGGGACATGGGATACAAAACTTTGTCTAAATACTGTCAAGATCTACTCCCTGATGGATCTACCTCTCCAGTGTCCCCAAGTTCAAGCTGGAAATCTAGTAGGCTTTCTGCCGCGGAAGCTGAAAATGCTGGAATGGTTAGTCCTCTACACTATCCTCAGTATGTTATTTGGATTTAAGTCAACAACTTCCTTTTTTTTTTTTTTCCACCTCTTCATAATGGGTACAGGGGCATCATGTATTTGCAAAAGGCTGTAGATTTTCTTTGTAAGCAACAAATTCTTTTATTTTTTTTCCTTTTTCTTTTGAAATTTCATTTGCGTGTACTATGGAGATTAGGTAAATCACAAATCCCTATTGCAGTTTTCATTTTGTTTTCTTTCATAATTTGGTTGTCATCTTTTTAGAAGTCCTTAAATCATTTGATGCTGGAAAGTAGCTTTCATTCCAGTTGCTAGAATGCCAGCTTTAAGCATCATCTTTCATGTTTAATAAAAACATGTACAACTGTGAAGGTTTTAATTTCCCCGGGGCTTTCAATTTTACCAACTTTGCTTGATTATCTTTTACAACCTTATTAAATTGCATAGATGCATGGTTCTTCATTCTTATTTACCAAATGGGTAAACGTTGATCTCTTGTTCATTAAAAGTGAAAACAACAGGAGGAGAAATAATATTTTGCGAGGATGGAATACAAAGTTTCCAAGCAGTGTTAGTTTATGCCTGTAAATTTTGAAGCAAAGATGCAACACTATATGAAGACAGCCATGGAGCAGTCTCATAAATTTGTACACAATACAACTAGGCTAATATGTTTTCTGTGCACATACTTGTAAAATTCTTATTGTGTCACTGTTTTTCCTGTAAGTATCACAGACCTAACAAAAGTATCTCTAAAGCACTTAAGAAGTTTAGCATATCATATCTTTAGGAGATGAATACAAATTGGAAATACACACTGTATTCAACATTTGCTTCATGTGTCATGTATGACACTTGCATGAACATGACATTATTTGAAGCACCCGTTTGTGCCGGATGAATTGCAGTTGTGTTGTTTTCACATGACAAAGTTGTGCTGGTTATAATGGCTTATTGCAGGTTGCTATAAAGGATTTTGTTTCCCGAGCGGTTGTATCACAATTCAAAGCTCATACTAGTCCCATATCTGCTTTATGCTTTGACCCTAGTGGGACTCTTTTGGTTACTGCCTCCGTGCATGGGAATAACATAAATATCTTTCGGATCATGCCATCTTGCATGAATAATGCATCAGGAACTCAAAACTTTGACTGGAGCTCTTCTCATGTGCATCTATACAAGTTGTATCGTGGAATAACAACGGCTGTGAGTATAGACCTAGCTTTCACATGTTTACGCATTTTTCCCCCCTTTTGCAACTCTTCTATTTTGATCTCTCTTTTGGTTTATTCATGGATTTTTCCTTTTTGCTTCTATGTCACATCTGACAGATCATTCAAGACATTTGCTTTAGTCACTATAGCCAGTGGGTTGCTATTGTCTCCTCCAAGGGGACTTGCCACATTTTTGTTCTATCCCCTTTTGGCGGTGATATTGGTTTCCAGACTATGAATTCTCATGGTGAAGAGCCCTCCTTATTTCCAGTTTTATCTCTACCGTGGTGGTCAAGTTCATCTTGCGTCTTAAACCAGCAATCTTTCCCACCCCCACCACCAGTTTCACTTTCAGTTGTAAGCCGGATAAAAGATAGCAACTCAGGGTGGCTTAATACAGTTAGCAATGCTGCTGCTTCTGCATCTGGAAAGATTTCTGTTCCGTCAGGTGCTGTTGCTGCTGTATTTCATGATTCTACATCTCACAGTTATCAGCATGCTAACGCGAGAGCTAATTCCTTGGAGCATCTGTTGGTTTATACTCCAACTGGTCATGTGGTTCAACATGAACTCCTGCCGTCAATTAGGGATGAAACTGGTGACAATGCTCCTCGAAATAGGTCAGGTTCTGTTGTGCAAATTCAAGATGAGGATTTAAGGGTGAAAGTTCACCCTATACAATGGTGGGATGTTTGCAGAAGATCAGATTGGCCAGAAAGAGAGGAATCTGTTTCAGGAGTTACATATGATAGACTTGACTCTATTGGGAGAAATATGAACTACATGAATTGTGAAGGCAGTGAAACAACTCGCTTGCTGGCAACCCAAAAAAGTGTTAACCAAAAAATATTGGTGAAAAGTGATTCACTAAAGTCCCAGGATAGATCCCACTGGTATCTTTCCAATGCAGAGGTGCAAATAAACTCAGGGACAATCCCTGTATGGCAAAAATCTAAGGTAGATTTTTGCTTTTTGCTTTTGTGTCCATTTCTATACCTCAGTTGTTTGTTGATTTTCACACATTTTCAACTTTGGCTAGATTTCCTTTTTCGTGATGACTCTGCCTCGAGAGACTAAATTTGGTGGTGGGGAGTTTGAAATTGAAAAGGTCCTTATACATGAGGTCGAAATTAGGCGGAAGGATTTACTTCCTGTTTTTGACCATTTTCATGGGAATGACAGGTAGGCTTTTGTTTCTTTTCTTTCTTTCCTCAAGTCCATTGAAGGTTATGGCATCCATTTATAATGTATTGGAGGAGCCATTGAAGTCCCATTGGTGCCAGTAGTTAAATACCTTTGATTTACGAGTTGTGTAATCATGGATATACCTTGACTTTGGCATCTTAAAACATTGTTTTCCATGAATTGTTGGTTTCTGGCATTACTTCACTGCATTTAGCAGTAAAAGGTAAAACCTTCTCCTGGGTTACATTCATGATCGTGGTTTGCAAATTTTCATTTTTGTGCTTCCTGTAGACTTTAGCTTTGCCCTACAATAACTCAATAGAATGACATTTAAATAATTATTCTTTATAGTCTAGAAGGATCTTCTTTGCATGCAATTATTGAAAATTTGAGAGGCTTTTGATTGTTTCCTTGCAGAGGCCTGGCAAGGTGTAGATCTCCGACTGTTCCACCTTTTGAGCCTCTTCAAGCTAAAGACAAGGTCATGGAAGAGACAATGATTTGTCACTCTAACCCTGCATCACTGAGCTCCACTGAGAGCTCCGATGGAGGTAAGTCAAGAATTCCTTGAGAAAATGTTTAAATACTTGTACTAGTATTTGTCAGTTGAATCCTATTTTGGCTGGACTATCTGGTGTTTTGAAAAGGTACACCGCTTAAAGAATGCTAAAAGCTCATCATGGTTTGCCTTGTTGTTCCTAAGTTTTGATGCCAATCTCTTTGTGGATGAAGGGTTCAGATAGTTTAGTTTGTTATTTTATGTTTTTTTTTGGGGATAAATGGATTGATTATATGATATCTCATTTTAATTTCTTCTTGTTCCCTCAGGATCCTCAAGAAGAATTGAAAATTTGCTTGATTTGGACCAATTTAATAGTGAGAAGCTACATGGACCAACTTTTAATACTTTGGACGGTTCTCATCAAAGAATAACTGGAAGCTCCATAAGTGGGTATTCAAATCTGAATGAAGATACCCTAATTGCTGCATCGTTTCCTTCGGAGCAGTCAAAAACCCCTGATTTTGAGAGTGAAGTTATAGACAACCATAATATAGATAGTCTCTCCATGTTCAACTGTAAATTGCCTTCTGTTGGAAGAGCTCTTGTGGAAGAATCCCTTTCTTTAAATTCCAGGATCACGAATATCCCTATGTTTTGTGATGACTTTGACTCAAAAATGAACTTCCTTGGGGAGGAGCCAACTCCTTCGGAAGTGAAAGATCCACCTAATTTTGGTCAGCTATTTCAGGAAGAGTACTGTAAAGCATCAGAACAGAATGAAAGTTGTGGTTTGCCTGAAGCCATGACTGATGATTTGGACAGCAGCAGTAGCCATTGTGAGAAAGAGAAACCCGAAGACAATGGGGAGAATGATGAAATGCTTGGTGGCATATTCACATTCTCTGAAGAAGGTTGAAATTCTAGAGATGTATGTCCTCTAAAACTGTATCTATTTAATGTCATTAGTCTAATGAGTTTCTTTCCCTTGACCTTAATTTAGCAATTATTATCTCTTCCTTGGGATTTCTTGCCACAGGTTGACTTACAGCTTCTCTTAGAGTTCATGTACTGCTGGATTTGTGCCATATGTGGGGCCATCACTTACAAATATTAAAACTTGACTGGCTGGTCCAGAAGTATTGAAGGAATGATGTCTACTGCTTCTTCCATTTTACAAATCGCAGCTGTTTTTGACAGTTTGCATGGATTTGGTGACATAAGCAGCCAGCTGGACCAAAAAATTTCTATAGTAAGATTCTTCGTCTCTCTCTCTCTCTCTCTCTCTCTCTCTCCCTTTCTCTCTTGTACATTTTGTAAAATGGTGTTCATAAATTCATGGGATTGTTAGCTCTTATGGCGCAAGTGGGCTGAATTTGAAACTCTTGGTAGAAGTGGATTTGGATTTGGGTTTGCAACTCCGTCTCAAAAGGTTTCTATCAGGGCTTCTTGTATAGTTGATTCCGGTGTGGACAAGTTATCTCAACCTGTATAACAATATTTATTCTTCTTTATGAAAAGGCTTAAAAAATGAGAAAAGAGAAAGAATGGGGAAAAAAAGTTTAATGTTCAATTGTCTTGTCCTATATGTTTTTCTTTTATGATGAAGAATATTTTGAGTACCCTTGAAAACAGACTTACATTAGGAGTGTTCTAATATGTAATGGGATCTGCCATCAATGGAAATATCCCTTGCTGTGTGCAAGATTGCACCATCCGAACTTGGTCTAACCATAGGTCTCACCATAATATATCAATGAAATAGTTTCATTTTTCTGGAGATTTTTTAATCCTATTTTTTGTTTGTCTATGGTCCATTTGACAAATTTATGTGATTATGCGAGACATGGTCTTGGTACATTCCTGTCAATCTTCAATTTTATAGCAAATTAGTATGTCTCGAGTATTTTATAGCAATAGGTTCGGGCTATATATGGGTGGTAGGCCTTGGTTTTATCACTGATCCATCTCTTAGTTTTAAGACTTCCAACTCTTTTACCTCAGAGATATTGAGTTTGTTTTAAGAATTTTTTTAAAAAAATTGGGTCAAATCCGTACAGAACTCTGGTGGGGGTGATGATCTCGTCTGAAGTACAATAGTTATGGCTAATTAAAAGGAAAATGATAGCCAAGCCTAGTTCATAGGGTTTGTCCTTAAGCCAAGTTTAGCCCGTTTATTTACAAAATTTAGTAGGCGAGAAATAATATTAAATGGATTGAATAAGTTATATATCAAATGGACAAATGTTGATGTGGCAGCCCGTGGTCTTATTTTGACCCATCCACAGCATAAATGGTACGATTTAATTTGATTTTATAAACAGTACACTTTTAAATGGTTATTTGATTTAAAACTTATTTGATGTAATGTTAAACAAATCAAATTAGTAAAAAACAATATATATATATATATATATATACTGAATTTTCAGCATACTTTATTTTATTTTTTTCCTTAATTTAAAAGGTGTTTTATCAATTAAAGAGTATTCAAATTTAAAAAAAAAAAAAGAAATTTACCATAAAAATTTTAATTTATTTAATTTTTAATTCATTAAGTCATATAGTGTTACTATAACATAAGAGATGATTTTAAAAAAAAAATTGAACAACCATTGATAACTAAATTTGCGGGTCCGAAGGGCTCATCAGTTGCTTATGCTAAATAGCAGACACACGATTACTAGAATAAAAGGCAGACAGATATATACAACAATAACAAACCAACTTAATCACAAATTTTAAAATCGTTTGTTTTTTAGATTAATATAGAAGAGAGGAGAGAAACAATAATAAATAAATAAATTTATTAATTAGAATACCTTTACTAATAATCTTTTCGAGAGAGCCAAGAAAAAAAAAAGCCGACTTAAAATATGAGTTTTTAAAATGCTAAAAAGGTAATATTTTAATATACAAATTATCTCCAAGGTAATGGAGCAAATCAAGAATGCTATAAAAAAATAATGAAATAAAATTTTAATCCGTTACTTTTCTGTCGAGCATTGAATTTGATTTTCATATTAAACATCGCAAAAAAAAATTAATGATATGAACTACCTTATAGATCTTAAGTTGCTGACATTTACTTACACATTGATTATATATATATATATATATATATATTTTAAAAAAAATGGTGTTGGCTCATATTTATTTTATTTTGTTTGTAATACTTTTTAATTAAAATATTTTTTTAATAAAAATATAATTTTATAAAAAAAATTTAAAATTTTACAATAAAATCGTGTAAGAATATTTATATATAAATAATTTTTTTATATTGCAAATCTCAGTTAATTTGAATTGTCTAAACGGTCGTATTTTTCTTTTTTTTTTTCCCCCTTTTCTTTTGGTTAGAAATATCCATAATTTTTTATTTGTTTTTTTAGCACAATTAATTTATAGATTATTATATGCTTATTAGTAAATAATAAAAAAATGATAAATGATTCTTTCTGAAAAAGGAAAAAAAAAAAAAAAAACTAAAAAAGGAAGGCAAAAAGGCTGTGGCATTTTGAATGTTGATCTTGATACAGGCAAAACCAGCTTCTAAGTCATAAATGGCCATTGAATCAAAACAAAGAGAAAAGGAAAAAGAATAATACCGCAAAAAAAAAAAAAAAAAGAATAATAAATTATGAATAAAGACAATAATAAACGGGGGTAAAAAAAAAATAAAAAAAAAAAAATCTGAACACTCTTCTGTGTCTTCTTCAACACGATAGTTCCTGTTCTGAAGCGATGGGTGCATATAAAGCAGAGGGGTCTCCCCATCCTCTCACGAATTTGACTTTTTTTGAGAGAACATTTGAAGTGAGTGAAAGAAAAGGAAGTGAGGAAGATGGCGTATGTGGGTCAATTGCAGAGAAAGTTTATGGACTATACTAAATCTTTGTATCGCGAGGTGAGTGAAAATTTCTTGCAAAACAAGTGACGGGTTTTTCTTTTTTTCTTAAATTATGTTCCGGGTTTGTCTGACTTTGGGTTTTTGCGTTTGGGGTTTTTTAGGGTATTGTGGATGAACAGTTCACACAGCTTCACAAATTGCAAGACGAGAGCAATCCAGATTTTGTTGAAGAAGTTGTGACCCTTTTCTTTAATGATTCTGAAAGACTTCTCAATGAATTGACTAATGCTCTGTGAGTTTTTTAATTTCTTTTTAGGGTTTTTCGCATATTTGTTCTTAAATGTTAAATCCTGAAAAGACTAATCTTGTTGTTGGTTTCCGACTTGTTTAGTGAACAGCAGAATGTGGATTTCAAGAAGGTTGATGGTTATGTTCACCAATTCAAGGGAAGCAGTTCCAGGTATCAATTTTTTTATTTGTGCTAAAAGAATATTTAATGTCATCGTTAATTTAGTCCGATATTTCATTAAGAAATTGCTGTTTTACTGGTTTTCGGTTTCTGTTTAATGTAATTCTAATACCCCATTCTTACCATTGGCAAATTATTATGAAGTCCCAGAAAAAGATTTGTCTTCTGTGGTCTTGGACGATTGGCGTCACTGTTTATGCCGATGAAATCAAGTGTAGAAAGTGCTGTTTGATTTGAGATTTTGATTCTCCTTGGTGTAATTCTTATTCCTAAATTCTTTTTGCTGGACAGTGTCGGTGCTCAGCGAGTCAAGGATTTGTGCATTGCCTTTCGGACTCTCTGCGAGCTGGAGAACAAGGAGGCGTGAGTTTTGTTTTGCACCAATCTTGTTTCTTCCCCCCGCCCTTTTTTCCCTTTGGCTCTTCTATGCTTGCTAAAAAATATGTCATAACCAAAGGACTCCGTGATAAAGTTTCATTGAGGTACAATCTGGTTCTTGAGGCACATCACAATGCAGTCTACTTTCACTAGGTTGCCGGTAAATTAAATATGAATCCCTATTTACTGATTTTTTTGTTTTCACTTGTTACCGAAGATAATAACTAACGTTGGTATACAGTATCTTATTTGATGGATGATGATTCAGTACCTTCGATAGTTTGTTTGATTGTCCAAATGGAACTCTGATCGCCTGATTGTTTAAGGGTTGCAAGTCATGGCAGTGACGCACTAAGTCTCTGTTGGAATGACTAAATTATTTTTTTTTTTTTAAAAAAAAAAAGTCAATCAGTTTGCAAAAAGTTTATGGGAAATTGTCCCTTATCAATCATTAAGTTGGCCATATTGATTTTGGTTGAGAGAGGTTAATAGACGTTAAAAGCCTGGCATGTGAAGTTCAAATATGACTACCTAAATGACCTGCTTTCACAAGCCTATTTTCCAACCTTGAGCTGAACAGGGAAAACACCATCCACGTAAGAAAAACTTGCACAATGACTCTATTCTTAGTTCAAATCTGACTTAAAAATTGTGAATCTGAGGTGCCAATAACTGCAGTGACCTTAGTTCAAATCCTATTGTAAACTTGTCAACTGCAGGTGCCTAAGGTGTCTGCAACAAGTGAAACTGGAGTATGCTTCTTTCCAGACCAAGCTTGAATCACTCTTCAAGGTAAGCCTAAGTTAGATTTGTCAAAAGAAGTCTACCATTCAGCTGGCGCTTTAAGCAGTTTCCATGAATTATGAGGTTAATATATCTTGTTGTGGTCGTTGTAGCTGGAGAAACAGATTGCGGAAGCCCATGGGACAGTTCCTACTCTAGACTAAACAGCATTCATGTCATCGATACAATTAGTAATAGCAAAAAAAATTAACAGTTGAGTTGGGGATTTACAATACACAGGGAGCTATTTTGAGTGTTGATTTTCTTATTGAACAATTCTCTTGGTTGTTATTATGTTTGATCTTAGCCAAAAGGCCGAGAAAGGTATTTTGGCTGATTAAATGAAAGATGGGTATAAACAGTTTGCTTCAAGGCCGTACGTCTGACCTCATTTTTGACAGCTAGATATGGATAATTCTTTCAATCCTTTTGGTTAATTGTTCATACATTTATCAGTTTGGATGCAATGAATTTTTCGATGCTTTAATCTTGTTTGCAAATTATGTTTGTGGATGCTTTTATTGAGGGGGCTTTTGTTGTAGTGGTCTGTTTCTTCATATTCTACACTGATGTCTTTGGTTTGCTTATGACTGATCAATGTCAATCATAGATTTGCAGGATTATTCTTTTATTATTATTATTATAGGGCAACCCACCAACGTCACGGTCACATATATTTGAACTTTTTGTTTTCCTTATATTGTCTTGTCTTGTTAAATTAAATGCAGCGAGTGTTTTCCTGATATGAATCCCCTGGAGCCCAAGTTGGAACTTGCACAATCTTGGGTCTTTTGTCCATTTTGGGTTGCCTAGATATTTGGGCTCTTTTCTCTTCTATTTCGGGTATAAATTAGCGTACTGAAACTGGAACCTTGTTTCTTCAATTTGTATTTATTTTATTTTTTTTTAGAAGAAGATGTAATTAAACATGATTAAACCAGAGAAGAAAGAATGGAAGTGAAAAGTCTTTACCGTTTGAGTTGTCTTGAGGGACATTTCTTCCCTTTGTATTGTCATTAGTTCCAGTTTCCCTCAAATCTAAATTGGATTTGAGAATGCATTATACGAAAATATTTTATAGTAAATGAGTCTAAGGTAAGTCTTTGAAGTTTGAACTAACAAGGTAATAAAAGTTTTAAAGCAAAGCCCGAGAAATATTAATTTGCATATTCTTAAAAAAAAAAAGGATAAATTACCATAAATATAATAATATTTATAAGAGCTTTCAAAGACGGGCAAATGATGCAGTTGCGGGGGGGATGGTTCATTGTCACATTGTCAAATAACATCCCAAAGGAAGCCAACCCAATTTTGACTATTATCGTATGTATAAAGTCTTCTGAAATTAATGTTTCATTGCGGTAGCTCTCCCTCCGATGGAACTTGGAAAGTCTTTCTGGAACTTCTCCCACATATTTCATTTATTGATTAAACCTTTCTTGGTGGCTAGTCCCAACAAACAAACCCTCGGTTCCTAACAAGATATTTCAGCGGTAATAATCTCCCTCCATCAATCCCATGATCCGGAATTCCAATCCCGTGTAATAAAAAAAGAAAATAACCCTCCCCAAAAATAGAAAAGCCACCACCGGGACAGTAGTGCCCCTTATCCATGTTAATTTCGATTAAAAGTAGAATAAAATAAGAAGCTTTGACTAATTATTAATTAAGTATTTATTTAAATAGATTAAAATATTTTTTTTAATAACTAATAGGTATTCGAAACCATATTTTAATTAATCCGATTCAATTATTGTCAGCTCTAATTTAAGAAAAGCTTTCTCAATATAGTCTTTTTGATAATAATGTTAGATGAACCATTGCTTAGTTGTCGATATTAATATATTTTAATTAAATATTAATTTTAATTGAACAAAATACATTCATAATTTGATTGAAAATTGGTCAATACATAAACTTGTTCATTTAAAGAAATAAAATAATAATAATAATATTAAAAATTTTAGCTTGTTTAATACGGATTCTTGTTTTTTTTTTTTAAAAAAAAATTTGTTTTGCAAGTAATATATCTTATCACTAAAGTAAAATATCAAATGTGTCCCCAGAAAGACTGAGCGGCAAAATCAACCAATTAAATTTTATATGGAATTAACTTAATATTCTGAACATGGTATATAACATATAACCTCTTTACGTAAATAGTTAATTTTTTAAATTTAATAATTAAATTTTAGAATAGAAATTAAATTGTCTTATAATATATCTAATTATCTGATTAATACAAATAAATCCATCTACAAAGTAGAAAGCACAGCACTGGGTTCATCCTTACAAGAATGCTGGCAGAGGACTTTGATTGAATAGATGAGAGGGCAGAGTCGTAGTTGGATTGAAAGAGACATCACAACCAAAAACCAATATAGATTTTGGAGCATGAATGCTCTGCCCTATGAGGTTACAGAAGGGCATGCAATCCGGATAACTAGCTCAATTATGGAACGAGAGAGAGAGAGAGAGAGGAAAATATGTTGAATAGAGAAATAGGGTGGATTACTGTTTAATCATAAATTTTGAAATCAAATCATAATAATAAAAAAATAAAATGAGTTAATTTTTTAATAAATTTTAAAATATTAAAATTAAACTAATCGTATAAAATATGAATATCAATCAGAAAAAAAAATAATAATAAGGGTGTATGTGGCCTAGCAGGAGTGAAATGGGCATTTTGGGTTGTTGGGGTTGGGGAAAAATGAACACACTTTCCAATACACCATTTTCATCTCTCTGCTCTGGGGGTCCATTTTTATATACATTTACTTTGGAATTAATATGGTTTCAAAGCTACGTGTTGATCAGTACTTTATTGATATAATTATACATTTTAAATATTCACAAAAAAATTAAGACATGACCATCTTATTTATTCTGTGAAACTCATAAATAATAATAATAATTAGAGAAAAAAAAAAGATTTATGGGTGTTTTATATATATATTTGTTCTAAATTAATTGATATTTAAAACTATAATTTAATTGAATTTTTTTTAAAGAAAAATTCTTCAATGCAATTATTTCCGTTTCCAAAGAACCCCAGCACGTGAGTGTTGATGAAACTGGTGTCACGTGGATAATCTGCATCCCAAGAACCACAGTTGCGTATTTTATTTGTACCAATCACTCTTTATCCTCTCCATGTTGAACGTTGTTGCATTGCAACTCTCAATTTTCTTGCTAAAATAATGCATAATATATATATATATATATATATATATATATATATATATATAAACAGATATTACATTTTGACAAAATTGAGATTATTATATTTCATATTAAATTGTAGTAATAGGTGGGGTAAAAATGAAAACGCAAATGGCCTTCCTATTATCCCAATCTTCTCTCTATTTTGTTTTTCTAGAAATAGAAGTTTCGCAATATATAAAAATTTTGAATCATGTAGGCAGTGGCGGATCCAGATCCAAGAACAGTGAAGGTAAAATATTTTTATGAAACAAAATGATATATATTTTAAATTGAACGAAAATAATAATTATTTGATATATAAAAATTAATAAAATTATTTTAATCTAATGGAGTTAATTGCCCACCATGCTTTACATCTGGCTTCCCCACTGCATGTAGGTAATTATTTGATTAAAATTTTTTAATTATAGTTGAAAGTATTACTATATCAATACATTATTTTCTTCAACAACTATGCATGAAGATTCTGGATTTAAGGTTAACGTCTAGATTCCCCCCAACCCCACGAGAGAAATATCTATCTCGGGCACATGGTATTGATATATGTTTGTTCCTTTGTTATTAATCAATTCATCTGATCAAGACTATGATCACATGTTTTCCATGTAAGATGAGTGACAAAAGTTTGATGGAGAGTTGATTTAGTAAGTAAAAATATTAAATTTTTTAATTAAATTTAAAATTTAAAATTTGAAAATGGAAAATATTATATTAAAAGAGTCTTTCTTAAATTGGATTCGATAATATTCAAATTGGAATAATTAGAATATGGATCTGAATATCGATTGATTATTAAAAAAAAATAAAAGGCTATTAAATCAGAACTAGTTCTCACCCTCTCCAACCATTGCACCTTCTTCTGTTTTAACATCTCTAAGTGATTATTTGTAATTACCCTAAAAAAATAATAATGAAAAAGGCTAAACCTAAACCTATGACTATGAGCTTGATGTTGTAAGATCAAAAATTGTTTATATAGTAATAATTTTAATCACTTTTATGAAAAAATTAACTTTTACTTATAAATTCTAACATTTTCTTTAAAAATTAAATATATTAAAAATAAAATAAAGGAACCATAATTATTCACAAATAAGCAAATTAAAAAAAACGTATTAATAACTGGTAGAGTCTCCTTACTTTTATTCTATATTTTTCGATTTGATTCTATTTAATTATATCTTTTTATATTAAAAAAAGTATATATCAAACACTTTTGAGTCAGTGATCGGATATTTTATTTTTTATTTTTTAAATAAAAACCAAAAGAAAGAGAACATTAAAATTAGTAATTTAATTTGTAATAATTCTGAAGACCGTCTGACCATCAAATTCACATAAGTAAACGTTACGATTAAAGGTCCAACACAAGGAAGTGGGGGAAAAAGGGTCGGGTAGAAATTTCCTCTGAGTACGGTACCCGATACACATTACCTGCCACAAAGAGACAACAGAGGACTTCCTTGACAGACAGCTGCCCCCTCCGAACTCCGACCGTAGTGCACCTGTCAGTCACCGGTTTTTATTACTTTCCGATTATGGACATCTTTGATCTCCCCCCGCCCCTTGATGTCATAAATCGTTTGGTCGGTGATAATTAATTTTGGCATTAGGGGTCACCGGTTGGAGACCGTTCCGATTCCAAGACATGGTATATAAAAAGTTTTTTAAAATTTAAATATTTTTAAATTAAAAAAATTAAAATCATATAATTATATAGAAATTCTATTTAATACTTATTATTGATCTCTAATTTAACAAAAATATTTCAGTATAAAAACTTTTATAGTCATTGGATTGAGTGACTCTAAGTAAGAAATAAATAAATAAATAACATTAAAAAAAATTGAAAATAAAAATAAATGTTATGCCTGAGAACTAGGTAGCGACCGTAAGGTCACGTGGTGGTAGTTTGATGAGTTGTCATCCAAACCTGAGCTTCGAGTTCTTCCATGGAGGCTCGGACAACCGTTTAGGGATACGAACCTAGTTCCAATAAACAAACAAAATAAACCCAGTAAAAACCGAAAACAGTGAACTTATAAAAAAAAAAAAAAAACCATGAAAGAACAACGACTATTACAGAGACCCAAAAAACCACAAATTTCTTTGCAGAGCAGCGGTCATTAGCATTACAGCTTCTCATTGAAGCCAAATAGCACACCATCAAACGCCCTAATGACTCCACTCTCTCTCTCTACACCATTGCTTCTCTCTTAAGATACTTTTTCTCTCTGTTTCTTCTTCTTCTTCTTCTTCTTCTTCTTCTCCCCTGAATCTTGCTTACTGATGGTTGCACCATTAAAGCATTCACGGCAGTACAATACAACACTTCACGGAAAAGCTTCATTTCTTCTCTTATAAAAGCCCTAACCCTCTCTTCTTGTCTATCTCACTAAAACCCCCTTTTCCTGTCTTTCACACAATGGAGAAGAAAATCATTAACCCCACAAAAATTTTCCCAATTTTTTTTCTGATTCTAATCCAATGTTTCGCACCCACAAAATCTTTGCTAGACCCACTTGATTTTCTGGCACTACAATCGATTCGTAAAGCACTAGAAGACTTACCAGGTTCCAATTTCTTCAGTTCGTGGGATTTCACTTCCGATCCTTGTAATTTCGCCGGCGTGTACTGCGAAGAAGACAAGGTTATTGCTTTAAACCTCGGCGACCCTCGGGCCGGTTCTCCTGGCTTAACGGGCCGACTTGACCCCTCACTTGGAAAACTAAGCCGACTTGCAGAGATCACTATTGTTCCCGGTCGGGTCATGGGTTCGATTCCGGGTGCTCTGTCTCAGTTGAAGAATTTAAGGTTTCTGGGTCTTAGCAAGAACTTCATCTCTGGTCCAATCCCGGCGAGTTTGGGTGAGCTCCGCAATCTTCAGACTCTTGATTTGAGTTACAACCAATTAACCGGTTCGATTCCCGGATCAGTCGCCACATTGCCGGTCCTCAACAACGCTATTCTCTGTCATAACCGGCTTTCCGGTTCGATTCCCGGTTTTGTTTCTGAAACTCTAACCCGACTCGACCTCAAGCACAATGATTTATCCGGTTCGGTTCCCTCTTCTCTTTCTTCTTCGTTGCAATATCTTTCATTGTCATCGAACCGGTTATCTGGTCCAGTTGATCAGTTATTGTCCCGATTGGACCGATTGAATTATCTCGATTTGAGTTTGAACCAGTTAACCGGGGTCATTCCTGGTCGGGTCTTCACATTTCCGATCACCAACCTTCAGATGCAGAGAAATCAATTTTCCGGTCCGGTTCAACCGGTTGATCAAGTGAACATAATGACGGTTGATTTGAGTTACAACCGGTTATCGGGACCAATATCTCCACTGTTCTCAACGGTTCAGAATCTATACTTGAATAACAACCGGTTCACGGATCAGGTTCCGGGTATTTTTGTGGACCGGTTACTGGCGGCCAACATACAGACATTGTATTTACAGCACAATTTTCTGACCGGGATTGAAATTAATCCGACGGCCGAGATTCCTCTGAGTAGTTCACTGTGTCTGCAGTATAACTGCATGGTCCCTCCCGTACAGACTGCTTGCCCACTCAAGGCTGGGAAGCAGAACACTAGACCCATGGCTCAGTGCGTTGAGTGGAAGGGCAAAAATGGAAAGTAGGTTCTATATCGATGGGCATAATGGGAAGAATATATTTATTTATAATATATTTTTTTTTTGGGGTTGTTTTATATATAGAGATGGGTAAATGATGAAGAATAAGATTGTTGATTTGTGAATAGATAGCAAAAATAGGATATGTTGAATTGATGTCTGTTTACATGCTCTTTCTTTTTTTCATTAAATTAATTTTTGAGGGACAATTTTCTTTTTCCTGTTTTGGCCTTATGATTTTTGTTGCTTTCTATTTCATGCAAGCTTTGTCGCCTATGCTGTATTAAGCAAGTCAAGTGAATTTTTGAGGGGCAATTGTGTAATTTGGTATCATAATTTCAATTTTAACTTTCGAGGCCCAAAAAAAAAAATTTGCAGATCCACCTCAAAAATGATATAATCCCATCCGTATTTATCTTGACCTCTGAAAATAAAACATTAGGATGGGTCTTGATACATAACATAATAACCAGAACAAGCAAAAATGTAGTAGCATGAATAATTTCCATCAGCCATGTGAGTTCCTATAAGCTCATCAATGTTGTACCATGAGCCAAAAATGTATTGAGAGACAGATCAAGTAGAACGTGAGAAAGGGAGAACAGTTGGTAGTTGATTTAGCGGTTAAAAATATTAAAATTTTTAATTAATTTTTAAATTTAAAAATAAAAAAATTATATTAAAAGAGTTTTTTTTTAATTAGATTCAGTAATATTTGAATTGAATTATTTAGAATATAAATTTAAATATGGATCAGCTACAAAAAGGAGTGGAGAGGGTGATGAGTTGCATTGATCTCATTTTGCTGGTTGTGGTGCACTTTTTCAGCTTCCAATTTGCACCCCACCCCAAAAACCCCCCCCAAAAAAAACCACCCCAGGTGGAACCCCCCCCCCCAAGGCTTGGACGCTAATTTCTCTTGCCCCCACATTATAATGATTTCATGACCTAAACTACCCTAATAGTTCCTTCAATATTGAGAAAGCTTCCCCATGAATCATATAAAATTTCGAGAATTTGCATTTTTATTTTTTATTTGCATCCTTTAAGGAATAATGTAATGGTAATTATTTTTTTTATAACTTCATAATTCAATATTCAAATCTCAATATAAAAAAGAAAAATCTATTACTACTGCTGTTACCCCACTCCCATCTCATGGTCCATTCTATCTTTGCTCTGCAAGTCTAATACTCAAGTCTTTCCCTCCTATGTGCGATAAACCAATCAACAACTACAATTGGAGCCACTAAACTATTATGGGCGTAACGTTAAAACATTGTATTCCCTTAATCATATATCTCAAATTTGAGTTATGGAAATAAAAAAATAAAATTTGAAAAAATCAACCCTATTTAGATTCCACAATATTTGAATCAGATTAATCAAGTAAAATCAAGATACGTTTGATAAAAAAAGAAAAAACTACAATAGGAGCCAGATTTACATATTCCCAAGTTTAAATCAAGTGTTACTGCATACCAATGTCACATATGTAAAAAAAAAATAAAAAATAAAAAATAACTGCCATTAAAAATATATATAATCTCTATTTTGGGTCATTTTAAAATTATTTTGAATTAAAAAGTTTAATAGGTTATGATAACTCCATGTTAATATCACCTTTACATTAGTACTATGTGAACTTACCATATAAAAGAAATTTGATATTTCGGTATTAATATGATTGATTAAATTTTTTAAATTCAAAATAATTGAGAAGTAATTTTAAATTAGTAATTCTTTTCATACAAGGATTTAACAGAAATGTCCAAGGAATAATTACGAGGAATCTCCGAGATATAAGCAGTAAAGTACAACATTTAACCCAGTGGTCTAGAGTGAAAAAGGCTCATATGCCCTAGTTTTCCTCTTGAATTCGTAATACACACCTTCTCTCTCTTCACGTTTTGGTTGGGGATGATAAAAGCATAAACTTGAGACACAAGAAATCCCCTGCAACAGTTCGATATTTATGTCAATAGAAAATTACATATCAAACCTCAAAACTTTATCCAAAATTCATAAATTAATCTTTAAATTTTAAAATATTACAATTGAATACTTAAATTTCAAATTCATAACTTATTAATCTCTGCATTAGTAACGATATCAACCTAATCGTTAAATACTGACATGTTTCACATGATAGACAATGTGGAGGCAATTTTTCTAACTTTCTAACTTGATTTCTAACATAACAATAATTGTTGACGTGTCAATTGACATATTAACACCAGACACATATAAAGTTGACATGTTAATAAAATACTGACGTAACATGACACGTCAACCAAAATGCTAATGTGGTGGTGACACGTTTGCAAAAACCTAAAAAATAATTAAAAAAAAAACTTCTTTCCCTCGGCCCTCCCCTTTCATTGCCTCCTCTCTCACTTGGAGGGGGAAAAAAAAAACCACTTCTCTCTCTAGGAAGGCAAAAAGGCAAATCCATGGAAAAACCCTAAAAAAACCGTCAAGCACCACCTTCTGCCGCCGATGAAATAACCATCAAACGACGAACTGCAATGCTAAGGAAGATGAATCGGTCGACGCTGATGATGGATCTAAGGTCTGATCTTCCAAATTCTTACTGTAAGACGTCGATTTAATCACTACCAAGACTCACAAAGCCCATTCCTCTTCGACCATTGACGAATTTGATGATGAAATTTGACTCCGGGGATGATCAGTTTGAGTGAGATGATGATGAATCCAATGTCCGATTCCTCTGCCAACCTTGTGATTTCTTTGAATCTCTAGCTCTCGCGATTTTCCTTCGACGACCCTTCAACTTCGACGATCAGCTTTCCCATGCGAATCGTGTCTTCAGACTAGTCAATCAAAAAAAAGGACACTGCTAGATTCAAATTTTTTTTTGAATATCTCCTCATTGAATCGTTGCGATTTTGCATCATCGATTCGCAGAAGTCGCCTCTTGTTTTTGCCGAACACATTACCTCTGGGTATTTTTTTGGGTTCTTTAGAAATTGTTTATGGGTATTTTTTTGGGTTCTTCAGAAATTACCTCTCGGATCTTCAGTTATTTTTTTCTAGGTATTTTTTTATAAATTTTTGGGTATTTTTCATTTTTTTTTGGTTCTTCAGAAATTATTTGTTATCTGGGATGAAAGTTGAATGATCTGTTTCTGGGTTCTTTAGTTATTTTTTTTTCTGAATTCTTAGCAATTGCTTTTTAATAGAAATTTAATAAATCAGTTAAACTATATATTTCCCTTTTGTGAATTCATCGGACACCTTTTGCTTCTAGAAACTAATCTCCTGTGCCCCATCTTTGAATGAGATAAATTCTATCATCCATCAAGTGAACGCATCAAACACAATGTTCAAAGGTTGAATGACAAATCAAGTGCCAAGCTAAATTTTTAGCCACATAAATCTAAAATAACATGGGGAACAATTTTTAATGGCAATTTTTTAACAGATGATCTCATTTTTTTCTTTTTCAGCGTGAGAGGAGAGGAGAGAGAAGAGAGAAGAGAGAAAAGGGGAGGGGAGGAGAGAGAGAGGATTCCCATTTTTTTTTAACTGATTTGGGGAAGTTGCAAATGTGGTACGACACATCAATAAAAAGGCAAACATGACAAAATTTAGAGCAATTGGCGCTGATGTGTTATATGACACGTCAATAATTCAGGCCATCTAGATTTAACATCGTCTGTTATGTGGAAACACATTAGCATTTAATGGTCAGATTGACGTTATCATTAACGGAAGAAAAAAAAAAAAAATTTTTTTTTTTTTTTACCCCAAAAAATTTTTTTTTTTTTTTTTTTAAATTTTTTTTTATTTTTTGAAAATTTTTATTTTTTTTTTTTTTTTTTTTTTTTTTTTAAAAAAAAAAAAAATTTTTTAACTTTCAATTTCCCCCCAAGGAAAAAAAAAAAAATATTTTTTCGATTTTATAATAAAAAAATTTTTTTTTTTTAAATTAAATTTTATTTTTTTTTTTTTTTTTTTTTTTTTTTTATTTTTTTTTAAAATTTATTTTTTTTTTTTTTATTTTTTTTTTTTTTAAAAAAAAAAAAAATTTTTTTTTTATAAAATTTCCCAAAAAAAAAAAAAAATATTTTTTTATTTCATAATTTGAGATTCGATTCCTATCATAAAAAAAAAAAAAAAAAAAAAAATGGTTCCCGGGTTTTCCTAGGATTGGGCTGGCCTATAAAGAAACCATGACCTGTGAGCACACATGCAATTGGGTCTACAAAATTAACCCTATTTCCACCACCGCTTGATGGCATTGAATTTTCAAAAGTTTTGAATTACTATTTGCTATTAATTAGTTAATATTATGTGAGTCAAATACAGAGACCAAACTAATATTTCCAAGAAATTTTATGGATTTTTATGAAAAATAAAATCTTGGAAATATTTGAATCGTGATGAGCATATATCCATGTTGACTTTAGATTGAAGCGATGGTTTATGAGTTGATAAGTATGGTATTATTTGAATTATGTGAGAACTTGTATATGTGATCACTGAAAACGTTAACTTAGTAATCATGTAAGTCCGCAACAATAGTTTTTGATAGATTAACAAGTTGATGATTTTGGTAATTTGATAATTTGTTCTTGATACAAAATATTATAAAAGGAAACAAATATATTATAAAATGGAAAAAAAAAAATATAAAAGAACCCATACACCCCTACACGTTAATTTAACTCCGTGATAATCCAATGTTTTGTGAGATTACAATTAATCCAAATAGTTCGATATTCTATTATTTTTTTTCGTTTCTTCGTAAATTCAAGCTTTTTATCGAACTAGCCCCTTAAAAAAAAATTATAAATTATTATGTTTATAATATTAACATAATTAAAAAAATATTGAGGTTTTGATCGTAAAAGATTTAAAGATCTAGATTCTCAATTTAAATCTTAAAATAATACAATAGGTAGACCACATTCCAAAATTATATTTCACGTATTATTGTATGAATGCAACCTAATATTAGAATGTGTCATGTCTGTTATGAGGGAATTTATATGGATAATTGTAAAATTAATATGTTAAAACAAAAGGAAAAGAAGAATTGCTCTTGATATGATAAAACTTAATTATTTTTATACAGAAAACTAACTAGGTACACATCCACTAAACTATGTCTACTTCTAGTCACTCATTACGTATCAATTAAATCTCGTATTATATTTTATACATCGAAAGTGTAAAAATAAAGGGAGAAGAGAAAGCATCTATTTTGATGTTCTATATAATAAAAATAACAATGATAATAAGGTAAAGGTTTTTTTTTTTTTTTGGTTATGTCGAGATTTCAAATTGAAATTACTGGATTAAAAGAAGAAATTATAATCATTAGATTGTTTATGACAACGAGATCGAGTTTTTGTCCCCAAATAAAAAAAGGGGGAATATGTTTGAGAGAGACTGCAATGGACTACCAAGCGCATTCCCCAAGACCCACTTAAACCATTTTGCTACATCACCATCAAAATTCAAATCCTTTACTTCTATTTAAATGCTATTTAATGATTTTTCAACTAAACAAATTTGAAGGATTAAGTTCAATGGGCCACAAACAATTGGAAATATTCATACAGACTTATTACAATGAGAGGCCACTGTCATTGACCATATCCCCATTAACTTCAACAACCCTCCATTAAAATTGGGGGAAAATGATGGCATGATTAAATGAGTTCATAAATGGATGCTTTGGGCTTGGGCATGATGAGGATTGTTTCAGAAAGGAACTTAACAATCATATGATTGCTTTACTTCATTTGGGTCCTGCCGAAAAACGCAAACTTAGTACTTTATTCCACCCGGGACACAGTCACAAAATTGTTTTAATTTTTTTAGTTTCGATGGTACGTTACTGTATTCTCTTAATTATAAATATCAAAATTTAATTATAAGAATAAAAAAATAAAATTTGAAATAATAAATTCTTTAATGGATCTCATAATACCCAAATCAAATTAATCATGTAAAATCTAGATACCGATTAGTAAAAAAAATATATTATTTTAAATTTTCTCAATTGATTTAGCTTAACTTTTTTTGTCCTCACAAAAACCTTAAAAACACAAAAAGTTCAAGGTCAATTTCTTAAGGTTTTTGTGGGTCATTAATGTAATTTTTTAATAAAAAAGATCAATAATTACCCTTTACTATATAAAACTGAAATTATGGAATATACCCAATGACCCAAAACTCATGCTCGACAAAAGGATATAGATTGTTTGGGTCCGCCTAATAAACTAATCGAAAACTTCGTCCTAAAAACTTTGGATCAAACGATCTAGACTAGAGGGGATTTTTCCTTCTACTCATAAATCCTAATGAGAACATAATTTAATTGTAAAATCTCTTAATACTCTATTAATTACATTCATGACCAATTGATTATTTGTTTAGTCATTAATGTACTTAAAATTATGAAGGGAAACTTTCGAAGCTCTAAAGTGTTATGCACCATCACTTTCTTTTTCTTTTGGGTACCAAATTATCGATTTTCAAAACTATATTGCTACTAATTCGATTCGAACATCTATAGAAAACTTGTTTAGGAAAACGATTCTCTTAGTATAATTTTTTTTATTCACAAAACTTGATTAAAAGATGTAATATCTCATTTCACTATATTCATGACTTGTACTGACATTCCAAGTTATAAATCAAATGCAAGCAATGTACGATAAAAACTTCATAACAAGTCCAAGATTCGTGTCGCACATCACCATGCAGCCTAAAACACCTCAATGAACCAAAACATGAATCGCAAGAACCAACGGTTCCCTAGGTACAACACATGACCCATTTTTATACAAGTAAAATACATTTTTCATCACAAGGAAAGTTCTCATCTAGGTCACAAACCCAAATGAAAAAATAGTAAGGAAAATGGACTAACATAAGAAGCCTTGCCATTAAAAAATTACTCGGAAAACAATGAAGAGAACTGTGGAATTATTCCTCATGGTCTAGAGTTTATTTGTACAGCTTGTGTTTCAAAGGAAGACACTTATTTACACCTAGCATGAAAGTGCAAATTTACAATTTTTATATCATATGTGACAAAACACTTAATATATTTATTTGATCCATGATGAATAACTTAGAGCGTGAACCTGATAAGGCAATCCATGATGTTACATGGTACAAGAAAACAGCAGAAACTCACAAGTAGGATCTAATACAAATGTCTCCTTCGCATGTGCGACTCGGCTAAAGGTGTTGGTGCTTCTCCACTTCCAGGAAATTCCCACTTGACGACATCTCCATCCCAAGAGGAGCTTACAAGCATAGGGTAATGTGGGTGCCAACCACAATCTCTTACTGTTGCTCTATGATGCTCAAGCCGTGCAACTATGGCTCCACTCACCTGCGAGGAAGAATCCAGAGTCCAGCAAAGATGAGAGAGAAGAGCAGTAATGAATTTAAGTAAACTAGTCATTTGCCTCATATTTTTTTACTATACAAAATTTATTAAATTTATAATTGAAATAATATTTGAATTAAATTATCGTCTAAACAAATAAAAAATATAACATATATCAGTTATAAGAAAAAAAAAGAATGTAACAATTAGAATTCTAAAAAAACCAACTAATAAGAGATAATAGAAATAAATAGATAACCATTTGTGAGGCCAAAAAAAACTTATGTTAAAAGAAATTAAGGACTTAAGAGAAGAAAAAATAAAAAAATAAAGAGTAAAAAGTTGAATGGAAAAAAAATAAAAGGCTATGGTTTAAAAATAAATAGATAAATAGATGACTATCCAAGGCAAAAAATGGGAAAAACTCATATCCCAAAAAAAAAGAAGGAATCAAGAGGAAAAAAATCTGGATTAAAAATAAAAAGTATTTGAATGAAAAAAAATAAAAAATCATGTTTTAAAAATAAAGAGATGACCATCCATGGGGAAAAAAACAGAGAAAAAACATATGTTCTTAAAAGATGAGGTGCTTAGCTGAAAAAAGAAAAAGGTTAAAGAAAAAGCACAAGCATCTAGACGAAAAAAGTGGTCTCCAAAAAAACAAAGGATCTAAGTGAAAATAGAGTAAAAAAAAGTGCGAAAAGTTGAATTAAAGAAAAAAGTATGGTCACAGGGTAAAAAAAAAAAACACAAAAATCCAAATGTTAAAAAAAGACAAAGTGTGGTCCCAAAAATACGAAGAATCTGAGTAGAAAAAAAAAGGCTAAAAAAGGTACAAGGATTTGAATTAAAAAAAAAAAAAAAAAGATCACAAGTAAAAAAAAAAAGTGCAAGGATCTGAATGCAAAAAAAAAAAAAAAAAAAAAAGTGTGGTGCAAAATAGATAAAGAATCTAAGGAAAAAAAAAGTGCAAAGACCTAAATGGAAAAAAAACCACAGTATGGTCGGGGGAAAAAGTGCTAGGGCCTGAACGGAAAAAAAAAATGTAGTTTCAAAAATATAAAGGATTTAAGTTGAAAAAAAAAAAGACAAGGACAGAAATGGAAAAAAAAAATCAGACTGGTGTCAAAAATAAGGAAGGAGTTAAAATGAAAAAAATATAATGTCATAAAAAAAGAAAACAAAGTGGGGTCTTCCCAAAATATGAAAAACTTAAAGTGAAAAAAATGGAGCAAAAAAAGCGCAATGACTAGAATGAAAAAAATAAGTGGAGAAAAATTGTGGACTCTTGAATAAAAAACCACAGTGGGGTTTTCTAAAGGAAGAATGACCCAAGTTAAAAAAAAAAAAAAAAAAAAAAAAAGAAAAAAAAAGAAAACTGAGGAAAAAAAATGTAAGTGGCTCCAAAAATATGAAGGATCTAACTAAATGAAAAAAAATCATAATAGTGTCAAAAAAGGGGAAGGATTTAAACAAAAAAAAATATAATGCAGTTAAAAAAGAAAACATAGCGGGATCTTCCGAAAAGACGAAAGATCTAAATAAAAACAAAAAGACAAAAAGCACAAAGACTAGAACAAAAAAAAATAAGGGGGAAAATTGTAAGATCCTGAATGAACAAAAAAAAGCCAATTCTCCAATGGAGGGACTCATGCAAAACAACAAAAAGAAATGAGGCTAAAAAAATACAAGGACTTGAATGAAGAGAAAAAGATAGGAAGGGGGTATTTTGGTAAAGAGGGACCTGGGTACTGTTCATGAACAGTGTGTATGAACAGTAACCCCAACTCCCTCTATATATATTGGTAATAAAAAACTCTGATCTTGCAAGCCATTTTTTGATCTAATCACTCCGAGATTCTTATAAAGCCTATACATCCAACAGAAGTTGGAACAAGTATGCATCTGATGTAGAAGCTCCTCTCTTCTGCAGAGAGCGAGCCATGCATAAACCAACAAATTATATAATCATTTTAAATTGCATACGAACTCCAACTCTGCGATGAGGTATCAGCATCGATTATTTGTGGTGGTAAGGCTTTAGCCAAGTTCCACACTGTGAAGAACATAACACAGTGCAGTGCAGGCATGCTCAACACTCACCAAGTATTACTAAAAGAGGGCCCTTCGGCTAAAATTCACTCTGAAACAAGCCCTAGCAAAACCAAGGATATGCTGGAAAATTTTCAATGACCTAACAATGTGAGCAAATTCATCAAAGCGCAGCATATAATAGTATCATTGCAAATCCATCTTTTTGTTAGACCTTCCGGTTCAAATTTCTTTCATGGTGTCCCATTGTAAAGTGACAGCAATAGCAAATTAAAGACATAGCATCAGGAAAAAGGTGAAAAAGATATCACATACCAGATCATATACATAAATGCAAGAATCTTTTGATCCAGTGTAGATGTATTTCTGACCCGTGCTGCAAAAATATGATACCAGTAGAACAAGTTACTTAAATTTCAAACTTGCCTCAAGTGGTAAAATGGGCTGACAAAAATTTGTCAGTGCCAACTAAAGTTTTGTGTTTATAAATGGATGAAAGTAGGATTGAAATGGAGTACTAACATATATTGTTTGTTCTCCAAGTCTTATGAATCACTTGATAATAAATGTCAACTTGGTGCTCAGTCAAACGAACTACATTATTATTAAAGTTAACTGGTAAATGAATGATTAAATTTTTACCATGAAGTTACAAGCTACCATGGAAAAGAAAACTTCGTGAAAACTTACCTATAGGCAGGGGAAAAGTAGCAACGGATGAGAGTACGCAAGACTGAGTGCCCTTTGTATGTGGCCACTGATTGATCAGATGGATGTTTCAAATCGCTAGCCTGTGGTGGATAGTCCATCCATCTGTAATCCCAGTCATAGCTCCTAAACCCTTGATGACTGGAAAAGAAAGCAGCATATTCAAGATAATTAGAGTTGAGCTGTTCAAATATTTCAAGATCACGTAACATTGAAAATTGAAACAATTATATCAGAATCATTGGTTGACTCTGTTGCATATATTTCACCAATTTTATCTTCTCATGCTCTTGCCTACTCCTAGAGAAGCAAATGATATAAAATTTCGGCCGTCTATTTCCAACAGATCAAAGATGCCGTTCTATTGTGTTAAGCACACAGTTTATCCACTTACTGATAACGTGGACAAAGTCACCATTTGATCCCCAACCTTTCTGGTTTCTGTTTCAATTTACTTTCCTCATTCACCCCCAGTGATCCCGCTTCCACAAACCAATGAGCTTTGGTTCTTTTGAACCAGGTAGTGTGATGAAGCTGGCATCTTGTGCATGTTGTGTCCTTCAAACTTCTCACTTACGAAAAGGCATTGTTAGAAATGCCACTAAAGTACAAAAACCATGTGGTGGTGATAGTCTATTGGATCCTACTAAATTCAAACCAATATTTCAGTTAACACCTTTTCGAGGTAGATTGAGGATTAACAAGTAAACTTTCAACCAATCCCATCTAGAGTTCAATTCATCTGCCAAACCGCCGATCACTTCAACAATGAACAGGATTGAAACTTAGCACATGCAGACTGCCCAACCCAACACAACACCCCCCTAAAGCCTAAATTTTGCAAATGAACCAATTCAAACGATGATCATGGAATAGAACTTTATGATTTCAACAACAAACATATGCGAGAGATATGCATGTAAGCAACAAAATGGGGCCATTTCACCCTTACAACAATAAAAACATAAACAATTAGCAGACACATCCTAGATTGCATTAAGGCCTATTTCGCACAGACATGAACATGGGTTTTAGGCAGAACAATATGAAAAATTTAAATATGAACATGTTAACAAAATAATATTAACTTCAACTTAATATATGATACTGCATATCTGTTGATAATATTAGCACACATATTTCTAGCTTAGCAAATAAGCAAGTTTAGCCCTGCTGTATTTTGCTCCTAAGCAAGAGTCTATTACCAATATCAAGAACAACAGAAGCACCAGTGTTCAAAAGGAACAGATACTGCTAAAAAAGGACAAAGTGCCTTAATGAAGAGGGAAAGTGATTAATGTTACACGAGGTTGCCAATACTATTGAATCAGGGGAGGATTAGCAAACTTTTCCTTGCAGGTACATTTACATTATCTTTTTTAGCAATTCCCAATACTCCGAACAATTTGCCAATTCACACCTTTCAAGTGACTTCAACTGAGAGAGAGAGAGATCTACATGATATCAACATCTGTCCTTTTTTTTCTTTTATAGAGAATCAGTCAAGCACATAATATTCTTGACAAAAAGATGAACTTAGAAATTAAGGGATTTGGATATCATCGTACTAAAATAGGACCTCAACAAAGAAGCAAATGGATGGCCAAGACTTTTTTGCCATCAACAGACCTCTTTTGTATTAGGGTTTTTTTTTTTTAAAAAAAAATTATTATCATTTTCACTTTCTTTTTTGCAGGAAGTACACCACAATCTCAGAGCACCCAATATGAACTTGCTCAGTGGGCTTCCCTCTTTTGTACACCGTACATAATGTCCAATAGACATCTTATGCTGGGTCAACTTTATGCATACACAGATCAGAGGCATATGTCAATGGTGGCAAAATAGGAAGATGGAGTGAACATACCAATTAGCATTGGAGGACATTTTGCGGATGTCCCATAACTTTATTGTCTGATCTTTACCATTTGAAATTAAATAACGCCCATCTCCTCGGCTGTCAATGAATGTAATCCCCTCCAAATGCCCTATCAGAACACCTGCTGGCTTTCCATTTGCTTTGAAGCAGCGTCTATCCCAAACCTGAACAAGCCTATGAGTTTCTTAAACCCTCGTTGTTATAGAAGAAACCAAATACACCACCGTTCCTTTCCTTGCAATTTTCAGAATGTAACCAAAGTTTACCCAAAAGCCCTTTCTTTTCTCCTCTTTCATAGGTTTTGATATGATAGAGGAGTCATATTGTTACTTAACAAATCTGCCAAGATCTTTAGCATTGATACCCAGAATATGTCAAGCTACAAGAATAAATGAAAGACAGGTTTTCTCTAATTCCAGAAGGCTCATAATAATGCAAAAGGAGATGTTTTAATAGAATAAGCAAATCTTTGCATCACTTTCCAATTTATATTTCATTTTAACTATAGATGCAAAATGAATGCCAGCTTGTTATCTATATGATTTACATTCTCTCCAGCTGACAAACAATTTCAATTCATGTCAATGGAATCAACCTAAATTATGGACCATAGTTAGGGGAACTTCCATATTGTCAGAAACTAATGGGAAGAATTTCACTTTGTCTAGAGAAACAACTGATCTGAAGGAGCCAACGGTAAAACCCATCACAAAGAATAAGCCATACACAAATAATGGTCCAAAAATTTTCAAACACAAATTTTATATCTATTCTGGTTTCTGATACACATTATCATATGAACAGTTCAAAAGTTTCTTGCTGCATTATATGTTTACAAAGGAAGTAGACTAGAATGGAAAATCAGATTTTGTCAAATGTCAAAACTTCTCAAAATACCATCCATCAACTCCAGGGAGTCTAGAACTTGCTACCAAAAGTCATAGCACTATCTAATAACCAGCAACAAACTCAATATCCTTATTAAACTACTAAAAGTTGCCCCAAACAAAGTTGAGTCAAATCAAGAGAAAGAATTCACCTTGCAGAAGTTGTCATCACTTCCAGAATATATAAGATGGCCACTCTCATCGGCGAAACACACAGTATTAACATCAGACTGCAAAAGGAGACAAATGACACGTTATAACTACAACAGATAGAGACTTGTAACTTCCGTGGCGGTCATTTATACATCTAGTAGTTCTGCTTTCATGTACCTTCACTATCAAAGTTTAGTTTACAGACTAATATGAATGTCATTTTTCCTAATTGTTGTCAATGTCAGCACTGTATTAATTTACTGTTTTTGCTATCTGATAGCATCCCTAATTCTGTAGAAAGAAAAAGCTCCAAGACAAAAATTTTGTTATATTGAATACCTAGTGATGTAACCTAACCCTCTTACTTGGATCAGCGTCAACGTTTTTACATGGAGCTTGGTACATGTTCGCAATTCTATGCATGACCATTGCTTTCAAAGGAAAAGATACATGCACAGTATCAACAGCTTATGAACTGTTTAATCAAACGGTAGGCTAAAAGATATGCAAGACTTCAGCTATATCTGTTTGTGTGAAATAAGCAATTTCTACCTTATGAGCAGAGATTCGAAGAGAGAGCTTATTTCTTTCTAGATCATAAACATAGATTGCATCATCACTGCTTCCAGCCACAAGTTCTCGGCCATCAGTTGAAAATTTAACAGAAAACATTCCAAAAGAGTATCCCCCATCATCATCTGCAGAGAAGTCTAAACCTTCATGGATCTCCTGCATAGTAGATGCATCTATACATTTAAAGATCACTTAGTAATATAAAACCACCAAAAGAGAGAATGTGCACATGGCAAACACAATGAGATCCTTGACTTTATATACATGCAGAGATGCTTGGATATTGAACCACAAGTTATGCATCAATTTATAACAATTCCATACCTCTCAAAGAAAGCTAATCTATACATATCTAATGCAGAAAGGAACGACAAACAAGCAATGGAGTTTTGTTGCAGCCTTCTTGCATTATAAAAGGTTTCTGCCGTCCATGAGTTTTTAGCAGTATTTACAAGTGGCCCTTTGACATATCATGATTCAGGTATGTTACACGATAAAAAGACCCCACAACAGGCCATCAGAGTCAAAGGGAGCCTTGGATTGGTGCAATTAGGATGGAATGGGCTAACAACCTATACTTTCATGGTCTGACCGGTGACATTGTACTGCATTGTAGCTGAGGGACTGATAACAATAGGAAAAAAAAGAAGAGAAAGGAAATAACCAATAAAAAGGTCTGCTTCAGACACAAATTACTTGGAAAACACCATTAGAGTACTGTTATGGCGTCAAAAGGGGAAAAAACCATGCACTAAAATGAAGGTCTATGGTTTACTAGCAACAAGAAGCACGACCAAAATGTTATCACCACAGATTATCACAATTATATATATAAATATATATATATATATATTTCATTTGACCAAATCAACTGATTCCAATATATTGTGCTCATGACAGCCAACACCATTTCTAACGCAACCTTATATTTCACCTTCTCATAAATTAGTAGACACACCAAATAAATTCAAAAAAAAAATGATAGAAAATATGAAGTAAAAACAAGGGGGGAAAAGCAAATAAAAAGCCTAGTTGGGAAGATCAATTAGAATTGCCTTAGTACGCTATGCTTCCAGTTGGGAAGATCAATTAGAATTGCCTTAGTATGCTATATTTCCAGGCTAACAAAAATACATGGTTGCCACCAGTTGCTATGGTCCAGTTCCCTAACAACTGAATTCAAAATTAGAAAGAAAACATACAGTTACATTTGCAAAAGACTCTGTGACAGCAGATCCAATGTTCACAATTTGGACAATAGGAGACATGCTGGTATATACCTGCAAGAACAACCCCATTGAGTTAATTTGAAAAAATCAGAAAAGGGAAGCAGAATTCAAAAGTTTCAGTTTGTTAGAAAAGCACAAAGAACATAAATCCAAATCAAATTCCGATCAACGGAGAATGAAGATCATAAGAAATGCATCCAAAAGAAAGCAAAACTAAACAACTGGCCAAGACATTCTCAAAGGGACTACTAAGCTGTAACACCTTCTCCTTTTTCCTTCTAATTAGAGTTCATTGTCATTTGTACAAATTTGGAGTTTAATACTGAGCCAACATGAACAAAAGTGAATTTCAGAATTCAAAGCCATAGTGAAACTGTTTTATTAGGGCAGGAGATGTACACTTTCCCATACAATGAAGTAAAAGACTAGTAACAGAAGATGGATCTAATTCCACAATCATCAGTCCAATGAGATACTGTAATCTAAGCATTCAGATTTTATGATCTAAGCGGATGGTTACATGATGTCTGTGTTTTCAATTTAAGAAACTTCACCTGATCACACCTTTAAAACAATCTCGGAGGCATGAGTGGCTTAAACTGAAAGCTTATGGATATAGATACATGTATTGTACTATTAAGTATGTGTTTTCATGTATGATGTTCTATGATAATACAGAAATTAGCAGCTGCCACATTATTGCACAACCAGACAGAAGCAACAATAGACGCAGGGACAACACTAATGCAGACCAATTATTCTCCCTTGACCAATTATGTGTCATTAGAGAAGAAAAAGAAAACTCATTGCCACTGAAAATATATCTGTCAGCTTTCAGCATCAGGTCAGAATATGAACAACCATTACGCTTCTGTTGCTCATCCGGGCAAGCTGCCAAATATATTGTTTTCACTTGTTAAAAGAAAGTGAATTCAGAATAAGGATTTAATGAGCATAAATGGAATGACTGGTGAACCAGAATGAAAATTGACCACCATACACCCATACAAGAAATACTGCTATATAGTCATATTTTCAATTCAAGTTTTAACTGCTAGATTCTATCTTTCATCTAGAAGTGGAAAATTGATTATCCCTTTTTCCAAAGTCATTGTCAGGCATCATATTTAGCACCAAAGTGCTTTTTCAAGAATTAGGAAGGCCCAAATCATATTTGTGCCAAATTTGGCATATCTTTGAACTTTTTCGAAGCAGCAAAAATAGACATGGCAGGCAAGTAAATGCGAAAACTAACAGATGCAATGAATTTAAATAATATCAAGAAAAAACTGTGCCAATGCAATTTCAAGCATCACAGTAGAATTTGAACTCACAAGAAAGTGCTGGTCTGGGGAGAGTGTTGTGTCAGTTATAGTCCATCGCAAGCACTTTGCAAGAATGTTCTTCTTAACTTTCCAGCCTCTATCAACATCATAGATTCTAATGGTGCCACCCTGTTAAAATTTTCACAGAACAGAAATATTGAAAAGGATCAGTAATGTTGAGAGAAAAGGAAGCTGATCACTTATTTTAAGGTAGCATTAACCACACCTGAAATCCAGCAACAAAAAGTGAACCATCAGATGAAAACTGAGATACATATGCTCGGCTAGTCATCTGGTCAATGAGCCAAGGACCATTGACAGGCAAATATCTACCAAGAACATGACAGCAATCTGTCCGCAAAAACCTCCCCCTTCCTGAAAAATTGGATTCTCGACCAGCCAACATCTTCACAGGAGAAACAGACACTGCCCTTTTCCCAGGAAGGACTTTGGCTAAATGCTCATGGGGTTCAGACCTAAGCTTTGTGGCATGGGCAATATCATGTTCTAAAAGACTCAATGGTTTACTATGTCTATGACTTTGTCCAGATTCAGAAGTATTCTTCTCATCATCACACAGATTGGAATCTATCTCCAATCTGCTCATAGCATACCCCATCTCATTAATGTCTGATTCACTCACTACAACAAACATTTTAGATGCAAACCACTAAACCCACTGACATTACTTTTGAGGGTTGAGTTCTCCAATCAAACTTCACTTTGTTTCTTACCATTTTGACCTCTGCAAAATCAAACATATAGGGTTTCTTATATTTCAATTTGAGCAAAATTTGCCAACAACGACAATAACAACACCCGCAAAAGATCACGTCAAACAACAACATCGGAATTTGCGAACCCTACACTACAAGACAACATATAAAGCAAAATCAAAACTATAGTAAGCAAAAACCCAGAAGCAGAATCCAAGAAGAAAATAAGCCCATAATTTTTTTACTGAAAATTTGACCAGGAAAAAATCAAATTCATCCCAGTGTGTATGAACAATTCCAAGATATCAATAAAACTAAAAATCTTAATTACCATAATCAAAGCCCACTATTATTCGTCTAAGAGATGAAAATACATGGATTCAACAAAGATGAACCGAATTTTGACCTTAAATACAGATCGCGGCATCTGAGACTGAGAAGAAGAAATTAAGCAAGATATTAAAAAGCAAAAACAAGAACCTCTCACCTTATCCAATAAAAATATGGGAAATGGAATTGCGGCTATTGCAGATACTGTCACTCTTAAGCCCTCACTCTCTCTCTCGCTGACTCCCCCCACTTTTTTCTCTTTGCTCTCTCTCTCTCTCTCTGTGAATTGAACGAGAAACGATTGATCTCCTTGAATGCCTGTTATTCGAGGTTTTTAATTAATTTTTGAGTATCACTCTAGTTTTTTAATTTTTTATTTTTTATAAAGAATACGATATGAGCGGGTCCAACGTGTCGCGATAAAGTACGTACACGTGTCTCGAAGACGTCTCATATGGACGTCCCAACAAACGCCTTCTTTGTCCTCTCTGTCTCTGCCCACGTGGTACAACCAGATATGCTTTTGTAAATTTTAATGAGGTTTCTTAATTTCCTCATTTCATGGGATTTTCCATTTTTAAGGGTTTTTTTTTTTTAAAATTATCCGCTGAATATTGCCAGGTGTCCAATTTTAATGACGAGTCCAACTTATATTTTACCCCTAGTATTTTTTATATTTATTACACAAAAATTAAAAAATAATAATTGAATGATTATAATATTAATTAACTAAATTATCTTTTAAAAATCAAATTTATCTTATTATAATTAAGTAATAAATAAAGATAACAAAATATAAAAATAAAATGAGAAAAAACTAATTAATATTTTATTGATTTTCTAAAATAACACTTAATATCGAAATAAAATTTTTTTTAAAGAGATATTTAAAGTGAACCAGATAAAGTATAATATATTGATGCAAATCTAGGGAACAAACACCATGATGACCAGCGTGGTTTGTATTCGTCAATTTGACATATAAGATATTTTGGTGTTATGGCGATTTACTAAGGATTTTTTTTTTTTAATTAATTGGTCCATCAGTTTAGATCTGAAAATTATAAAATAAACCAAAATCAATTGCACTCGAATCTTCTTCACTAAAAGAAAAATGATTGAACACATGAATTTTGAGACTATATTATAAGGAGATATAATTAAGATAGAATTAGAAAAGGGAGGACTGAAGTGGGGGACTCTACCTCTTGAATTGTCCTTGAGAGACTGCATATACAATACCAATATCTTGTGAGTTTTTTTTTTTTTTTTTTTTTTTGGGTTCTGTATTTGATCCATTGTTTAATATTCGAAGTTTTGCTCTGACTAATATAAACCGAGTCGTGATCGGATCCTCATTCGGAAGGGACTCTCTCAACGTCATTTTTTCTACTCTCAAGATTCGAACCCGAGCACGTGGTGTGAGATTTTAATACACTTCTCATTAGATCAACAAATCATTGGTCTTATGAGTTTAGTAAAAGGACAATAGATTCATTTAAGCAAAATCTCGAATTTAAGTTTTGAAAATGAAAAAATAGATATCAAAAAAGTCAATCCCTAAATTGGGTCCTACAATTATTTGAATTGAATTAATTGGATTTTTTAATATCGGTATTCAAATTAAAAAAAAAAAAAAAAAAAATCTCATGTACAATAAGCAAAGGTTTTCATCCGGCTTGGCCCAAGTCGTGACCCATAGTTCAAAGCCCACCTTACTCAACGGGTACTATTCAGGAAACCTCGTCTAGCCTTGGAGGCTGGTTTGCCCAAGCTCAAAAGGAGGCCCGTGTCAGAATATATACATATATATATATGTATATATATATATATATATATATATATATATATATATATATATATTTTAATGGGAGTTGAAACAAGAGGTAGATTGTAGTCCGACAGTCGTAATGCTCGGAGGCTATGCACATTCTGGCAATTTGGAAAAGATGGAAGTGACTTACGATCTAGTCAAGCAATATGTGAATAGCAACTGCATCCCATTAAACACAGCCAAGTTAAGAATATGACTACTTTGAATTCATTCAAACATAGCCAGGAGATAAAGGGTTGTACTTACAATTTGGCAAATGCTTGCTTGGAGGCTACTTTGAATTCATTCAAACATAGCCGTGAGATAACGTAGCAAAGAAAGCTGAACCATCTAAAAGCAGGGTTGTGTTAATAATGGCTTACTGTTCGCGCTCTGTTGCTCAAGTATAATAGTCCCCTCTAAAAAATGTGTCCAGATGTTGCAATTTCCTAGTGGCTGCATTTCTTCTCCTCGTGTGGTGTATTCTTTATTGTTGCTTTGGGTTGGGGTCTGAAAGCACAAGGACTGTTTTCTCTTTGATGTCATCCGTCAGTTGTCAATGTAAATCTATATCAACTGTATTGAACTTTTACCTGGGGACTTTGGTTCCTGAACAACATGCAAGTGATCACTGTCTAGTCTGAATTTGTGGTGTCCATCGTGTAACTTGTAGCTAGTTAAGATTGTGTTAGTCAATTATGTCTATGGCTTACTCGATGTTCTAGAGAGATACAAACAGTTTTCTCCAAGCGGCTACATCAAGACATGCATAAAGATATTACCGCTGCTTTATTCAGTTGTTGAAATCTTTTCCGCTCTGGACCCCCTTTTCTCACTTTTGATTGTGTTGGTCCTGAATAATTTCTGCTCATGTTGCAGGGATTGCAGTAATTATGCAACAAGCCACATCTACGGAGTACCTAAAATGCAGAATTTTCATGGAAACTAAGCAATTTGGAAGGGTGGTCAATGTCCTTTCATGATGAGAAACTAAATTTTGTGTGCGCAGGGACACTATGTCTCTGCTCAAATTTGGGACAATGAAGCATGAGGATATAATTGGAGACATTAACTTATGGAGATGGTAAAAGTACTGTCTCACACAAATTTTCTTTTGCTTGCTAATCAAGTGATGCTCTCGTTAGATGGGAGGAAGAAGGCATGAATAGACTTTAGTCTTTCTTACTTTGTAGTTCGTTTAGGCTGCATAGGAAAATGTTTTAACTTGTAAACCTTAGGAAGTGTAGGGTTATTCTAACCCATTTTAGGATAGTACATTTTTGGTTATGTAATGCACGAGATATTTCTATAAGTTAATAGATACCTATACCTTTGTCGACCTTTTGGCTAAGATCAAGTTTATGGATACCCTTTAAAGCATGACATTATTTTCCTAAATGAATAATTATTTAAATTACAAATGATAGATTCTTCAAGAAAGATACGGGGAAACATGTCTTGTTTACCTGCTCCTTGATGGATTGAGTGGGCCAGAAGAAGTTCTAACTTTAGAAATGGAAATTGAATGGGCTTGCTAACGAGCCATAGCTCAAGTTGTATTACTCCTCTGTAAAAATTTTAAATTTGAGTTTCTCCATATAGAAAAAAAAAAAAAAAAAAAAGGGAATTGAATGGACTCTAGCTGGGCCTTTGAGAGCTTAAGAGAAAGTTTGAGCCCATCTGGTCCGGCATCGTCCGAATTTTCCAAATGTATTTAGTGGTTGGACCAAGTTTTCACAAAATATATGCCTGGGTGTCCCCTCTCTGAATGGTTACAATTCCCCCCTCCTAATCTTGAGATCCAAGGATTCAAATCACCGTGTAATCCAAAAAAAAAAAAAAAGCCTGAGTGACCTTTGAGCCATGGCAACAGGCAGCACCAGGTTTCATTCTCATGTATTTTGTGTAAACTCAAAATTTTCAAAACTGTGATCCAATAACAACTCAAATGTCCAAACCTATAAGATCTACAACTTTATAGTATTCCAAATGTAAGTTGGGAAATTTCCCTTTTTCCCAACAAACCAAAGAGGGAAAAAGGGAATCATATTCTAACCTAGAATGGAAAAAATCCGCAGAACAATAGGTAAAAGATACCCCATCTTAAAAAGAGCCTTAGCAGCCCCTTGTTTTTTCATGGAAATTCACATGACTATTGTTGTAGCTCAATCAACTTTTTAGTTTTCCCAAAAAAAAAAAAGAAAAAAAAGAGAAATGTAGAGGGGAAGAAATAGAAAAGAGAGAGAGAGAACACACTAATCGCCTACTCGCACTTTTCCTAGTCAAACTTTCCCACTTGTAGTCCTATCCTCAATTATTTTCCTATCTGAAATGATTGTTCACAAACATTTTCTCGGATTATTTCTTTTTTTTTTTGAGTGGCATGGAATTTAACAATGTAGAATTTGACATAAGAGTTGACCTAAAGCAAATCAATTCTAGTAAGATCCAAAAATCCAATCTAGTCCCATGTATTTTTCTTTCCACATAAACATAATACTAAATTTTTGTAGCTCAATCTACCCCAGACTAGGTTGGAGTTGGTCCTTTAAATCCTTGGAACAAAATTTGGATGATGCGAAGGTTGTTGATATATGCTAGACGTGATCGACATCCCGTGAGTATAGTGATAGAACACTAAACTTTTTTAATTAAAATTTCGTATTTGAGTTTTAAAAATAAAAAAATAGGCGTTAGGAGAACAAACCATTAAATTAGATCTCATAACTGTTTGAATCAGATTAGTTAGATTTTCAGATATCGATGGTCAATATATATATATATATATATATATATATATATATATATATGAAAACTCGAATTCAAAATCTTTATAAGAGGAGAGGAATGATATCATTTGAGTTATAGTTCATTAGCTCGATTTTAATCCAAATGAACGCCCACAAATTTTGCAAATATTAGCCAGATTAACACCCTTGTCTCTTGGAGTGATATTAAAGACTTGAATCAAATTTCCCCAAGTATGGTATGTATATTAGGAAGTTCATGAGTGAAATACGGTCATTCTACACATCTCCCCTGGTTGCTTATATAGGAGATGTACCTTTACACATGTAAACATAGTGCAACGAATATATATTTTTGAGTTTCACTTCAATTTACCATGTGATTGTATACGCAGAATTATCTCATATTATATAGTTACAGATTTACAAACCTCTTGATGAATTCAAAAAATAGGGATCCGAGAGCAAGGAGTGAGAGTTGAGGTTTTTTTTTTTTTTTTTTTTTTTTTTCACTAGAGATTGAAGATGAGGGTATAATAAACATTTTATATTTTCCTGTTATGTTTCCTTTAATTTTGTATTATTCTTTTAGTTTATATCAACTTTTCATATTTTTTAAAATCATAAACATATAAATTAATATTTTTTTACCAGAAGATATATAGATTTCGATTAAAGGGAAAAGAAAATGTAATTAACCCTTTTTTTGGGGGTTGTTTTAAATCTCCCCTTTTTAGGAATTGGATTCATTGAACAAGCATCAGAACATGTCATACTTCAACTAACTGTTCATGTCACAAGATTTAAGAGAGAGAGAGAGAGAGAGAGAGAGAGAGAGAGGGAGGGAAAGAGATCTGGTAAATGTTTTGTCTCGCTTGAGCATTGATGGCTTAAATAAGAGTTCCTTGTACGAAATAATATCTTATCTAAGAAACTAAAGCATATGAAATAGGAATAAAGGGTTTTTACTTTTTTTTTTTCCTTTTGTTATAAGAAGAAAACAAAACAAAAACTTAGCTTCTAAGGAGGCTATGCCCCTTACATCATTTTTTAGGAAATAAAGAAGCTTACTAGGAGGCCAATGAAACCTATGAACTCCTGAAGGAACTATGTGTCCCAACTTTGCTATAGCATCAGCACAAATATTGCCTTTTTTAGGGACCTAGCGAATATCACGGATTGGGAGCTGTCGAATTAGATTTCTACACTCATTCAATAAGTGAGAGTTGAGATGAGAGATTGAGCTAAAAGACTTCAACATTATTACCACTGTTTTGGAGTCAACCTCTATGACTACAGGAGAATACCTCTGATCCATCAAGATTTGAAGCCCCTCATAGACTGCATAAATCTCAGCAAGATCAATGTTGACAATTTCTAAATTGGTGGTAAAACCAAGAACCCAAAAATCATACTCATCTCTCAGAATACCATCAGAACTTCCAAACCCAGAATATAAATAGACAGAACCATCGGTATTGAGTTTATAGCATCTTGATGGAGGAGGACGCCAACAGATCCACCGACCTATCTTATAGGAAGATTCTCGACTTTGAACAACAACTGCAAATGAGTTTTTTACATATCCTACAGCAAGATGGAGAGCTCTCTCCTACTAGAATTCGCTACCCTCGAAGACTACTTGACATCGTAACTTCCATAGAGCCCACACCATGGACTCAAAAAGAATTGATCAAGGGGGATTCATATGGATTGCATGAGAGCAACAGTTTTTTCCAACCAAGCAAACACTTCATCAGAAGAAAATGTCAAGCGATGGAGATAAGATTCACCTAGCAGCAGCTCTCAAGCCCAACGATTTTTTTCACAGTCTCTCAAAATGTGTAAAGTCGTTTTCACCTCCGAATGACATAAAGGGCATTGGGCATCCGTGGCACATCATCTTCTCACCTGCTCTTGATTCGTTAAAACCCTATTATGAGCTGCCGTCCATAAGAAAAATTTTATTCTTTCGTGGCACTTAAGATTCCACACCCATTTCTAATCAAGTAGCTCTTGCTTATGGTCTTCTCCTATGGTTTGTAACAATTTGTACACCTATTTAACCGAGAAATATTCACTAAAATCCGTTGCCCAATACATTTCATCTATTGTTTGGAGATCTAGGGGGATAGGGATCCCACGAATTTCTTCCACACGATCCTGGGGCAAAATGGCAGCAAGCCTATTAAGATCCTGGAGACCCTCAGGGGTGATAAGATGATTTACCTTAATTCGAGCATCCTCATTCGATAATTTCTCCACCCTATTGTGGATCAAAGGACTGGATCCCACCCAAAGATCTAACCAGAACCAAATGTCGGGACCATCACCAAGCTGCCATTTAAGACCTTGACGAAGCACATCTCGGACTCGTAAGATACCCCTCCACACGGGCGAGCAGCTTGTACAATGACTATGAGAAAGGAGATTACTCCCATTTAAATATTTCCCTTTCAAAACCCGACATCACAAATTAGGATCCCCCCTCACCAATCTCCAACCCAATTTAGCAAAGAAAGCCCGATTGATGTCTCTACTCTTGCGAAGGCCCAATCCTCTCTTATGGCGGGGGAGATAAATAGAATCCCAACCTACATTATGAATCCGTCTACTAGACTCAGATTCGCCCCAAAGGAATCTACGATTCTAAAGATCCAGTTGATTACAAAAGTGCTCTAGGAGCTACGAACCAGCATTATATACGAAGGGATTGCCGATGTGACGGCTTGGACTAGTGTGCATCTGCCCGCTACACTAAGTAGCTTCATTTTCCAAGCTGACACACAATTGACAACTCTATTTATCAAAAATTGATAGGAATTGGCTCAGATTCTCCCATGAAATATAGATACATCCAAATAACAACTCAAATCTTTAGTAATCCGAAATTTACACAGATCGGCCAAGTGATGCTTTAGAGAAGTCGGAGCTCGAGGAGACACAAAAAGTTTAGATTTTGAGAGATTAACTTCCAACCCATTATAAGAAACAAGCTCTTGTAGACAATCCAAAATAGAACGGAGATAGGTTGGTTTAACTTCCGCAAACAATATCAGATCATCTGCGAAAAAAAGAAGAGATATTCTTGGCCCTGAATGTGAGGATTTTACCGACTCCCATCTTCTAGACATCTCCCTATCCTGAATCATATAAGATAATTTATCCATCATGTGATTGCACAAAATCCATTGAACAAGCCCTAGATATTAGATTAATGCAACAACATTAGAAAAGAAAATAATAATAATAATAATAATATAGTCCACAATTGTGATTAAACAAACCCTAAGTTGATGATTATGACTTCATCACGAGAATCCATTCAAACCATATACCAGCTAAGAAGGGACATGAAAAATCCAAATAAGGGTATGTTAGTCGGGTTTAACGTGGTTATCAAATTCCGTTGATTTATTCTACAAATCTACTAATAAACTTTAATTAAAAAAAAGGTTTCTCAAGGACAACACAAATCTACTAACATAATTAAACGTAAGGATTTTACCGACACCCATCTTCTAGACATCTCCCTATCCTGAATCATATAAGATAATTTCTCCATCATGTGATTGCGCAAAATCCATTGAACAAGCTCTAAATATTAGATTAATGCAACAACATTAAAAAGGAAAATAATAATAATAATAATAATATAGTCCACAATTGTGATTAAACAAACCCTAAGTTGATGATTATGATTTCATCACGTCGTGGTTGAGAATCTATTCAAACCATATACCAGCTAAGAAGGGACATGAAAAATCCAAATATGGGTATGTTAGTCGGGTTTAACGTGGTTATCAAATTCCGTTGATTTATTTTACAAATCTACTAACAAACTTTAATTAAAAAAAAAAGGTTTTTCAAAGACAAGATAAGCAATAGAGTCTTTCTGTTTTTATTGTTTTTTTTTTATTTAATTTTATTTGATTGTATTTTATTATAAAAAAAATGAATTAAAAAAGTAAAGATAATTAGTCTGCAAACTCTGTGATCCTTGCATAATCTTTTCTAAAGGAAGATGAAATTTTGAAGTATAACAGAGGAGAAGGATTAAATCTTGGTGGGGATTGAGAGACGCAACCCATGTGGAAGAGTTTTGTAAGCAACAAAAAGAGACAAGAAAGTCAATTAAAACATGGTTTGATGTCCTTGTCTGAGCTTAGCTGTTTTTGTCATTTAGTGAACATTTAAACATGAGTCTGAAAGCAATCCCTAACAGCAAAGTGCTTTGTAGAGTTTTGTTTCCCAAGTGGCCCCTTTTGAAAAAGAAATACCCTCTATCCCAAATTTATTTAAAAAAAAAAAAGGTACCATAGGGCTATAGTACATCCATATTACCAACCACTAGTGAAAGGGTTTCCCTCCACGAAAACCAAAGGCCAAATTCCTGTGTTTGAAATTATCCCAAAATCCAAACAATCCCATCTAGCAAAAACGAAAGCATATCGATCAGAAAAAAGAGGGGTCTGACGAGAATTAATCAAATCGAAATTGACGTCCAAAGATGGGGAACTTTGTGATTCAGACTTCAAGACCAATCATCATTCTTCTTGAGAATAAAAATGAAAAAAAAAAAAGAAACTAAAAAATGAATAGAAATTCAATAATTATTTGTGGGTTTGCTTCTTTTGGTGGATGGGGTTTCGGGGGTTTGGATTTTTAGCTTTTGTGGGGACAATGAGATTTTGATTGTCCTCTACGCCACACACTATTTTGTGCCCATTTTAAGAGGATATACATGACTATGAACACCAATTTTTTTTTCTTTTAAACCTTTTCTCCTGTTCCTTCCCTTATTGTTCTAAATTCAATGATTTGTTTGTGTTAGATTTATGAAATGGAATCTGAGATGTAAATCCACAATGGGGTTATCAATAAAAATTATTTTTGGATGACCCTAGTGGGAATCATAAACTGTTTACCTTTTGAAAATAATCAAAACCAAGACTTCGCAATTGCGATCGAGACAACGGTTTTTCTAAAGTTGTATTATTGATGGGACTACATTGGGAGATCATTACAAAATATGGATTAATTTTGTCATACCAAATTTAAGAAATGATGATATAATGCCAAAAGAAGATGTCTGGATTTTAAACAGAGAACAAAAGGGTGGTGGGTTCAGAATTTATTCAGGCACTGCATGTGGCAAAAAGAGTATAAGAGATTATGAAGAATGACAGTGAAAATTTTGATTTTTCATGGAAATGGTTGGTTGGCATTTGCCTACAAGACTGGGAACCACACTTCCTCGGCGCCTATTTTCTGTAAACAATTTCAATCCTCTCAGCCGACCAAAACATGGCTTACACAACTAGTCTCCAAAAGCAACTCATGTAGCTCAGATAGGTCAACTATGCAATTGCTATTCTAAGCTATAAGAAGAGTAAGAGCAAGAGCAAGAGCAAAAAGGGCAAACAAAATCCCTTGTTTTACTTATATAGTTATCTACAAACACAGTATAACATACACATTTTCACAGCACAAAGGAATTTTTCCCCCTTCTAGGTACTGAAATTAGTGCTTATAAATATGACCCATTTAATGAAATGGGTGGATTCAACCACCAAACATTACCCCTCCTCAAATACAATCTCGTTCCCCTTTCTAACAATGGGAATTCTAAAAGGGTAGACATTGAGTTTGGTGACTCTTTCTAGAAAAAGGAAAAGAAAAAATAAAAGTCTTATCAATGAGATCTTGCTTCCGCTGAACTGAAATCCCAAAATCATCGTTCTTCAGTTCCTCTTCTGCAGAACTCTCTTTTGAACATTAACAAATTCACGAAAACAGTACTAATAATACAACACAAACTTATAACTACACAATTAAGTTGCAAAAAGAGATAACCCAGTAAAATGTCAAGCCCGTAGAGTTATGTATTTTAACTGACAGCCTCTCATCTGTAGGTAGCAAATGGTTAACAGTTAGAATGGACAAATTCGTCTATCTCCTCCATTAGGCTAAAGAAATGCTCAATATTAGGCATGAAATAGAACCCAATCGTAGCCTGCTTCAAAAATAGCAACTTCACTTGTTGGCCTGAATTCCTCAACCCTTCAACATAATTCAATTGCCAATCTTGCATGAGATCCAATCCTGCAACAATGACTAAACTCTTCGGAAATTTGATTCCTTCAAGACTCTCACCTCTTGGCCCAAATGGGTTACAAGCCGGATGATCTCTATTTTCACCTTCAGGCAGAAAAGCCCTCCAATACCAGTCCCTATCTTGAATTGTCACAAAGTATTTCCCATCCAATCTTCTTTCTGATTCTGTTCTTTCTTGCCCACCAAACATGGGATGCAGAAGTATATTGCCCAACACTTCAATATCACACTTCGATGCCCTAACTGCTACATGGTGTGCTATATTCCCACCTGAACTGTCTCCTGATAAGTAAATGTACACTTTCCCGTCTCTTCCACTTTGTAACCATCTTCTAGTGCTAACCCATTTTAGTGCATTCCAACCATCATCATATGCACAAGGATACCGATGCTCTGGCGATCTCCGGTAGTCAACAGAGACCACAACAGCCCTGCAAATGCCAGCCAGGCGGCGGCAGAAGGTGTCATAAATAGCACTATTTGCAGAGGAGTGAGTGAAGCTACCACCATGGAAAAAGACTATGACAGGAACTACGTCTGTGGTACTAAGAGGCCTTTCTAGGTCTACTATCCCAAATCGTGGCTCGGTTTCTGGGGCTAACATGTAGATTCTATTGAGAAGTCCTGTGGTTTTGTCAATAATGTCAAATGAGAAAACCCCGTCTACTGGTATTGTGTTTGCAGGCACTTTGCGTTCAAGAAATTCTGCCTTTACGCGGTCGAATGTGCCGTCTGGTCTGCGGAGAAGATTGTAGACTAGCTTGAACTTGGATATTAGAACCCAAGTGTTGAGCGGAACAACCATCTGCAATCAGAAATAAGAATTTCGTTTGGGAACAAATTAGGAAAGACAATTGCCCCGGGGGGGAAGAAAGTTGTAATTTATGGAAATATGAGTAATAGTTCAATCAAAATTGACAGCAAGTGGAAGATTAATTAATGATAGATTTTTCAAGAAATCTATTGTTTTAGAAACTAACAAATTCAATCATCCTCACAGCACCAAAACCCAGAAACTGAAACTGTAAAGATTCTATGTTTTACTGCAAATCAAACCCATATACCCAAAACCATTGACTTTCCACAGCAAAAACACCATATCCCAATACCTGAAAAATGAAAATTTCAAGAAAAACCCACCAAGAAATCCAATTTATCAGCTCAAAACAATCACAAGAGAAAGAGGAGAGAGAGTTTTTAACGAACCATGGATTCATTGCGATTAACTCCATCACTGCCAGCCATGATACACAAGCGAAGCGAGAGAGAGAGTGTGAGAATGAGAGAGAGAGAGAGAAGGCTAAGAGAGGAGACTGATCCTTAAAAAGCTTGCATTTTTCACTACGCATAACGCACCAAGGAGGGAGGAAAAAGAGAGAAGGTATAAAAGGGTATTCTATACGGATGATGGGGTCTATCAATGTGCTCGATTCCTAGATTTTTCAAAGTTCTGAATGAACAGAGAACGAAGATATAAAGAACACATCTGCAACAAAAACAGAGGACTCGGAGAGAGAGAGAGAGAGAGAGAGAGAACAAAGTGGTACTAGAGAGAGCGTGAGAAGAAAAAGTGGAGCGTGAGAAAGATAAGAGGAAGCGGCGCTAGGAGAGAGAACGAGGGGGAGAGAGACGTGGAGTCAAACGCAATGGAGCGACGGTGGTGGAGGGAGACGAGGGAGACGACAAAGCAGGCGGCCGAATTACAATCTCTCTCTCTCTCTCACGCTGGTTAAATATTTTATCTTTAACATTTTTCATTTTTTGATTTTCATTTTTTTTTATTTTTTATTTTGTATTTGATTAATTTAATTCATGCAATTACTGAACTGACCGTCCGGTTCCACTTAAACTCATGACTTCAATTTTTCGACTTCTTCTCAAGTCTCCCCTCACCATTTCCAATTCCGCTCCTTCCTGGTTCATCATTCTCTTCAAATTACTCATTTGCCCTGTATATATTAGAAAATTTACCCCATTTATATATATTTATATATGCATTACAATCTTTGCAAACAGTAAGTATTATTAAAAATTGTACATGTAGTGTATAGACGAGAAAAAATATTTTCTTTTCTTTTTCTTTTTTTCTATTAATACATAAATTATATATAAAATTATACATCAATTACTTAAAAATTATGAATAAGTATTTATGTAAATAATTATTAAAAAATAATATAAGGAATAAATTGTTATATTCATTATGGAACGATGGGATATGACATTGTAGATGACTCCTTTTCTCTCTCTATTTGAATTATTATTTTTTAAAAAAAGTCCCATAAATTTGGATTTATTTCTCATGGGGAATATAGATATGCCCCCATAAATTGGGATTTGGAAATAGCAAAACAGGAATTGCCTTCAAAAAGGTAGCCTTTTCGCCCCCAGAATGTATCAAAATAATGAAAATGCGGAGAGAGAAGAAGGAGACGAGTTTTCCTGCGTGCGGCCGACGCCAAGGCACGTGACGACAAAACAACATCTCTTCTCCATTCTTTTTCCAAACCCTATGAAATGACCACAGTACCCTAGACACCTCCCCTAAACCCCATAATGCCACGCAGGACGACACGTTTTTTGTCTTTTAGCTCTTTCTGTCAGAATCTGGAGACTACACCTCCCCTAGACAGCTCTCTCTCTCTCTCTCATCCTCTTTTTCTTCTGTGCGTGTTAGGCTTTAGATTTTGTCGTTCTCGCTGGTTTTGCATTAGGCTTAGGCCACGTGGCAAACGCTCACAGCTCTAATTATTTGTTCATCTGGGTCCCACTTTATGATGACGAACACGATGATCGATCTCCCTCTAGCTCTACTCCTCCGCCTATCTCCACAGTCATGTGTGTGGGTCCCATTTATTTCTCTACCTTGTGCCACGTGTCAACCCAAGGAGAGATCATCTCGGGACAATTCACCTAAGACTAAGAGCCGTTGGCTTTATCTGATAAAAGAGTCCAACCTATGTTGTCGAAAAAGCCGTAGAGCAAAACGGGAAATAAAAGGGGAAGGCGGGATTGAGAACTATGACGTCCACCATAGTTATCGTGTACTTGTTCTCAATCAGGGCCGTCAGCTGATACAAATATAGCAATCCTATGAAGATCAGTGCGAGAATCGAGAAATCGGTGTCTTGCCGGTGTATCACTCGTCATGGACATGGTCTTTTTCTGTCGTTTCTTTGTTGGGAAATTTTTCCATGCAACAAAACTTCTATTTCCTCGTGTTAAAATTTTGTTTTTACTGAGATTATTGCTTTCCATAATAACTCATGGGATTTTCAATCTCATTTTCATTACAGCTGTGAGAGATTTTATTTTAAAAAAAAGAAAAAAATTATATTTGTTTTACAAAAACAAAGCCTAGCAAAGATAAAATGATTTAATCTTAAAACTATTTGATATGACATTAAAGAATGTTTTATTTAAATTAATGAAAATCTTTACCTGTAATAATTTCATAAAATAAAAACAATCTGATTTAATCATCTGAACAACTTTTTAATAATGAATTGAATATGAAATATTTAGCCTTTTAAAACACACTTAAAAAAGTATCATTTCTCAAATTTCAATCTTTTGTTTTATTTATAAGGAGAGACCTGAAACTTTAATCTTATTAATTATTGGAAAATTGAGGTGTTCTAGAATTTCAATTTATAAAAACCTTATTTTGAACATGATATTGATGTTAACAGGTGGGCATTTTAGGAAAACTTGTTCGATTGGATTAAACAAAAGTTTGGATGTGTTTTGGTGGAATAGAATGCACAATGAATTAGCAACATTGTTGTGATTAAACAGCTATAGTTAGGATGTAACGAGTTATTAGTTTGATATGTCCTTAAGAGGCATTTTGGTAAGTGTGAGGGGTTAGTGGGATAACTCTCACTAATCCATAACTATCATAATTGATTCTCCCTTAATACTCTCCATCTTGAACGTATCATTATAATAGAGGACTCCTCTCTCTCTCTAATTTTGCTCCATGAGAGTCACATGACTGCTATGAGAGAATTATTAAGAGAGTAAGAGAAAATGATTATTCTTTAGAGAGAGAAAAATATGAGGGTTTGAGAAAAATTCCGCGTGGGGAATTTTTTCCCGTCACGATGATCGCCAGACTGAGGGTTGAGGCGTCGTGGTATTACGGTGGTGGTTCGATTTGTGATCACCATCCCGACCACGAGATCCGTTCGAGGGACGTACGATTGGATCCATATTGGGGTTCTACATTCAAAATATTTAATCTTATACCCGATCTATTTTATTTTTTAAAAAATTGTTCAAATACTTTCGTTGCATGTGAATCGAGTAAAATAATCCAACACGAGTAGTAGAGAAGTCTCCTATTGGAGAAGCAAAGCGTAGATAGACACAAGAAATTTTATATTAACGGATAATCATTTTAATGAGTAAAAATATTTTATTTCTTAATTAAATATTGAATTTAAAATTTAAAAATAAAAAAATTATATTAATGATGATATTTGAATCGGGAAAAAAAATTATGAAATTAGTGTGTCCCCCAAAGCATAAGGACCAGACAGAAAAAAACATTAAAAAATTAGAAAGGAGGAAAGTGAAAAGCCAACGAGAAGATTAAAAGAAGACGACCACTAGAGCCTTGTAAAATTTGGACACATCTATTGTCCCATGTGGAGGTGGGGAGACATCGGCACACACATCTTACCAAACATTTACGAGCCAGGATGCTTCCACACCACACCCTTCCAAGATTTTGTTTTTATTATACAAAAATTTAAATATACTATTTTTAAATTAAAAAAGTCTCTTTGAAATTCCACTTCTAAAATTATCTTACATAATCTTTTTAATTAAAAAATTCAAAACATAACTCATTTTTTATAATTAATAAATAAAATAGGATTATTACTAAAAAAATTAAGCTTGTGGAACATATAATCATGAGACTAAAATTATTTATCTTATTTAAAATGAATAGGGGTTATCTTTTTCTACAGTTTATAAACTTGCCACCAAAATATTATAGAAAGTAAAGAAAAAAAATGAAATCTCTCTCTCTGTCTCTCTCTCTAAATTATTATTTGAGGGTAATCAAATCGTAATTAAATGAAATATAATTTTTATTCATAAACTTCTCAACTTTTAATGGGTCATATCGAACTATTCAGTTTGTTTCCAAAAGAGTCAAATTTGAGCCCTCCCTCACAATAAAATCTTATATAAGTTTAATAATTTATTACTTAATTTTCTTAGTTTAGCTAAAATTAAAAATTTATTAAGTAAAAAATAATTAATAAAATTTTAATATTAATTTTTCTTGAAAATTTAATTCCCTATTTAAAATTTTATATATTCTATTAAAAGCTTTTAATTTTAATTAAAATAGTATAAATAAAATAAGTAAGATAAGTAAGCACAAAAAAAACTTCCCCCCCCCCCCCCCCCCTTTAAAAACTCCTTCCCCTATATATTTTCCCCCCCCCCCCCCCCCCTTTTTTCCCCCAAAAAAAAAAAACCCCCCCCCCCTCTTTCCCCCTTGCCCAAAACCCCCCCCCACCGAAAAAAAAACAAATTTTTTTTAATCTTTTGTATTTGAACCACCATTTAATATTTTAAATTTTAATTAATCTTAATCGAATCGCTATTGATCGGAAGCACCCCCTTTAAATATTTTCAATGTGACCCACATTTTTTTTCTCTTTAAAAGAAAATATACATATACATATTCATCTCTCTCTCTTTCTCTCTCTAGTTTAGTGCATTTTTTTTCGGATGGTTATTGGGTATTAGATTTTTAGGGTCATTAAGATTTAGTTTTTTGGGATTTTTTTTTTAAAAAAAATTTTATGTCCTTCCACGGTCATTAGTTCTTATTTATTCACTTTTTTTTTTTTTAAAACTAAAATTGTGAAGTATATAATAAAGACAAAGCTATGTACAATGAATGTTCAGAGGGACATGGTATATATTGGAGCTGCTGAGGAAGCTTGAACAATATGCATTGTATCTTTCATTAGGTTCACTGGGGAGAAAATTTAGGGTCATCACATCACTCTTAACTCCTCTACACTTGTTGCAGAAGCATGATATGCCTAACATGTTACTAATCATATTACCATTTTCAAACAGGGTCGCTTTTTTATGCTACTTTCCATTTGAGGATCTCAAAGGTTTTCTTTCCTCCTTTAAAATCCTCGTATATTCATATAACTCACAAAGTTTAATTTGTTTTTGACCATAATTTTTTCCTCCCAAGAAATGACAAGACAGTTTATTGCTTTCCTTAAAAAAGGAAAAAGAAAATATCCCACATATTTACTACCTTGTTTTCTTTCCTTCTGGGTCTTCCTCAAATGGAAACAATATGTGGAAAAGAATGGGTGCGCACCTCTCTTTCCCTGCTCCATACCATACCCTAATGCATTTGCTGAAAATTTGTTTTGGATATGGACGCCTTCTTTTTGATGTGATAAAGGGACAACTAAGATTGTAACCTTAACCCACAAATTTTATCATGGTAGTTTCGATTTTGATGAAATTTTATGTCACAAGTCGAGGTTGGGAAGTTATCTTTGCAAGAAATGAGAAGTCATGTGGACTCTCCCCTTCACGCAATTCTGAGTGTGGGTTTCTCCTCAGAACAATCCAATGAGGTGTCTCTTTGTTCCATCCCCAAGCATCATCTTTCGTAGATGACAAAAGGCAAAAAATATATTGATCACACACACACTCTCTCTATCTCTCTCTCTCTCTCTCTCTCTCTCTCGTGATTGAGCAGAAACTAGGGGCTAGTCTTGGTGTCCAATTAGACCACCATAAACACCTTGACTCCAATTTGGTTGGTTTGAATGGAACTAAGCAATCTTGTCCATCTCTTCAGCCACCAGTTTTATGTCTGCTCTTGAAATCACTCATTTCCAAATTTTATATGAAAATTCTTGTCTCAATATTTGATATTTTGTTAGTACTGTCATAAAAAAAAATCATCTAAAAAATAATTATTTATTTAAATAACAATTTTTATGACATATAAAAATTTTAATAATAATATTTAATATGTTGAGCAATGTTACCGGAACAATTCCCAAAATGAGGTTTTTTTCCATTTAAATCTTTGAAATGATGTCATTTTTTTTATTATTCCAAAACTAGGGATATCGCGATTGACAATCACGTTTTCTCTTCTTTTTATTTTTTATTTTCTGAAAATAAAAAAAGTGCGGGTGGCAATCGTGCTTTTCGGAAAGCGCAAGTGCCACTTGCACTTTCTAGTACTCTCGCTTTCACCATTTTTGTTGTTGTTGTTGTTTTTTTTTTAATTTTAATACAATATTATTAAATTATTAAAAAATTAATAAAATAATAATAAAATAATAAAATAATAAAAAACTAAATATTATTAAAAAATTAATGAAAACTATTATTAAATTAAACATTAACTAATATTATTAATAAAAAAATTAATATTAAACAATTATATCCATCAATATTAACTAATAAATTAATAATTAAAAAATTATTAAAAATTAATTAAAATTCTCATAAAAATTGTTAAAAATTAATTAAAAAGAAAATATACAATTAATGAAAAATTATTATTAATTTTTTAATTAAAAAAATAATCAATAAACTTTTATTAATCTAAAAATTTAGGAAAAATTATTATTACACTTAGATTTATTGGATTTGTTGCTAAAATATCAATATTAAACCCGAAACTCCCAGCGTATAGCCAGTGACCAAAAGAAATGAAAGAATCGGTTATATTTTTCATATGATCTCCTTTTATAGATATGGATAAACTAAAAAAATCGGAAAAAGTTATTTTTGTATCACTTCTTAATAATTTTTCTGAAATTTTTAGATGAATAAAAATTTATTGATTATTTTTTAATTAAAAAATTAATAATGATTTTTCATTAATTAAAAAATTAAATATTAAACAATTATATCCATCAATATTAATTAATAAATAAATTAATTTTTAATAATTTTTAATAATTAATTTATTAATTAATATTGATGGATATAATTGTTTAATATTTAATTTTTTATTAATAATATTAGTTAATGTTTAATTTAATTATTTTTTTAATAATAGTTTTTATTAATTTTTTAATAATATTTAGTTTTTTATTAATTTTTTAATAATTTAATAATATTATATTAAATTAAAAAAAAAACAAAAATGTTCACCCAGTCGCTTTTTAAGCTTTCCCCGCCGCTTTCTTATTGTTTTTTTTTTTTTTTTAAAAAGAAAAAAATCGTGATTGCCCGTGGTATTCCTAATTTTGGAAAAATAAAAGACAATTTCAAAGATTTAAATGAAAAAAAAAACCTGAATTGTTCCCAATGTTACTTGTCTTATAATATCATTTTCTTTAATGAAAAAAATAGAATAGACTTTCAATATATGATTACAATTTTGTCGCCGAGTAATAGGACAAAAAACAACTTGCTCTCGTGCCTTTCATTTTATTTGTTTCCATTCATATTCATCTTATTCAATCTTATAAATATATATATATATATATATATATATGAAGAGACAAAAATATTGTACTAATATAATTCTTGACTAGTAATTCTTGTCAATCATAAAGATTTTCAATTTAAATTTGATTGTTATTGTTTAAAAAAAAAGAAAAAGAAAAATAAATTCAAAAATAATTTAAAATACGTCTAAAGTGTTATAGTATTATATTAAAATTGAAGTTAGAATATATATATAAAAAAGAATATAAGAGTTAAAATAAACAATACAAAAGTCTAAATTATAATTTGGGGAATATAAGAGTTACGTTATCCGTGACACTACCTAAGTGTCATAACAGGCCTAGGTAGAAGTTCCTAATGATCACAACACTCTTTTTCAACCCAATAATTTTGTATTTGAATCTTGATGTAATAAATAAATAAATAAATAAATATATATATATATATATGGCTCCACGTATACTTCGGCGGGGCGGGATGTCTCATTTGTATAGTTCGGGTGATCCCTCCGGCTACAACTTTATTTATTTATTATTATTATTAATTTTTTTATTTCTTTTTGGCAGAGTGTTAGGCTAGCAGAGGACCGGTATAAGGTTGTAATCAATGCAAATTAAATTTGTTGAAAATAATCTTTTTGGGATTTTTAAAATTTTGTTAGCCTAAATTATAAGATAAGGTTGCAGGCCAGGCCGAATTAAGGTTAGGCTCAAACTTTTCTTTGGGTTATTTTTGCGATTGGGTCAAGCTTTTAAAAATGGATCTGACCCTAACAAATTTTCATCTGGGCCAGACCGGCCCATGAAAGAAAAAGGATGTCCAAAATGTTATTTCAGGCCCAACCAAAATACTCGTTGAGAGCCAACTCTTTGATTGAACCCTATAACTATTCAAATTGGATTAGTTAGGTTTTTAAATATCGATAGTCAAGGAACAAAAATGGAATATAAATCAAAACAATTAAAATTAATTCATCAAAATAACAGTAGCATAAATTCAAAGATAGAGGCACCATGACCAACACCTCATCAATCAGACCTTTCACACTACATCTGACGACCAACCTTGTTGATTGCCGCCCATTGGATCCATAAGCACGACCTAGGAACATGTTATGGGACCGAATGACCATTGACCACCTTCCTATGAAACCTCCATTCCAACTTATACAACCAAACAGGGGCAAGCCCCTCACCCAACCACCCAATCTCAGATTGCCACCATGGATGAGGGGTATTTAAAAATATGACATTGGCATTCTATCCACTTAACCAGTGGTTCTGAATTCGAACATGAGAATGAAAAAAAAAAAAAGATTTGAGAGAGTCAACCCCTAACGGGCATTACAGTGCTCGGACCGAATTAGTCAGAGAACCTAGATTTTGGTTGGTGAAAACAAAAAAAAGACATTCTTACCTTATAAATAAAATTTACCAATTAAAATAAAAAATCAAAATTTGAAAAAAAAATATGATATTTCATTTATACTAAAATTTTTCTATATAAAATTCTTAATTAATTAAGGGTATGTAATTGAATTTTAACATTACAATCCCCCTTTACAGAGGCTAGATGCCAAGTGCATTATTAAGCACTATTTTCCTCTTTTTCCCATGTGTGTGTCTGTTTTTAATTTTTATCTTACTATTAAGATATGCTTTGTATAAGATTTTCAGAGTGTTATGACACACGGGTTCTGATATTGGACATACTCTTCAATATAAAGAATTGTAAATTGCTGTGAGACAGTCACCCTTATTAAATTTGATACAAGAATTTCTCTTGAAATGGTAGAGTAACCCTTCTTCCAAAGACTTGATTAGTATATAGAATATTGGTTTGTTGTCACAATCAAATGATTTCACACACCCCCATGAGCTGGATTTTCTCACCCTGATTAGGATTTTTCTTAAATGTTTTTTTAGAGACTTTCGAATGATAAAAGATTTTAGTTCAAATATATTTTTTGAAATTTTTATAGATATATATATTTTTATATTTTTCATCATCTTTATTAAAAAAAAATTAAAATAAGTTGCAAAATATGCCTCGAGGCATCTTTAGGTTGTCCCCCAAAGAGGTATTTTTTGTTTCTACGTGCCTCCTACTCAAATTAGTTGAACAAGCCTGATTGACCAAACCCCATTGGACTCCTCAACCACCAAAATAAAATTGCTTGTCGAAATGGTAATTGGGATTAGGTTTAGGACCTAAGATCATAGATTGAACAAACCAACGTTGGTTGTTTGAACCTTTTGTTATGAGGTCACCCTTTGTCAATCTATGGTTAATGTCCTAATCTTCACCTTTTCACAAGCACAAAGTTGAGAAATCTTGACCCAGCGACTGTTTTTCCAGGATTCTCATTAGCATGGCAGGGAGAACTTCTTGGTGTGAACGGCTAGACATTTTCTCAACCCCTTTAGACATGTTATCAATTCTTTTGCTTTAAAATATTAATAATTATTTAAGTTCTAACTTAACAATTTATTTGGATGGAAGGATTTGGAGAGAGAGAGAGGAAAGAATTAGGAAAAAAAAGTTATGATTTTTCTTTTCTTTTAGAGTTTAGAGACTTGAGAAAATGAGGAATTTGTAAATCCCTCCAAATTTAAAATTTTCTCTCCCAAAAGTAAAAAGAAACGGATGAGAAATAAAATGTTAGGGTTAAATATTTTTTATATTAAAAAAATGTCCTGAAAGTAAAATTTTTTATTCCTAATGAGTCCTATTTCTTTTCTTTTCTTTCATAAAACTCTAAAACAAAATGGAAAGAAAATTATAACTTTTTTCTTCTTTTCTTTCCTCTCCTAATTAATCTTTTTTTTTCGCTCCAAAATTTCCAAACATACCGTAAAACTTAATTTTTAGTTGAATTTAAGTTTAATTTTGAACTAACTAATTAAAAGAAATGAAAATGAATTATTGTTAATTATTGATCTCAAATTTACTTATTATTTATAAATTATGTAAAATACTTGATTTTAATTGAGTTTAATCTGTAATGCTATTTTAAGTTTGACCAATTACATTTTTATATTAAAGGGAACAGATATCTAATATATAGCATGAAATTTTAAAAAATTCTATAGAGCTAGAATAAAGAAGTACTGTCAAATTTGATATTTTTGACAAAAAGAAAAAAAATATATCATTCTGTTAATGTTAGGAGCCAGGAATTTTATTGGTTGCCCTGACCCCCTTAAATTTGTGGAAAAAAAAAAAAAAAGTTAGGAATTTTAGTATCATGTGACTACTAGTTTTTCAAATTGCATGCTTCCTTGGATTCCTTGAGAACCATTGTATGTTCCAATGTTTTCTCCATGCTCTTCTCTCTTTTTACTGATTTTGTCAAACATTTTGTTTTTAATAATCTTAGGCAAATGTGGTTGCTTTTCTTGATGTAAACAAGTGCTTGTTCCTTTTTTTTTTCTTTAAATTGTCCCGTAAGTCTGCTAATCAAATCATCAAAAGGAAAATTAAAAATTTCAAAGTTCAATTTTGAACATTATCACCAAAATAAGATAGTTCAATCTTCAAACCCAAATGGAAGGGGACGCAGTCCTTGCGTTCCACGCATCCCTGACCTCGAACCCCGCATTCCAAGGCGCCGTCATGCAACTCTCTGGCTCTCTATCTCTCTCAAAAAAATTCGTAATGACACAGCAAAAGGAGTTTTCTAATGCCAAAAACTAATATAATTAATAAAAGATTAGATAACAACCCACAATTCCCACCATCATAAATCGATTAGACATTATATTTCTCTTCATCATCATCATCTTTTTCTTCTTCTTCTTCTTCTTCTTCCTTAATTAGACAAACCCAGATTGTGTTCTCTCCCTGTCTCAAAGAATGGACAGACTAGTGAAGTCTGATGTAAAAGAGCTACCAATAAAATTCATCAAAGGCCAAAAGTGTTACACCACTTTCAGAATCACAAACCTTATGCACACCATGTCTGTTGCCATATCCTTAACCACAACAAACCCTGATATTTTCTCCCTCTCTCACCAATTCTATATCATCCCTCCTCTCTCCACCTCTTCTTTCGCTCTCTTCTCTCTCTCCTCTGACCAACCCCAGCTCTCCTCCCCGCCTGACTCTCTCCTTGTAAAATCCTCTATGCTCCCAATAGGCAAAGCCTCTACGACCATCTTAGCAACCTACTCGCAAAAAAAGGCTCCCACATTTTCAGGGACATCAGTCTTCCCATAAACTTCGTTGGGCCTGATGTCGTAAAATTTTTCCTTGCTTCCACCCCAGTAACCAAAACCCTAGAATTTGCTTTTTGCTTGTCAAAAACAATCATGGGGTGTACCCCATCTGAGTTGACTAGCCTTTTGAGGCTTGCCGTGGGTTTTGGGTCTGTTGGTGTTGTTGCCTCTTTGATTGAGGCTAGTGGGGATGTCAATTTTAGGGATAAGGATAAGGAGTCATTGTTGTCTCTGGCTATTATGTCCGGAGATGTTGATGTTGCTAGGGTTTTGATTGATTCGGGGTTTTCTGTTGATAGCTCAGTCGATAGGTTTTGGCACGAGGCTGCAGCTATTGATAGGGTTGATTTGATGGAGATTTTGTATGAGGGTTTCGGGGATGCTGATGTGAATTGTGTGGATTTGGAGGGGAGGAGTCCAATTCATGTTGCAGCTGTTAATGGGCATGTGGAATCTGTTCGGTTTTTGGTGTCTAAGGAGGGGATTCAAGTTTAGCAGCTTGTGATGGGTGGACCGCACTCCACTATGCTGCTTCTGGAGGGCATTTGGAGACTGTTGAGTTTCTGTTGGATTGTTGTTCTTTTCTGAAGGATGCTATCGCTAGAGATGGGAAGACTGCATTTTCAATTGCAGTCGATAAAGGGCACAATCACTTGTTTGATGTGCTACATTTGAGTGATGTGTTGCATCGATGTGCTAGAATGGATGATATTCATGGATTGATGAGTTGTTTAGAAGATGGCGGAGATGTTAATGGGAGGGATCAAAATGGTTGGACACCATTGCATCGAGCTGCATTTAAGGGTCGACTTGAGAGTGTAAAGACCTTGATTGATCACGGAGCACAAGTTGATCCTATTGATAATGTCGGTTATGCACCTCTTCATTATGCTGTTGAGGCAGGGCATGTGAAGATTGCTGCTTACTTGATCACTCATGGAGCCCGGGCCAACATAAAGAGTCTTCAAGCAGTATTACCATCCAACTTGGATTGTTTCAAGAGTCATCCTGTACTTGTCCATCCTTTATGTTCTGAAAAAGAACTAGCTTGAAATGGATTTGCATGACCTTCAATTTATCCTGTTTAGAAAGTGTTGAAAATAGAAAATTTGTATGTACAGACTAGTGTTTTCAGAAAGGTCACTGACAAAAATATTATTACCAAAGGTGGTTTCAGCTATCTATATCAATAGACAATTTGGGGTCCTCAAATTGTGTAACTTCTGGATGAAAAGAACTGTTCAAATCATTTAAAAAGCGTTATTTTTTTTTCTTTTTCAAAATTAATGACGTCGCGCTTCAAATGACAAAATTCACTGTTCAAAACATCTCTTTAAAAAAATATATATCTAACGTTGCAGTGACCACGACATCCATTCTCGCCTCACGCAGGAAGACCATCTATTTTAACAGTCAAGAGAAAAAAATGTGAAAGAGCAGTGACACTTGACAGTGGTAGCCCACAGCAAGGAAGAAAAGAAAATGAGAATTGAAAATAAAAACACGTTAAATGATAGGTGAAAAGAGGACTGCCATCTGTGGAAAGATGCACATCATCCATTCTAGCCCAGTGGCCTGGGAGCCCACAATCTGAGTCAATAAACCTGGAATGGACATTGATGTGATGCCATCCGGTCACTAGTCGAACCGCAGAATCAGTTTAAAATTAAATAAGTCATACACAACAGAATAATAGAAAAGCAAAACATCACATAATCACACAAAAATTAACCATTGTGGACCTTGCAAGATAAAAAATTAAGTTCAGTAACTAGGTATAGGAAAAAGCAAAGTCCAAGTAAATCATGGCATTAGGAAATAATAGAAAGTCAAGCTATTGAATTGCAAAGATGTGTGCTATCCTTCACCATAATATTAAGATCAAAACTATTATCTACATGTAAGCAAAGAAAGAGTAAAAAATAATAATAGGAAATTGCACTGTATATGTATATGTATCTACTTCATATATGTATGTATATATATAGCATGTCAAAAAACAAAGGAATGAATGAGCCAAATTAAAATGTGCCAAAGATAAAAGAATGAGAATAAAAGCAATGAACTTAACGTTATAAAAGAAATTTAAAATCAATTAAGTTGAACTGAAAAGGAGTCGAGATTTAGAAAAATTAATGAGTACTAAAATAAAAAGCATAATGTTCATACATTTGCTATCACAAAGGAGAACCAAAAGAGTGAGTGACGGAGGAAAAGCAGAAAGTACGAAAAGCAGTGACATTACAAAAACATATTTCCAATGTTAGCCAACCCTCTAGATGAGCATAGATATGATCAGAACAGAGAACAGCAAAATGCAGGGATGCCTATGCAAAATGTTAGAGGAAATAAAACAAGAAGAAAGCACAAAACAGCACTACCCAGCAATCTTCAAATAGCGAACTTAGTAAGCACAGAGTTCTATCAAAGTAGAAAATTATCACGTCGATGGATTTGCAAAGCTCTTGGCTTTAAGTGGAATCAGTTTACGTGGCTAACTTGCACAACATCTCAAGAAACAAAAGAGAAACGAGAGAGAGATGCCAGACTGTATCACCTGGAGACCTAGAAAATGTCTAGTAGTTTGTTTTCTAACAATACAAGTAACACAACTATCTGATAGCAATGACCCAGGAGCCCACTTATGGCACAGCCAAAACCCATCCTACCACAAGGAGATAATCACCAACCACTGACCAAGGTTTTACTACTATCAGAGGCTTCCTACTATCAAAACAACTAACCTTCTGCATACTTTTGCAGGAACTTCATATTTATTAAATGCATCTCAGTAGAAATTTCTGAGCAATTTCATGTAGTATATCCAATAAATACCAAGGCAAGAAGGACTCGAACCTGACTGGCAAATGTATGTACATGTACCTAACATCTTCTAGTCCCCACAGGTTTGTCCCAAAAAAAGGATTTCTTGTTGAAATAATAAATGCTGTAACCCACAATATTTTTCAATTTCTGTAAGTTTTGAAAATCTTGATCCATTCTGCTGACCGAAATCGGTTTGAAAATTCTCTATGTATACCTTCAAATTTTGTCTGTGATGTCCCTAGCTTTCAAGCCTCTAGTGATAAGGATGCCCATAGATTTAAGAACAATGCTCTATTGGTACTGAAACTCATCTTGCGATTCTGTGTAGAAATGGAAAACACTTTGCAGAGACAAACAAAAAGAGGGAATTAAAGGGAGAATGAGGGAAGTGAGGAAAGTGAGAGCAATAAATTTTGGGTTTTTGAGAGGAATTGAAAAGGCTTTCTCAAGGATCCCCGAAAAGCCAAACCATTCCTTCACCAAGATTTGGTTGGATCCCATCTTGATCTCTTGATCTCCCTGTTACTCAAATAGAATTTCTGATCAGTTCAAGAGACTGAAGCCATTGCCTTTAAAACGCCAAGATTACTATATCACAACCACAAATTTATGTCCACCTTACAAGACCCCATATTTTGGCCCACTGCAATCCTGAAGTAGCAAATTTCTAAGGCAAAGAGGACTTGATGGAGAGAAATAGATAAAATAGGACCCCATATTTTGTCCACAGCTCTCACCGATTCCACCGTATCTAGGAACTCTTGCAACGAACAATAAAATGCCTAAAACCCACATATTTCTTGAAAATCACAGACATAGCCCTCACATTGATGAGCGTTGCTATGATTGAGCCACTGAAGAAGACAATCTTGATGGACGAATTTGATGCTACCGCTACAAGCACATGGATGCCGTAAAGGATTCTCTGCATCTCCTGGATTCCTACAGATCCGACGTACGTCTCGGGGGGATACATATAGAAAGGAAAAATATATTGCACAATGGAGGAGGAGAAACAATATTCTTATTGTGACTCAATTGACTTGAGTGCTACATTATGATATTTAACCAATTGGTTTTTGAGAGAGAGGGGTGCTACATGGTGAAAGGGTGATACATTATCTTCTGCTTAAACCTACAGGGTGGAAGGAAGGATAAAGATAGAAAGCTGTAAGGTTAAAAGTAGTCGAGAAGGCAAAAAGAATATTGTCAATCTAGGAGCGAACCTCAAGGAAACAATAGTGAAGTATAAGGGTTGGAGGGAAGGAGAAAAACAGAAAGCTGTACGGTAAAAAGCAGTCAAGAAGGCAAAAAAGTGTAGTGTCAATTTAGGAACTAACCTCAAGGAAACAATAGAGAAGTATATTTGAAAAAAAGAAGCCAAAAATTACGGTCATAGTGTTTTCTACTAGCATCTCTCATAATTTGGCAACAAAGAGAGGGATATGCCTGCATTTTGTTGCTAGAACATGCGATATTCCAGCATAAAATTAGTATAAAAAAAATTGCAGAAAACATAAAAACACATGTGATAAAAGGAAGCAACACAATAAGAAGCATGCAAAGAATAGAAGAGGAGGGCTGGGAAAGAGATAAAGTTAGGAGAGAAACACAGAGATGCGACCAATAAGAAGTCTTCGCAATTAGAGTTATGAAATTTCAATCAAATTGAAGCGGTGAAGAGAAAGAAGAAAGAAGGTAGGACAGCGAAGGGTAAAAAATGGGTAGTTGAAATGGCAACTAGACTGGCACCAACTTAGAAACAAACCACAAGGGCATCCTTGAGGGAAAGGGACAGGAAGGAGTGGTATATGAAAAACAAAATTAAAAATAGAACCATGTACCGGAAGAGTTTTATACTAGCATAACTCTTAGTTTCACAAGAGGGTGGGGGATATCCACACCTTGTTGCCATGACGTGAGACATGATAGCATAAAGCATAAAATCACTTTGAGAAAGGCATACAAACAAGTGTAACAAAACAAAGAAACACAATAAGAAGAAACATCTGAAAATTAGGGAAAAAGAGGATTTAGGAAGGCATCAAAACAAATTGGAAAATAATTGTAGAGAGAAGGGGGGGGGGGGAGATGTTAATTAAAGAAATTGTACATCATTTCATGATGATGGAAGGTTAGAACTACTTTTGATCAACCGTCTTCCGGTGAAACTAATGGGGTTACAGAGAAAGAAGGTAGAGAGATGAAGTGGTGGAGAACAAAAAATTGGGAGACATTTGTGATGTTCAAGCATCAAACTCACAGGCATAGCTTTATGTTTCTAAAGTATACCCCTCAAGTTGAAGAGATTCACGATAAACAGAATAAACAATTTTGAGATACCAAAAAAACATGTGGCTTACCATATTGGTTTGCCACACTTAACTTCCCTCGATAATTTCCTAGACCCAATTAAACTTTGTATCTCAAGAAGTGGGTGACTACTGATCTGGCAATTGTACTGGCATGTGAAGTCCTAACTCATTGATAGGCAGCTTGAGAAGAAATACATGCGAAAAAAGAGGAGAAGAAGTGGAGTTAAGAACGACGAACATGGACTACATGGTCTATATTTTATGGAATACAAAAAAAAAAGAGGATCTTCGTTTTATCTGGAAGAAGAAAATAAGATTATCTTAAATTATTCATAACAAAGATGACCAAACAACTGCACTGGACAAATTTCTAAAATATACATAACAATATCTAAAATATTCATCATTTCATGATGACTAATGTTCTATTTTTTTTTTTTCCCGATTCTCAGTATTTGTCTCTCATGTGGCTGATCCTAAATTTGGGATAGAATGTCTAAATTGTTATTGTTGTTGTTTATACATAACAATATCCAACAACTGTGTCTTGAATGATTCATTAGAAATATGGTATAGTAAAAATTCCATAGTCAAATTAATGCTGTAAAAACAAGGACAAGAATGAACATCTAGTAACAGCGCCCCGTGCTTTTCAGGGACTTTAGATTCTCTATGCTGCAGTTAATGCACTTGGCTTTCTGTTTGTGCTCAAGGTAGCTCCAGAAACAACAGGAACACCACTAGAAGAAATCCAGGTGGCCATGACAAGAGCATGATTTTCAATTGCAAATGGCAAGTCGATTAAAATTTTCATAATCCATTGTTGTATGGTCGTCTTCTTCAGAGTAGCTTTATGATTGTCTGTCTTAAGTTCCCTTACAAGAATTGGAGCAACCGTATTCTTCATAGTGAGAAAAGATTTCAAAACACACAAAAGACAGAACATATAAAACTATTAAATGGAATACCAATACCAATTTTAAAGTTATTCCTGAACAACCATGAAATGGATTTATTGTTTTTCCTGCAGCATTTATGTGTTCTATAAAGGGTTTCTTTTTTTTCTCTATAACTTGGCAGCAAAACAACCCAAAAGAACAAGTTCATCAAAAAGTAAGTAACAACGAAAATAATCTTTATAAGATTATTGTATCCATATCATACATCAAGTCGGAAATTTAGACATGTAAAATTCATTACAAAGGTTGTCAAAATATAAGTGTAGAAGAAAGAGAAAAACAGAATAACATTAGGCAGCTACAAGTTCAATTATCATTTCGAGAGAATCAATACCTAAATGTTGCCTATTTGTGCGAGGATATCATTACAGAGATCCATACCTTCACATGATCGATGAGAGTGCGATAAGGCCTTTGTAGTCTTACCCATTCAAAGAATTTAAACATACAGTCACAAGTTTCGAAGATTCCATGAAATCAGCAATTTCTCTGTTTCTTATGATTTTTGGTGGTTTGTATTGATTAGGAGGTGCACCATTCTGTATTGCCACATCCACTATCTTGTCAAACGTTCCAGACATTACGACAGATACCAACAATGGGCCAACTTCACCTCTTTCCCTCTGACTCTTATATAGAATTCCCAACTTATCCTCAACGAGAGAACAACACCTTTTGAAATCCAAAACTGAATCGTGCAACTTCTCATTCTTCAAAAACAAACATCCCTCTGCCAGTTCTAAAAAGATCTTCACTTGCTTTGGGCTCACATTCATATCCAAGTAGCTAGCATACTCCATAACCTCAGCAGCTGCAGCATTTTTTAGCTCAACTTGGAAACTCTCGATGGCAGACATCAAATCCTTTTCAGTTATTATCTCATTTGGAGTCTTAGGTGCTCGCATCACAAACTCCACCTTTGGAGATGAGTTATAGAAGCCAACAACCCTCACCACATCGCCTAATCTGTACCGGAATAATCCTCTATGAGTTGTAACAACCAACTCATACATTTTTCCAACTCTAACACCAGAAATGTCAACTATTTGTTCCTTGTCACTACTAGCCTCATTCCAACCATAGGGCAGAAACTCAAAATAAGCTGCAGTTGGAAGCAAAACATACTGAGTTAGCTCTGGAGGCTGCATACTATCCAAATTAATACCCACAGCACATTCTGATGAAAAATAATCCCCACCTAACACCGGTATGTCCCCTGCATAATATTTGAGCTTTTCATAATACTGTCTCATAGTTCCAGTTGTGACACATCTAATATAACGAACCTCTGGCCACAATTTTCCCACAATGCCACCCCAATCCTGCTGCCCACAAATAGATCGAATTCTCACTGAAAGACCCAACTGAGGCCCACCAAGAATTTCAACTACAGCATCTCGCATGGCAACATCGGGAACATCAAAACTAAGAAACCCATGTTCAAGATCATGACACAGTTGCTTCCACTTGGATTCCAAAAGCGAAAACGCCCTAATCAACCCAGCTGCATACGGAGCCCTAATCCCATAAACCACATCAAAATTCCTCAACCCACAAATCAAGTGACAATACATTTGTTGCTCAACATTGGACCCAAGTATCACTTCTCTAGGACTAACACAGATTGAGAGTAATGGGTTTGCAGTATTGTTATGAAAGGGGAATGTTGAAGCGGCCATAGCTTTGTAACCACCTTTAGTTACTTTCACATCACCACCATACAAAAACCACATAATCTTATTGATCCTATCCCTCGGAGGAAACAACCTAATTAAAGAAAACGAAGAGCTGAAAATCAAAAACCTTAAAAATTCGCAAAACCTTATGAAATTCATTTGGGGGTATAAATAATTACATTAACATCACCAGCTTATGAAAACCATGTATTTATTCATTTGAGGGGGTAAAATTGGAAATTACCTTCGGAGAATTACAGTACTGGCTTGATGAGCTAAAGAAGAGGCTGCTTTTGATGCAGCTGAGTCAAAATACGGAATCAATTTCGGCTTCATTGAAGTCGTCCCTGAACTGCAAAAAATACAATTTAAAAAAAAAATCCAATAAAGTCACCAATTGTTAGATTTTATGGGGGAGAGAGAGAGAGAGAGAGAACCTGTAAAAGAAACAGCGAAGAGGATCAACAGAGAGAAGAGAAGCATCGTGAGCGTCGTCAACGCCGTCGGCCAACCGTTGAATGTGATCGGAGTAGTCGTCGTAGGAAGTGATCGGCACCGATCTCCGGAAAGTCTCTGCGTCTATAGGCTTACGATAGCGCTGTAGGTAGGGCTGTAGATAACGTACGCCGCCGTTGCGCTCGAGGATTGAGCTTAGAGTGTTGTGCTGGCAGCGCATGGCATTCACACTGCACTCCTCGATTTTGTTCAATATCTCGTCGTCGCTCATCATCGTGATCCTTGGGGTCCGAAAGATACCGCGAAGCTTCCGTCGCCGGATGCTCTGGGAGGTCTATAATGGAGAGCAAGTTTGGGTCTGTGATCGGTCATGTCCGAAGTCAAAGAAATGTGTCAAAATTCTAGTCTGCTCGAAATAACAATAATGCCCTCAGAGTTTTGGACCATGACTTCGTAAATTCGGGGTGTTCTAAGTCTTTTGGGCAAGCGAGGTTGTTGCGCTTGGCGTTCTTTTCCTAGAGATACGACGTGGGGTCCTTCGTTGGGAGGAACCATCCTCTACTTCCACAACCATTTGGAAACCCTTTTTGGCCCAACTATTTTCTCCTATGGTTTTGCATATGATTTGAGTAATTATATAGTGGCCGGTGACCAGCGATAAAAGGATTATGAAATATATGAGGGCTTTTGATAATAACAAAATTGTTCTAAAACATCAATATAAATTTAAATATGTGTTCTACAAATATAATTTTTATCCGTTTAAAAATTTAATTTTGATATAAAAAGTTTAATAATTTTTAGATTTTTATCACACCAGATGCGATCGGATCAGACGTCTCCACCTGTGTGCACCAAGACACGCAAAGCTAAATAATAGAGGTAATATGATCTCAATTTTTATTTTTTGTAAAAGCATTTAGAGTCAAATTCTCTTAATTATGTGGTTGACCTTACTAATGTCATCTACATAAGTTTCTTATTCTTAAATTTTAAACTTTAACCTTTTTCTTTAACCAAAATTTTAAAATCATTTAATATATTGTTATATTGTTTTTTTTTTTTTTTGGGTCAATATTCTTTTTATTTTATTTTTATTTTTTCACGACATCAACACCTCGTAATTTTCTATAAAACCGACTCCATTACCTAAAACCAACTCCATTACGCACTAATTACTCTAAAATTCTATTATCATTATTTTTTTTTTCACCAAACGTGTGAAAAGAAAAGTCGGAAAAAGCAAGAAACAAAACTCATGACTTCCTCCAAGAAAACCGATGAGTCAATCTTTGGTCTCTCCCACTCAGGGAGCCAAACCCCGACTCCAACAACACCCTCTCCTCCTCGCCTGAATGTTTCAACTCCAAACACTGACATTCTATCTCCGCCCATAGTCCGCTGCGTTTTCAGAATGTTCCGTACACCTTGTACTACTCCGGAACGGCTCGCTCTCTGCACCGAGAACCTAGGATTTGAAAGCTCGAACGAGAAATCTAACGGCGTTGATCTAAAACCGCCGGATACGAGAAAGTTGCCGTCACCGAGATCAAGGACAAGAGTAGTGAGAGAGTTTCCGCCGCTGATGTCGTCGCTGGACCGGAGTGGTCGTCCGAGATTTTATCTCTCCAGAGTGAGGAAGGACGGGAGGTTAATTATCAAGAAGGTGAGAAGCGGTCGGCGGGAGATTGTACGGAGCTTTGAAAGTGACGGTAGCTTGAATCTCAAAATCTTTCATGATGATGAAAGTGAGATTGAAGAAGAAGATCTTGATGACCAAGAAAAAGATGGACAGTAGGGATTAGTTATAGAGAGAGAGAGAGATTTTGACGGGTACAAAGTTAAAGAACGGTGTATACCTCTGTAGAGAGAGAGAGAGAGAGAGAGAGATTGACTGTTACAAAGTTGAACAACCGTGTGCAGAGCACAACTTCACAGAGTGTGAAGGCAACATAAGGTTGCAAGGGCTACAAGAATAAAACCAAGAGAAAGCAAGAAGTCATTAAACAGGTATCTCGTTGAACATTAATTTAATAGGTAAACAACCAAAAACTGTTTCAACTTTGTAGACACTAACAACACACCTCCAATTTTCATATCCTAATAAAAAAGGCCTCATTGTTTTCTAAATCATGTTAATACAATCTTGTTGGTCAAGATTCTTACAATAATTCGGTCATCATATTTGGAATCAAATCAACCATGCAGGTAGTTTAAGGTAAACAGAGTCGAAACCAAGAAATACTGGGTTTTGTGAATAAATATGTTAAATCTCTTAATGAAGAATGAAAAAAATTAAGTTGAAAAATCTCTCCCTCTTAAATTAGATCCGACAATAGTTAAAACGGATTAAACTCCGAATATTAATCGGTTATATGTAGAAATATAAACTAGAGTCAATATCTTAATTATAGATAGACATGACTATCGGGGGATCCGTAATATAGACTATGATTCGGGTGGACATGCATGAGGACCGGACCCTTGTAACCAAGCATGTAGCCATCCTTGACCGTTTGTTTGGTGAAACACTTAAAACGAAGAACATCACTAGAACTTAAATGCTTCGTTGAAAGCTGCATACCTGAATCTTATGGCCATGAAAGCATTCACTTTCTTTAAAGATCCCATCCCACATGAAACTGCACAAACAAATCAAAGAGCCCACTTTCAAAACAAACAGCGTATATTATGCCACTGAAAATCAAAAAATACGTAAACGTAACAAGTCATATTCAACTGCAAGAATTGAGAGAATGGTGATTTGCAGTGACAAGAAGGGGTTCTTTTTCTGGTTCTGCTACAGAAAAAACACATCTATGCCCGGAAGGTCAGACCTCCCTTCAGGTTAGGAAGTTAGGTGATTCTAACCAGTCCGACAAATAGATTCGTTACTGGATTTACAGGACAAAATTTTGGAAGTTGATCAAGAAACCATGAAAGAGGAATCCGAAGCTCACAGGTTACGGACATTCCCCGTAACCGCATTGCTTCATGGTTCGGATGCTGAATTTTCCATGTAAGAAAAAATCCAAGCGCAACATGACAGATCACCGGTCCATAAGCAACCTATAGTAATTCAAATACTAATCTTAGTTGATGGTCAAATATAAATCAAATTCAGAACAAGCACAGGAAAGGAATATAATTGGAGTGAAAAATTTACCTGTATGGACTCACAATTGCAGCAGAAATCTCAGCTTCCTTGTAGGTGGTCTCCGACATCTGTCACCAAAATTCTGTGGGTGTTCAAACCCGCGAGCACCAGACCCAAAACCATGCCCATCTTTAGGCCAAAGAACATTTCCATACCCATGAGTCCCTTTGGTCGCATAAAGCAACCGGATACGATCAAAATTATTGAGGGATTTGAAAGATTTGACACGAGAAAGCCTCTAATCGGGCTTGAACTCTGCCGCTCTTGGCATCCATGACCGTGCCTTCCACCCCTCACAACACAATGCAACTAACATTCTTTACAAATCTTGAATCCACATTTCCACGAAACCTTAGATTTCCCTGAAATGGCTTTCTCACCACAACTCTTCATCCCGCAAACTTTCCCTGATTTCGATGCGGCTGGCCGTTCCATCGAGCATTCTACGTCATGCCCATGTGTCACTGAAATAAACCCGCCTGTAAAAGTTGTACCAGAGATAAAACTTCTCCAAGGCTTAGGGTTTTTTTGTGGGTTCTTCAGGTAAGCTAGTCCGAGAATCTGAAAGGATTTATCAGCGATCTAGGTTTGGAGGCATGTGAACCGGGTAATGTTAATGTCTGAAATGTTTTGAGTGTGCCAGTGCCCCCACCTCTTAAGAAAATTTGCCCCCGTTTTCCCGTTAGATTTAAGTTTCGCTTATTTATGAGTGTGTTTCCTTCAACAAATATGTCTTTTGATTTAAAATCTTTAATTTACTTAGCTCACTGGTGGGAAGTTACATTTTAATCAAAAGACACTTATTTATTTAATTTTTAAAAATATGTCTTTTGAATAAAAATAAATAGCCGAAGTATTCAAATCACTTCATCTCAATGCTTTAATTTTCAAAAATGTGTCTTTTGAATAAAAATAAATAGTCGAAGTATTCAAATCACTTCATCTCAAATGCCCAAGTACCCTATCTTTGACCCTTAAATAATTATTTATTTATTTATTAATTATTTTTAGGATCATTTGAAGAAAATCTCATTTTTTCCTCCAATATACCATTTCAACCAAATTTAAATGGTTTCAAATTTGATGGGTTATAAATCCATCAATTTCTTTTCAACTTTTCAACTTTTCAACGTAGAATAAATACCCACAATATATATTACAAACTATATTTAACAAGTAACTCACAAACTTTAAAATTATGTCTTGAGACATTGAACAGTATCTTCCGCCACTTGAAGTTTGACTCAAAACATTAATAGAAATTGTGATAATCCAGCCCCTCACTTTCATGTAGGTAACAAATAAGACTCCTTACCTCCTCAGCGGCATCCCTGGGTTTCCCTTGTTCTTCCAAGATTTTGCTAGGACTAATTGAACTTCTTCTCCGTTAATCACATTATAGCACAATGCCATTCAAAACACTACCAAACAATTGAATATCCTCAGCAATGCGCTTGCACAGAGAGAGAGAGAGAGAGAGAGAGAGAGAGAGAGAGAGAGAGAGAGGAGAGAACACCATAAGCTTGTGCTCCAATACCAGTAAAATAAGATGTTGCTACACCAAATCAAATCTCTTTCTCATGCTTCTTTAATAAAAATATCTATAAGAATAATCATTAATTTCACACAGAATCTCTCTTTCGCCTACGTAATTTTTTTACTAACCCATGTGAATTGTGATGTCACTCACACTAATTTACAAATGAAAAGATCAGCGAGTGGGTCAAAATCATCTAAATAATTACACTCCCAAAAAAGGAAGAGGAAGAAACTCAAAAGAATCAAACACTCTGATGTATTCTCATGTGGTTGTTTTCCATACGCCCTTTACAGGAGAAGAGTTGGTGATCTTTACAACTTTCTGTTTCCTTTGTCGTGGCCTTTTCGTAACTTTCTCTTCAGCATTGCTATCTACTTTTACCATATCCACCTTCACTATATGATGATCAGAAGTCCCTTTGGAAGACAAAACTGAGTAAGATCCTGGAACAAACTTGTATGTCGAGTCAGGTGATGCCAATATGTAGTCTACCCTAGTTCCATATTTGCATGTTCCTTGGACACCTTACATTCAGAGAACAATTATACAAGGAGATTTAGATGAAAATTTAAAGAGCCTAGTTATTATAGAGAAAGATTGATTAGTTGTTTCAGAGTTCATACTTTGGCCTTTGGCAATCATGACCACAGCTTCGCATTCACCAGCAAAGTCCTTGGCATCGGTATATCGTATGCCATTCAAAAGTTTCTTCACCTCAACCTTCGGTGTTGGTTTTCCCATCTCCTCGTAATACTGGTTGCATAAAAGGCTTAAGAACTCTTAGCAAATCAAAAAAAAAAAAAATAGAAGAACATAAGATACGGCTCATGAATTCTTTGCCTTAAACTTGAGTTAGAAAATACCGGGTCTAATTTGGATTTGGGATTAGGCTATAAGAATTGGACTAATAATTCTTGTCAACTCCGTCGTCAAAATTCCTATAGGTTTGCTTGTTCTAGTGAGGCACTTGTGGAGGTTAGCAATCTGTACCATTAGCGGAGCATCTTAAAACTAGAATACCAGCCTATATCTATATGGGAACATCTAGGAATCTAAATTGTAACATTTTTAAGATTCTTAGCAAGGACCAGAAAGGAGATGGATGGCTAGCAAATAACCTTAACAATGTCTGTCCATCTCTCAGCAGAGTAATCTGTTTCATCCAATGAGTTTAGACCACCAGCTAAGATGTGGGGTTCAGTGTGGGAGTGAATAATTGCATTGATCTGCTTCAACCGCCAATTCTCGTCCAAATGATCTAGGTGGGTACAATAGAAATTGACTTCACCCGTGTGTGGAACATCAATGCTGGCCTTCAAAACATTCCTGCATTAAATGTACCCAAACAATAAAGTTATTACTGAAATTTGAGCCAATCACTTGTTTATTCTGCTAATTTACTACTACAAAACTTCGGCTATGTTCATTATGGTCCATACTGTTTTCTACTCAAAACACTTGCGGCCTCTTTGTGTGTTTTGGGGGTGGGGTTGTTCTTTCAAGCTGTTTCATAGGATAGGACATGCCAAACATCCTCTCCCCCCCTTTGTTCATAGAAAATTACTCCAAGCAATTCTCTACAAAGCAATTTCGTTGGCACTTTTTTTTTATCCTTTCATTTGGAATTTTATAATGCAGATAGTCAGCTTGCTGGTCTGAATTCAAATCATAAGGGAGTTGCAAACAAGTGCAAGCCAAGATCATGGTAGTGCTTCTCACAGTACATTCAACAATGTTTAAAATGTTTAAGACGTAGGAAATAGGGGGGAATCACGAAGTTGGGAAATGGAATGAACACAACCAGGTTGCCCTTGCTGTGCTGTATATGAAATTAGATGCTAATTTCGAAACTTTTCATTAAGCTAATGCTAAACACAGAGGAGATTCCAAAAGAATCACAAATACATTGAATGGACAGCTGTTGGCCAGACTGGGTTTTGACAGGAAAAGAAAATGGGGAGAGAGAGAGAGAGAGAGGAGACAAAAAGGACATTCAAAAGGACTATATTACGTGTCATAATTTAGTTTTGCTAACAACAAAACCTTCCTACAATTGTTCGTATTAAGTAATTCGGTCATTCCTTTTCTGAAGAATTGTTTATTTATCATGAAATTAAGAACCCTTTTTTGCCCCACATATTTCCATGGAATATTGCTGTGAAATTTAGTGATTATTATAACTTCAAAACAGAGGAAAAAACAGAGCATTTAAAATTAACTTAAAAAAGATTTCATAAAATTTGATCGACAACAACAAGGCTTGAGTACCTGAAATCCGTGTCATCAAAGATTTTCTGAACCCTCCATCGTTTAATCGGCCACTTGGACAAAATAGCATTGCCATATTCAGGAGCCCAACTCTCCGCAAAAACATAATTCATCCCCAAAGCACTTGCCAGATCGGATAGAGGCCTCATTCCTTTCTCTTCCTCCGCTTTCACGTCTTGTAAACCCAATATATCTGCATCCAATTCTCTCAACACTTCAGCTATTGTTCTCTCACTTCTAAAACTGTGACTCTCAACAACCCCATTTGAAGAAAAACTACAGGAAGAAAACAGAGGAGCTTTTCCTTTGGGAATTCTAGTAACGTTTTCATCTTCGCCGAAACTCAAACTCGATCGATTTCTCTTCACGGAAATCTCATTATCCGGAAGATTTATCGACACCCTCAATTGGGATTTTGCGAATTTCTGCGAATTCATTGACTTGGGATGCAGAGGAGATTGCTTTAAAATACCCTTGGGTCTATCATTCATCGATTTCGCTCTGAATTCGTCATTAGTAGTCTTCACAATTTGGCCATTTTCATCAACAGAAGCCTGAGATTTCTCTGTTTCGGGCACTGCAGGTGCCATAGAAAACAGGGCAGCGTTGAAAGTGGCAATCCGAATCGGTTTTTGATGATTTGGATGAACTGCTGCAGACCCATTAAGTATCTGGTCTTGTATTTGATCTGATTGCAGTTTTGAACTCGATTTGCCTAGCGTCTTGATGACGATTTTGGGTTTTGTTGAGTGGCGGTGAACAGGCCATTTGAGCCGAGAACAAAGACGGCGAAACTTTCTGTTGAGGATTTTGAGCATTTTGGAGAAGTGGGTGGAGAAAGAAATTGATTCAAACCGTCAGACGGAGGAGAGAGAATTATTTAGTACTGTTGTTGATACGATGTTGATGATGTTGTCAAGGCACTGTCACTGGAAGCATGAATCTTTCTGTGACGAAATGAATGACCTGTTTTTTTTTTTGGGGGGGGGGGGAGGGGGGGTTTGGTTTGAGGGGGTAGGTTTTTTGGTGGTAGACAAGATGTTGAAGGGTGGAAGGAAGGAGTCAAGGAGTCTTCTGACAACTGGGTTTTTGCCACGTGGCATTTTAGCTTCTCATGCCTTCACTTCAAGGGTACTGATGAGAGAGAACATAACTTCTGTCTGTCATGCTTTTCTTTTTCCTTAAAAAAAAAGAAAAAACCTGATCTGGCCTATGAGGATCGGCTAAATATGTACATACGTAAATATTGTGAAAAAAAAAAAAATCTTAAATACCGTATTTTTTTTTTTTTATTTCAAGTCGAACATCGACTTTAATCATGATTAAAAAATTATTCATAAAGGATTTTCTTTTTTTTAAGAACGAAATCGATATTCAAAATATCGATTTTAAAGTTGACTTTTAAGATATCGACTTTGAAGTCGACATTCAAGATATCGATTTTGAAGTCGATATTTTAAATATCGATTTTAATAGTTCCCAAACACCACCCATATAATATTATTTAAAAAAAAAAAGAATATAAAAAACCATTGAAGTTGACATCCAGGATATCAACTTTAAAGTCGACATCCAGACTTCTATTTTTAAAAAAATAAAAAAAATTGCTTCATGGGTAGTTTTTTAGATATGATTGAAATCAATGTTCAAGATATCGACTTTAAAGTTGATATCTTGGATATCGACTTCACTAGTTTAGAAATAAAAAAAATATATGATATTTGTCGGATTTTTTGTTTTTTTCACACAATATTCATGTAAATACCCTGTACAAATGATGTTCAAAAAGATTATCTTAATGCAGTTGTTTCACAATTTTATTAAAATATATAAAAGTCTGCAAAGTTATTTTGTATTTAATAATTATATTCTTATTACAAAGCATAAAAATTATTTACGTAAAACTTATTAAATGACGTTGAAATTATATTTATTTTGAAAAGGTTTGAAGTTAATTCAAAAAATTTAGCTATTTATGCGTCCCTTGACTTTTAGGGAACGGACAAATTAAAACTCATATACTTCTCTTCGAACAATTTTGAGCATCATTGTTCCGCTTAGTTTGAGATTTTAGGAAAAAAAGAAAAAGAAAGATGGGTGAGACATTTCGATTGTTTTAAGAAAAAATGATATGAAATTTATTTAGAGTTAAAATTTTTTTTATCATTTTTTTAAGGATAAATTTGATAAATTGGTGAGACAATTTTTTTCCTCATTTTCTCTTATTTTCTTTCCACTTTTGGAAAGAAAATTTTTATTATTAAAATTCTTTCAATTTCTCTTCATTTCTCTCCTTCTAAGGAGGAAGGAAGAGGAAATCATTTCTTTTTCCTTCTTTTCTCCCCATCCAAACTAAGTGTAAATCTCTTCACTTTTTCATTTTTTTTTAAATTTTTTTTTAACAAAATGTTATTACCTCGGTCTCTTTTAGATAGGGGTGTTCATTCGAATCGGTTAATGGTTTTTCGAGTTATTTAACTTGGGTTATTTGGATTTTGAGAATATTCAATTCAACTAAAAACCGAATCGAATAAAATAAAACACGAATCAATTTATTCGAATTAAATTCAGATTATTCGGTTTGGATTATTTGTTTCATTTACCCGAATAACCACATAATATAAAAAATTCCTTTAATGATTTGGGTTAAACGGTTTGGATTTTAATTGGATTAGGCATAACATGTAATATGAGAATATATTACTTGGGTTTTAGACGGACTCTGAATAAAAATCTTCATTTTTATATCTGAATTATTCATTCAAATTTTAAATCAGGTGAAATCATTCATCTGATTTAATTTTTATTTATCACTGAATAACTTGAATTAAATTTGAATCAAACAAGTGGATAGATTGCATCCTAATAATGAACACCACTACTTTTAGACCTATGAGGTTCCCTATTGTTTGTTTTATGGGTTTGTAGTTCCCTTTTGAAGAGAATATAATATATAAATATATATATATATATATATATATATATATGATGAAAAATATCAACAGTTATTTTTTCAATTGGAAAGGGTCTTACATCAGCTTCTTTTGGGGTTATTTAATGGAGAGACAAGGCGATGGCAATATGAAAATTGCACAAGTATTAATGAATAATCGATTTAATAGTATAAAATATTAAATTATTTAATTAAATTTTAAATTTAAAATAAAAAAATTATATTGAAAGAATAATTTTTTAAATAAAACTCTATAGATATTTAAATTAAATTAATTAATATATAATTCTAGATAAATATGACAGTTTAAAAAAAAAAAAAAAAGAGGAGGAAGATGTGACAAGGTTGACGAATATGGAATAGGTTATAGTTTTTGTGGGGACTATAAAATGGGATTTGTTAAAATTATTTCAGAAGTGAATTGTTAATTGTGGGTCTAGCTGGCTTTGTTTGTAGCAGAGAACATGCCAAAATGGATGAGTTCGGTTCATGGGTCAACTGAGACCTCTAAAGGCCATTCCCTCCCATACGGGTCCTCTCTCTCTGTCTCTCTAGTGGCACTTACCCACGCAAAGGATATTTAATTATTTATGTACAAAGATATGAATAACAATCTATTATCAAGTACCAATCATATAAATTAGATCTTAGAAAATATCTCTTTAATATGAGTCTAGACTTAAAAATTTTCATAGTGTTGATTTGGTGAGTAATTCTTCAAAATAAAATATTTCAATTTTCAAAGCACAATGGAGTAGGGAGGAGTGCTAATATAATAATTAGCATTGGTAACCAACGTTTAATTGATCTAACTCTGCACTCATACCTTTAAATAATATTTCGAATTCGACTATTGTGTATGAAAAAATATGTATGAGAAAGTTTTGTTTTTTAAATATTTAATCCGATTTGAAAAATCGGATTTGGTTAAATATAAAGTGGTTTTCGGAGTTAGTTGCGCAAAATGATTAATGGATATTGTAAGCATTGGATCAATTTGGTAATATAATAATTTTAATGCCATAAGACTTTATAGATACATGAGAATTTCACTTGATAATCCGGCAAAAATAGCAAAAATATAAGGAAAAAAATACATATTTTTAAGGTCATAAAGGAGCACCATCAAAAGGACCCTACTAAAGTTGGAGAAAACCAAAAATACAGAAATCATTAGATTTCCAAGAGTCTATGAAATTTCACCATCCTACACATAAATAAAATGACTGGGACCATATGATTAGGATTTTATTAAATTCATCCCTCGATTGTGATAGCCAGTAATGGGGGGGGGGGTCCATAATTCTCCTATCTGTTTGCTGTCTTAAATTCTCTGGTAGTCTGTGTTCCAAATGTATCTCAAATTAAATTAGGTTTATAATCAATACATCAAAGCTTCCTTTTCTCTAGTAGCATTGCTGCATTAAATGTTATTGATGCAAACCTTTTTTTTTTTTTTGGTACTGGACTATTGATATCCAGAGTTATACTCTAACTAATGCTGTTCCAGTATTGTTAGATTCAATTTAGGGAGAAAACTTTCTCAACGTAGTTTCTTTCATTTTTAAGTTTTGAATCCAAGATTTGAATTAAAAAATTAATATCTTTATCTATTAGATCAACAAAGAAAGTTATTTCATACACCATCTAACTAGGATCTAAAATCAACCACCAAACCCGAGTAAGAGTGCTATTTAGAGCAAGATGACCTAATGGCCTTCGCAGAATTAGTATGCAAAACCAGGTTCTGGGAAGCCTTTATCCCAACCCACGCAGGAGAAATCCCAAAATGAATAGGCCTTACCTACTCTGGCACACTTGATTTACACTAACATCTCTAAACCCACCAAGGTGTGTGCATGGTTTCTTATCCACAGGTAGCAACGCATGCATGTGCGCGTTATTTCTTATAAAATTTCAAAATTCTTACGTGAGTATTAGGTGAAAAACAGTGGGTTAATTTATTATTTAACTTTATCTTATTTGATTAATTGATTAGGTAGTTTTTGATTATTTTCAAACAATTTATATTTAATTTTTTTCATGTAAAAGTAAAGAAAATATTTTTGCTCCAATTTAAATTTTAAATCTGAATATCAGAGATATGAAAATTTGTCAGATTAATTACTATATGCAACAAAAGTTGTATTTAGGTCTAAAATTAATAATTTTAATTTGTGGTTGGTAATGAACTATTGTTCAAGAATAAGTTTGAATTTGCTATGAGAGCCATCAAAAACACATTCTAAGATCAATGAATAATTGATTTAGTGAAAAGGATACTGAATCTTTCTTTTAAAAGTCGAGTTTAAATTTTGAGAATTGAGAGAACTATGTTGGGAGAGCTCTCCAGATAGCAAATTGAGTAAGAATAATTGAAATATGATTTTAGATATCAATTGATTGAGAAAAAAAAAAAGAAAGAAACTATCTAAGAAGCTTCTCTCTGTCTCTCTCATGACAGACAATGCATGCTGCTGGGCAGAACTACACACAGGACAGTCCATTTCTTTTTCTCATGAAGTTCATTGCAGGTTTCACATTTATGTCCACAGGGAGCAAAAACCACTCTCACATCTCAGACAAGCACATCACACACTTTGATGTTGAAGTTGTGTTTCTCTTAGTACTGCTACCACAGCTGCTAGAGTGTCTTTTCTTAAAGCCTCTTCAAATAGCTGCTGCTTCTCAAGATTCAACTCGCGACTTCAATTAAGACATTTTCTCCTTCCCCTCTTTCACCGCCTCTACATGTTTTTTGCCTTTTAAACTCATGATGTTTCCTTATTGGATCCTCTTCTCTGTCCGGTGATTCAAGCTCCTCTCTTGTCACGAGAGCCCACCCAAATAACCTTTCTTTTTCCCTTATTTCATGGCTTACCTGCCCTGCACTTCCTGTTTTTTCAATTGTTTCCAGTTTTATCATTATATTATATTGAATTTATTGATAATGGGTTAAACCCCGTTATCCACATGATCCCATGATGTCTCAACCACCTATTGCTTCCCAAAATATGCCACTCTCTTTCTCCCAACGTGGGTGAACATCTTTGATGATTGAAACACAATTTAGAGAGAGCAAAAGAAAACAATAAGAGTTTTTTTTTTTTTTTTCCTTGAGAGAGAAAAATACGTGCTCTCAAGAGTGAGAATCAATTGAGGGATTAAAAAATTTTCGTATAGAAAAATTTCTCCCATTGGATTCACCGGATTTAGAGTTGAGGTATCGTGAATCCATGGTGGTAGTTCGATTAATCTCGTGGTCACTATCCCGACCGTGCAATATTCAAGAATTCGCAGTTCAAAAATCGGTGCTTTTTTAGAGACTCTATATTGAGATATTTACCGATCCGATCAATTTAATTTTCAGAAAATTATTTGCTTTCGCTGTGCATGAGATTAAAATCCAATATTGATATAAGAGTCAGATCAGATTTGTAACACCGATTTCCGACAACTGTATAACATGTATCACTCCTCATAATTATATATATTAACAACTTTTTGAGATATCTAAAATGAAATTTTAATTATCTATTTATTTATTTTGAGATTTCGTCTCAAAATTGTGAAAACCAAAAATTTTATCGGTAAATCAAAAACCTTTTCAACAAGCGCCGACAAATCCTAAAGAAGTCAATTATGGCTAATAAAAGGCTTACAAACTTAAATAAATATATTTAAATGAAATTTCACATTTTTAAGTAATTTCGAACAAAATTTCATAGGGACAAAAAATACAAATTGTTAAAAGTTAGGGGTCTAAATGTAATTAAGAAAAATTAATGGACTAAATTACAAACCACTCAAAGATAGATAATTAGAGCCAAATGATTGGTCAGGAGGGCAGTAAGGTTGGTTAGCGGCCACATATGATTGTTGCACATTCAAGAAAACTCATTGAATAGAAATTTATGCATGAAAGATCATTGGATGGAAATTTACGAATAAAATCTAATTAGAATAGTTTGTTCTAACTTGTGACACCTCTCCTCTTGACATGGACGTCCAACAAGACACCTAATGGAGTACATAAAACTTGTTTGAATCAACAATTACATGGTTTAAGTGCTAGTACAAGTGGAAGGTTGAGATGATGCATAGAATGATCCAATGGTCAAGAATATGTTGCTGGTTTATAAAAGAACTTATTTAAGAAAAATTTTAATTCATTTTCTTCATTCTCTTCCCATTGGATGAAATATATAGAATTCATAACCAATTTAAGTGCAATCATGAAGAAGTCAAAGAGGTAAGAACATTTTTTAGAAATTTTTGAATTTCAAATTGAAAGTATAGAAGTGTTGTATAGGAATTCGTGTTTATTTTAATTTGATTTTGCTACGGTGATTAAAAAATTTAAGGATTCAAAGAGAGTACTGGTATTTATTGTTAACAAGAGATCTTACAAAAGAGATAACATGTCTTAATTTGTACAAAGATTTGATTACTTGATGAGTAGTTACAATGGTATTCATACTAATATGCTAGATATTGATTTCTAGATTTAGTCCTGTATAGTATTCTTATGATATCTCATATGTAAAAATCAAAAAATTTAAGAAATTTATTTTTCTCTAAATTAGACTTCCTAAGTTTTAAAATGGTATATCATGTGAAACATTTCTTGAAAGAATCGATTTTTGATAATTTTTAGAATTTTAGCATGTTTCACTAACTTTGTTTCATATTCTGTGTACGACCAATAAATTGTGTGAATTTTTAAGGTATCTTATGTATGGAATTTGAGAAACTTTAAACATAAAAGTTTTAGATCTCTGTTTTATCTTTAATTTGAGATAAAGATCATTTGAATCGGAGTTGTGTGTAGAAAGTTATGATATTTTTACTAAAACTGTGCAGAAGTAGTTCTAAAACTAAAATTGAGATGAAAATAAAATTTTATTAAATTATACATTTAAAATCTAAGGATAGTCAAAACCATAAAGTTTTAGGTCCTTATTTTATCTTCAATTTAAGATAAAAATCACTTAAATCAGAGAAGTATACTAGGAGATATGGAGATTCTCCCAAAATTGTGCAGAGTTGGTTTTAGGAATTTAGGCTGAAAAAGTTATAAAATTTTATAAATTCGTGTGTTTAGAATTTGAAGATGATCTGAACATAAAAGTTGGAGATATATGTTTTAAATTTAAGTAAAAATTTAAATCATTTGAATCCGATCAAGATTTTAGAAAATATTATGATTTTACTAAACCTATGCGTGATAGGTTTTGTAAAAAATTTTCTCTAAATATAGAATTTGAGATTTAATCTTATGAAAGAGAATATTTCTATATATATCTTGTAATCCAACGATATAATATTATCAAAGAAATTGAATTAATGAATGATATATATTGTTTAATTTAGATGTCTGGTTACGTTTTCTTATGAGGGGTGACTCGTTCGAGAAACAATAATAGTTAGGGAGAGTAGCATACCCTCCCCAATCGAGGTGAGTGGGACGACTATTTCTGACTTTAAATGAAAAATTTTTTTAATCATGATTTTTACAAATAAATTTTAAAATGTGATTTAGAAATGTTTTAGTGTTTGTGACATGTCTTGAAATGATATTTGTGATAATTGCATCCTGATATTATGATAATCTGATAGTATTATATTTTACGAGTAAATATTTGTAAATGATGATATATGACACATGTGTATGATTATGGGATGGTGTATAGTGGCTATAGTGCACTCTCTACCACGGTATTGAGCGTTTACTAGACGGGGTGACGTGGTGGGGTAACACGGGAGCAGAGCTTTGAGTCCCCTATCTCTGAATAACGGATCTAATAGACGAGCACCATGTGAGAATCGTGTCAACACCAATGGAAGAGGGAAAATATATGTGTTTTATTTTTATGATATTTTGGAAACCCCTTGGTGGATTTTATCTTAGTTAGACCAAACTATGGGTAGAATGCGTTTTTGACATCCCATGATGCATGATTGATGATAAGAATGCATATTATTTTGAATTACATGATATGTTTGCAAATGAATAAAATATAATTTGAAAATGATATTTTGACTTGCCACTTTCACAAATTCATTTATTGTCATTATATAGTCATTGCACCCCACTCACTGAATATGTGGATTATACTCACCCCTCATATTTACATTTTTCAGCTTATATTGTACTTGGTTTACCCTGAGGTATTGTTCTACGAGCCTTACTAAGAGACGCTACCGGGTATGTGATCATACCCATTCTTGTTTATGATTGGACTATATATATAAATGTTATATGTAAATTGGAGGCAAATGTTTTAAAGAAAGTTTTTATTAAAAACTATTTTTTTAAAATTTTCAGTTATATGATTTTGACTTAGTGATATCAAATATGGTCATAATATTGGTCATAATGCTAGTTTTGCATCACCTCGACGTGCGAGTAAGGCATACCCGTGCCTCAAGGAGTCGTGATGGTCTGTTCGCGTGCTCGACCTGCGGGTCTGGACATGACAGGATTAATTAAAATAATTTTTAGAATTTTTCGGGTATAAAAATTTAAGGTTTTAAATTTAGGATTCAGATTATGGATGAATTTCGTGAATCTGATTACACCACGACAATACCTATGACTTGTAGATCATGAAAATGATTTTTATTTATTTTTTTGAACACATTTAGAGTATGAAATGTTAAGTTAAAATTTTCAACCCAAACATTGATCAAATTCTTAAATCTTAGATTTGTCGAGTTTAAGGACTAATCGATCTATAAAAATGGGTTAAATATGTTCCTAATAATCTGATCTACATTTTGGCGTATGTATTGAGTGTTGCTGTCACCGAAAATTGGGTTTTTCGGTGAGGTCGAGAAGGGTCACGACTTTGAGTGTTCGATTCGATAGATTTGGACTTCAATCCTTCGAAAAATCAAATTTAGGATGATGGGGGAGGTCCAAATTACATTTTCTAGTTGAAAAACGAAGTTAAAAGTCATCAGAAATGGAGTTTTAGGCAACCGAGTCAAAAGATCCAGTTGCAGACCCGATTACAGAGAAACAAGCAAAGAAGACCCACGGGCACGTGGCGTGCACACGCGCTGAGGAGCGTGATGCCCGCAGATACAGGCACGTGAGTTTCATGCGCGGTGAGGCATGTGAATTGAGTCAGGGGAGGTCCGGGTCGGTTCGACCGGATTCGCATCCCGACCCGGGTAGTGACCCAGGAAGTCGATCCACGTGTTTGCAGGCGTGTGGCCGAGGCATTGCGCCTCTGGCGCGTGCACTAGTGCACAGGCAGCACATGTAGGTGCGTGGATATGCGCCGTCGACGCGTGAGGTCATACTGAATTGAAATTTTCCAATTTTTTGAGGCACGTCTATATTTGTGATTTTTTATGGGTTTTTGTGTGCCGAATTCAAATCTGGATGGTGAGATGCGATCTCGGATTATGGTGTATGGTGTCCATTGACTCATACGCTCACTTTGGGGTTTATACTCGAATCATTTTGGATTTGTTGATTCATAGGATGCACAAAATTGTGAAAATAAGTATCACAATTTACTATTATCTCTTAGTCTGTTTCAAAAATTGTCGTATTAGATATTTGTAAGGGGGATAAAACTAGACGGTGACAATTATGAGATTTTACATCGGTAGATTCAGTTTGTCCTCGAGGGGCAAAATCTGTCTGAAATTCTAAGGTACGAAATGGTGGATTCCGAGGAGGGTACTACACCTCAAAGAGACGAGATTAGGAGGCGTTATGTGCATGGAAGAGAAAGGATGACCGAGTTAGGGCAATCCTCCTAAACAGTATGCATGATGATGTGATCCCGATTTATGAGTAATATCTTATGGTTATGTCGGTTTGGTTTGCCCTAAAGAGAGTATTATGGTGCTCTTACGGCTCCTGAGATGAGAATGCTGACTTATAAGTTTAATAACTTATAAGAAAAGAGCTGATCATACAATGATACAACATTTGATACAAATGTCGAGTATGATCGCTAAGTTTGGGAATGCGAACGAGTCTATTTCGGATGTGTTTTTTAAGTATCGGATGCGATCCAATCTTTACCTGAGTCATGGGAAACCATTAAAATCTATTTCACATACGATGAAAGTATTCATACTTTTGCGAATATAAATAGGCACAGTGAGTTCGAGTAGGAGTATCTGGAGGTGAGTAGGCTAAACTTGGATCATGCTTATATAGCGGAGTCGAGCAAGGACTCCCGTAGCATCGAACACAAATGGTATAAGTATGAGTAAAAGACTCGAGGTTCAGATAGGAAGAAACCATCCGAGAAATCCAATAACAAAGTATTGAAGCGCAGGAAGAAGGAGTTGGATAAAATCAAGGTGAAGTGCTACATCCGTAATAGACTTGGTTATTTCGCTCGTAAGTGTGACGAGCGAAAATTATCTTTTCCTTTTTTTACGTGGTTTGAGATGCTTACTAATTTCTCTCGTTCGTGGATTGTAGAATCAGGAGCTACCGATCACGTAACTCGATACAAAAACACGTGTATAAAGTTCCATCGAATGTGTCCTCTAGTAGGAGGATTTACATAGGGAACAGAGCATTTTATCTACATCGGAGGAAATGACACATGCAAGTTGAAGTTGTAAAGTTGCTAGACTTTGTACGTTCTTCATGCTCCGGATGTTCGACGGAACTTGATCTCAGCTGAGCATATGCTTTGTTATTTTGAAACTTTATAGTTTTTATTTATTATGACAGTTCTTTGATTGATTCTGGTTTAGTCCATGAGGGACTATATGCAGCGGATGTGACTCCTTTTAATGATATTTCTAGTTATCCTCCTAGGATGAGAGAGGATGAATTGGTCAGTCGTGAGTGGTCTGTAGGACCCACTAACTAGTTTTGTCTAAATGACAAAGTTACAAGAAAACAATTAAACAATGCAATGAGGGTTGAGACTCTATTGTAGTCAGTTCGCTCCGACATCTGTGGCTTTATGAACATGAGAACCCAAAATAGAGGTGTGTACTCTATTACGTTTATAGACAATTACATGCGTTTCGGTTACGTCTATCTGATCTCGCACAAATTAGAGCCATTGAAATATTTCATGAGGTTTATTAGCGAGGTTGAGAATTAGTTAGATTTGAGAGTGGAGATTCTTAGAATCGATTGAAGGCGCGAATATTTGTCTAAAGAGCTCTGTTTCGAGAAAAGTATTACGAAACAATTAACTATTCTTGCTATTCAGTAAAGTAGAGTAGTCGTGAGGAGGAATAGGATTTTGTTTAAAATGGTGAGGTCGATGATGGTGTATGCCAATTTGTTCGTTTGTCATTAGGAGGATGTGTTATTGGCTACAACCTACCTCCTTAATTGTGTTTCATCGAAATCCGCAGTCAGTACCCTATATGAGCTTTGGACAGGGAGACAGCCTGACCTTAGCCATTTAGTTTCATAGAGTTGTGCCGTGTATGTTCATGATTTCTGGCATCTACATGGCAAGTTAGGCTCGCGAGAAAAGAAATATATCTTTATGAGATACATAAAACACTCCAAGGGGAATGTGTTTTGCGTGAGTATATGGACAACACTATCACTGAGATTGAGTCTCGCGAAATCGTGTTTCTTGAAAATGATTTCCTTGTGAGGGGTGAAATCGATTGGGACTTTACCTTCTATGAGATGGATGAGCCTAGTACCCTAGTTGAGCTCAGCAGCGGGACCTAAGAACCCATTACGGATTTTGGTCCTAGTGGAAGCGATCTATCTAGAGGTGAAAAGATTTCCCCTTCTCGTAAGAGTAGTCGAAAATGCGTACCTAACAGTTACTTCCCGATTGAGAGAGATGCTCTTATTGTGACTCTTGAGGATGATAAGAAACCTTAAACGGTTCTAGATACTCTTGAGGGTTCTGTGAAGGATCATTGGTTAAAGACAATGGATGAAAAAATGAGTTGATGTGAATTAACGAGATTTGGGATTTAGTTGATTTGCCTGAGAGTAGTAAGGCCGTTGGGAACAAGTTGGTTCTCAAAATTAAGAGAAAGGCTGACGGATTGATTGAGAGGTATAAGGACTGTTTGATAACCGATGGTTACACTCAAACTGGGGGCGAGGTTACTTCGATCCGTTTACTTTATCTATTGTCGCATATATGGATTTGGAGTGACATCAGATAGACATTGAGATTGCCTTCCTGAGTGGAGTTTTGGATGAGGAGATCTATAAAGAACAACCATCTAGCTTTATCCCTGTAGATCAGGATGGTAATGTCTGTCGACATCGGAAGTCGACATACGACCTTAATTATCAATCCAGACAGTGACACTTGAGGTTTCACGAGCATGTGATATCTTACGGTTTCGTGATGATCGAGAAGGATCATCATGTGTACTTTATATGTACTTTTGACTCTTTTATGATTATGTTCTTGTATGTAAATGATATTCTGTTGACTGGAAACAACAGAGAGTATCCAATGACCATGATGACGTGGTCAATATCGAGTCTTGATATGAAGGATATGAGTAAAATTCAGTTCTTTCTCGAAGTTAAAATCCCGAGGGATCGCTCGAGATAGATCTTGGCTCTTTCACAGGAGTACCACATCAGGGAAGTTCTCAAGTGCTTCGCGAAAAACGATTGCAACCCTATAGATATTCTTATCGCTAAAAGTTGAAACCTATGTCTTAACATGTGCTCTAAGACTCATAAAAGGATAAGGAAGATAAGTAGAATCCCTTATTCTAGTGCAGTGGGTAGTTTGATATACGCAGTGTTACATACACGTCCAGACATTTGTTTTGTAATTAGTCTGGTGAGTATGTATCAATTGAATCTTAGAAGGGATCACTGGAGAGCAGTAAAAAGGATTATGAGATATCTCAAGTGAACTCGAACCTCTTCTTGTGTTTCGGAGGATGTGATTGGTGATCTGGATATACATAAATCGATATCAGGTTTTACTATCTTGGAGTAGTAAGAAATAAACCTATGTATCTTTATCCGTGATAGAGGTTGAGCTTGTGGTATGCTCAGCAACAGTTCAAGAGATTGTTTGGTTCCGTAAATTTTTTGGATGACTTAGGGGTTGTAGCAAATAGTGGGAGGCTAATGATAATTTATTATGAAAATCAGGCCACCATTGATCACACCTAAGACCCTAAGTATTACAGTGGGACCAAACATACTGATATCTAATATCATTTTATAAGAGATATCATCGAGAAGGGTGAAGTAACAATTAAGTACACTTAAATATAACATGGTGGTGAATCCTTTCACCGAATCCATTGCGAGAGATTCCTATATGTGATATAGGAATCATTGAGTTTACGTGTATTTTGACATTTTTCACTCTGTGGTGATACTTATTGTATTTTATATATATGACATACGTGCACTATTTAATCACAAATTTATTTGTTACACTTATTTATTTCATATACTCTGTGGTTTATTATGATAAATGATATGCCCAGCAGGCATGGTCGACTCTCTCACACGAGTGAGGAGTGACCACTTCCAGCTCTGAGTGAATGAAGATGAGACGATTTTTAGTTGTAAGAGACTTTGAGAGTGACCCTACTAGAACATAAGTCACCCTGATACGTGTTCAGGATGAGGTCATATGCGATATGACCGATATGAAAATACCCATATCCATGTTGCCTGTAAGTAAACAGATTTGAGATCTCAGATATCACCTACGACTAGTGATATTATCTCTGAAATACTTTTTCTGAGATCTCTGGGTAAAATCTTATGTGTAGATTGAGTCTAGTACCTGCAGAGTGTAAAGAAATTTGACATATATCCTTTTGAGAGATAGGGGAATAACACTGTGACACGTGTTTCATACCGCGTGTGATAAGACGACCAGAGATAGTGGGAGCATTATTTGAAATATTGACATGATTTAGATCCCTGCCCCCCGGGAACCCGAAACCCGATGGGTGGGATCTCTTGTATTTTTATTACTTTTGGCTTTTTAAGAGATCTTGGTTTAATGGTATTACTTTAGTCTGTTTACCTATAACCCAGAAAATAAATTGAGGTCTAAGGGGTAGGTCTAGAAAAACAGCTAAATTGAGGCTAATAGATTCGAGTTTGGAAAATGGAAGATCAATCGATATTCATTGTGTTATATTCATTTGTTAGTCTATCATGTCTGTCTATATTGGGATGTAAGCATAATAGTGGTACACAATCGAATAATGATTGGAGATCACTTTCAATGAGTAAAGTAGCTCAATGGATGTAATTGCGTTGGATCTGGGGTATAGTGAGATTTTTTTGGTACAAATAGTAATTTCTCGATCATCCGAATAGGTGCATAGGTCATTGCTTGTTGGTATACTTGTCGATCGCATGACATCTAATCCTGTATGAAAGTCCAATATAGTG